>CM065592.1:337688610-338236469 GCA_033119425.1 Bufotes viridis
TTCAAAATGCGCCAAAATACATGCCAAACGACGAACCCGAACCCGAACTTTTACGAAAAAGTTCGGGTTCGGGTCCGTGTCACGAACACCC
This sequence comes from Bufotes viridis, assembly GCA_033119425.1. Taxonomy (NCBI): domain Eukaryota; kingdom Metazoa; phylum Chordata; class Amphibia; order Anura; family Bufonidae; genus Bufotes; species Bufotes viridis. The sequence goes on from CM065592.1 coordinate 337,688,702, forward strand.
CAAAATTCGGTACGGACCCGAACTATGCTCGAACTGTTCGCTCAACACTAGTCACGACTAGAGATGAGCGAACTTTAAAAAAAAGTTCGGCGTTCGGGTTGTGGTAACTCGTGCATCCCGTTATGGATTCCACTATCGCGGCATATGGAATCCATAAGGGGTGGCTTCCACCAACCCGAACTGTTGAACAGCCGAAGGACCTGGGGTGACGTCACCGTCATGTAATCAGTGCAGGGGGCGTGGCTCAGCACGGGATCAAATCCAGTGCTGAGCCACACCCCCTGCACTGATCACATGACGGTGACGTCACCCAGGTCCTTCAGCTGTTCAACAGTTCGGGTTGGTGGAAGCTGCTCCCTATGGATTCCATATGCCGCGATAGTGGAATCCATAACGGGATGCGCGAGTTACCACAACCCGAACGCCGAACTTTTTTTTAAAGTTCGCTCATCTCTAGTCACGACACAATGAACAGACTAATTAAACCTCCTATAACAGTTAGACGGATGAGAATGCAATGTGATGAACACCAAAAAAAATGTACTTTCTGTCACAGACACACTTGTAGTATTCCACTCCGTGCTGGAAGTGGGTCCCTAAATCAGGCTGGTCACCGCACTACACCTCTCTAGTATAATATATAGATATATATATATATATATATATATATATATATCAGGCTTTTCACAGGAAGTTAGTTAGGAGGTGGAGGTTAGTTGAGGAGTGAGGAGGGGAGAGAAAGGAACACCATGATATAACTGCTAGGTGTCCCCCTGATACTTGCCAGGGGAACCAAAGAAGAAAACCAATACTCAGAACCAGGGTCACATTGCAGTGCCACAGTCCAGCAAGGGACATAGTGGATTTTTGAGTGTAAAGGCAACTTGTCCTCCTGTGTGATTAGGACAGGTTATGTTTGTACTAATAGGACAGCGACCATTTTGTTTCTCCTAATGATTGTCCCTAGACAAAACGAGCTATTATAACTATCGACAGGTATTTGAGAAAATATTTATAATAAAGTAATATTTAAGTATTTTCAGTTTCTTTATTCCCAGAGAACCCCTTTAAGTGAGAGGATCCACAACTTAGAAAGATACCTTTTCCACATCAGCCAAGATAAAGCCTGTTTGAGTTTGCTAAACCAAGCCTGTTGTGAGGATTTGCAGCTTTCAGCTAATCATTGTGAACCAAAGCGCTTTCCCTGTAATTACAACTACCTCAAGGCAATTGGAATTAAAGTTCCCGTTTTTGTTCATCAGCATTTGACTCGCCTTATTCGTCACTATCCTCCATTGCACTTTATGGTGCTGGCGTCATGGACAACAGGGACCCTGCCTCCACAGCACCTTAAAGGGAACCTGTCAGCAAAAAATAGCATCTAAATGTGTTAACAGTACCTCCTAGTGCCCGCAAAGTGTCTCCACATGGACCTTTTCTTCCTCTTTTCACTGTTGGTTTCACTGAGAAAATGCACTTTTATTCTGCCGCTGCCCCGTGCTTCAAGTCAGGCTTGAAGTCATGGGGGCAGCGGCCTCGGCGTCTTCCACGGTCCTCTCCCCGCCCCTTGCCTCCTTGACTGACAGCCGAGATGCATTGCCGGGACCGCGCTCTAAGGCCGCATGCGCAGTAAAGGGCGGCTGGAGCGCGGTCCGGCTGCCGCACGTACTACGCGCCGTCTTTCTTTCGCCACACAGCGCATGCGCCCGTCAGCCTGTAGTAACGCGCCCGCGCCCGGCATCTGTGCGCGTTTACTACAGGCTGTCGGGCGCATGCGCTATGCGGCGAAGAAAGACGGCGCGTAGTACTGCGCGGCAGCCGGGCCTTAGAGCGCGGTCCCGGCAATGCATCTAGGCTGTCAGTCAAGGAGGCAGGGGCGGAGAGGACCGTGAAGATGCTGAGGTCGCTGCCCCCATGACTTCAAGCCTGACTTGAAGCACGGGGCAGCGGCAGAATAAAAGTGCATTTTCTCAGTGAAACCAACAGTGAAAAGAGGAAGAAAAGGTCCATGTGGAGACACTTTGCGGGCACTAGGAGATACTGTTAACACATTTAGATGCTATTTTTTGCTGACAGGTTCCCTATAAAAACCACAGCACCAAGGGCACCTCAACCACCATCTGGCGGGAGTCCCTGGACAACAGAGTGTGCCCCAAAGGAACTAGTGCTGTCCTTCCATTCATTGCACGCCGAGCCAGGGAGCTCTACAGAACTGTGAGTAAACAACTACTACACCCATCGCCCACCATAGCGACATATTTCCCTTGCAACCCAGTCGCTGCACACTTTACAGACTGATTAAACCTGTTATAACAGATGGATGCAGTGTGATGAACCCCAAAAAATGGCTTTGTGTTACCGACACAATTAACAGACTGATTTACTCTATTATTACAGTAAGACAGATGAGAATGCAATGTGATTAACCCCAAAAAATTTGCTTTGTGTCACAGACACAATTAAGAGACTGATTAAACCTCTTAAAATAGTTAGACGGATGAAAATGCAGTGGGATGAACCCCAAAAATCTGCTTTGTGTCACTGACACAATTAACAGACTGATTTACTCTGCTATTACAGTAACACAGATGAAAATGCAGCTGATGAACCCCAAAAAATGTTCTTCCCTGTTTTTCTGTGAGCTATGGAACCCTATGAGATCTGTATATGCCCATATTAAATGCAATGGGAGACATATAATTCAGTCACATTCACATTATTCATTCGAACACAAATTCTGAAACATATATCATCTGAATAGTTAAAAAGGAAAAGTATAAAGAGTTGAAACATATACTTATTATTAGTTTATTTTCACTTTTGTAGTTTCCTTCAAAAGAAGATTTATACTGTAAAACTCACGAGCTCACTCAATAATTTTAAACATTTTAGCTTTTCAATCACACAGGTTGTCAAAGGCTAATAGACAGTCTCAGACATTAAAAAGGGGTTGTCTCACTTCACAAATAGCATTTATTGTGTAGACAAAGTTTAATATAAAACAATTACTAATTTATTGTGAATTTCCATATTGCCTCCTTTGCTGGCTTGATTCAATTTTCAATCACATTATTCACCTCTTCTTTCCAGGGGTTACAAAAGGGTTGCCAGCCATTCAGAAATTTCTGGACCGTCCGTAAAAATAGGCAATTTTTTTCCTGTGTTCGTGAAAAGAGAACAAGATGTGTCCATGATTCCTTTTAAGCTAGTGGTTCTTGAGTTGGTTACTTTGGTGGTAATTATACTCATTTTACAGCTCACTGGAAATGCAGTTAATGAGTTCTTAATAGTATATTTGAGCTATAGACATTACAGATGAGCGAATTTCTTAAAAGTTCGATTCTGCTGATTCCCGAAATTTCACAAAAAAAAATTGCTTCATGACAAATTATTTTGTCACGAAAAGCATTTTTTTGTAAGTTGCGGGTGCAATGACAGGGAGCTGCGATTGCGCCGCCCCAGTCATTGTACCCCCCAGATGACATGTTCATACATGATTGCGGCATCTGAGTGTAAAATTAACAAAAAAATAAAAATGTAACCAAACTTACTGCCTCCATTTGCTCGCGACGGGCCGGCCGCCGCCACCTTGCTTGAAGATCTCTGCCGAGATCCTGTGCGGTGTGAAATTACGTCATCACGACGGCTGGTGTGGTGACGTATGACGGATTTCAGCCAATATCTTCAAGCAAGATGGAGGCTGGCGGCCCATCGCGAGTAAATGAAGGAGGTAAGTTAGAATTTTTTAGTTTTTATACTATTTCAGGTAATTTGGCTTCTAGGCTAATCGAATTTATCCTTAAATTAGGATCGAATTCCACTTCGTGGGATTCGATTCACTTATCTCTAATAGACATGTATTATTTCTAATTAGAGAGGAGTGAAGTTCTCAAAAATTCGCTTTGTGATTAATTACTTCGTCACGAAGCGCATTTCTTTGTAAATAATGGATGCATTGACGAGGAACGGCGATTGTACCACCCCCCGTCATTGAACCCCTGATCACGGCATCTGAGATCCATATTAAAGCATTTTACTGTTTACAAATAAAAAAAAAAAAAGGAAATTATACTTACCTCATCCATTTGATCGCGGCCATCTTGCTTAAAGATCCAGCACAAAATCTTGCACGGCACGTCATCGCGTCGGCCGGTGTGGTGACATTATACGTCACCACAAACAAGGTTTCATGTTTTTTTTATCTAAATCAGATTTTTTTTTATATAAAATGCATTTTGAGCAAAAATATATTACCTTCCAAAGGTTATTTCATCATGAAATAAAGATTAGTTTTTTAACTATGTAGAATAAGGCTGTATATGTTAAATTTTAAACATTAATCCATTCAAGATGTCATGCTCTTCCAGAGTTTTTTTTTTAAGATTATTGGGCAGTTTCTCTGCCTACAAGATATTATCACAGATGCTTGGTTTACTTTTGCAGTTCTCAAAACTGAATTTGACTCAGCAGATATCACTTGCCTCTTCTTCAAGAGCAAAAATGTTATAACATGAACAGAGTTGAGAAAAAGACCTTACTATGCTGACTATGGTGTGAACACGGTCTAAAGGCGATGGAATACTGCTCACAGCCAAGCTTCCACACAAGCTTTGCACCTGGTAGCTTTGCACCAAGCTTTGCACCTAGTAGCCTCCATCACACGGTCTGACATGGGTGTGGCTTGCAGTCTTGCTTTATTCACATTGCATTAGTTGTCCTGCTATGCGGTTGTGTGGAAGCTTGGCTGTAAGCAGTATTCCTTTACCTTCAGACCGTGTTCACACCATAGTCAGTGTAGTGGTAGGACCCCATGCCATGCTGAGTGACCGTGACGTGGTGCATGAGGGGCTCCGATGTGTTCCTGACAGGAATATATTGGCAAACAGTCTCAGCTTTTAATATCTGCTTGTTTGACTAGCTAGTATAGTCAGTGGCATATCCGTTTGGTGCATTTTTTTCTGTGAATATTATTTTTTTTTACAACAGAAAAGTTGTCCAAATATGAATGATTAACCTATTAAACTGGGGATAAAAAAACTAATATGAAAAGTTGTTATTCTAAAAATCTTCATCTACTTGCATATTATAAGTTATACCAGCAAGAATTAGTCTTTATGTAGAAAACTATGATTTAAATCAAGCCTTACTGGCTAGTGATTTAAATTGTGTTTTTTTTTTTTCACAAAGCATAAGGAAATTTGGCTTAGGGGCAAATCAAATTTTTCCTGAAATTCAGATCAAAGTCCACTTTGCAAACTTTAATTCGCTCAACACTACTTCTAATCTTTATCTTTTTTTATGATTTTCCAGTTTGTTCGTAAAAAATATTGGCTGTCCGTGATTTTGAGATAATTTGTCCAGAAAAAAGAAAAAATTCTGGTTGGCAACCCTAAGTTACAACCACCATGCAATCCAGCAGTTGCGATTCTGCTTTCCGAAAATAGGAAAAAATCATAGTACATTAATAAGTGCCTTGTATTAAATTTATCTACATAATAAATGTAATTTGATGATGTGAGAAAACTCATTTAATGGGATATACATTTACAATCCTTTTTGTATGACATTAAAAGGAAAAAACAGCATTGATTTGACTTAGATTTATATCTTTAGGCTATTTATGGTCACTCTAATTAATATTGAGTTTTCTTCATGAACCTGGAGACCTTGAACAAGCTTCACATATTTCTGTTTGCTCTGTTGCGGCAAAGATGCATTAAATATTGCCTTTCCACCGGAAAAAAAGACTAGATATTAGGTTTATGCATTATTGGAAATTGTTGGACCAAAAAAAAAAAGACGTGTGTCCTTGATTTGATCCAAATCAGATGTGCTGAATGTCATACTACTCAGACTTGAACTTCTGACAATAATCCTCACACCCAAAGCACTAGCACAAAGATGGCTGGACCTCTTCATATAACAATTAACTACTGTACCTTTTGTGTCACCTCCACTTCCTCATAAATTGTAAGCTCTTGCGAGCAGGGCCCTGACTCATAGTGTTTCAGTTGTATATTAGCCGGTAAATTAGTGATATCTTTTATTTTGTATATAAACCCTCTGAACTGTAAAGTGCTGTGGAATATGGTGATACACTATATAAATATCATTAATATTACTGTATATAATCTTCAGATTCACTGTAAATCCGTTTCTAAGAAGGTGATTTTAAACTGTGTTTGTAGACCGCTGTAAGATATACTGAGATAATAATCAACACATATCATTGGCCATTATATGGGGATAATCATTTTAAAGAAAAAGTGTCATCATTTTTTTTTTCTGCCAGTTAAAATCAGATAGCAACACATATCCTTTTTTCTGTTTTGATTTTCTTATTGTAGATTGTTTTAATTCTATTTCCTGAACATGATTATGGGGGCATCCATCTTAACAGCATTTAGAGGGCATTTAAAGAATTACTTTACGGCAGCCACATGGGCCATAGACACAATGGGCAGGATGGGACCTCATTGACTTCTATGGGAGAGTTTTTTTTAGCCATGCTATGTGCAGAGGTCAGGAGGAGGAGCTGATAAGCCGTGATGTCACCTATCTGCTCTAGATATCTGTCATTCTTTTTCTGTCTGTATTGATAAGCATTAAAGTTATTTGTAAAGACCAAGAAATGACATCTAGAGATTAAAAATAACATCATCAAAAATTCTTAAAAAATATGTTTAACATAAAAACGCAATTTAAACAATAAATCATTTTTCTGATGATACATTCCATTTAAGGAACTTAATTCTAATGATCTGTTCTTATCTTTCTGCTTTAGACTCATGGTCGTATCCAAGTTACATTGGCAGGTGTTAAAATGTTACAAACATCTACTCTTAAATTTACAGTTTTTTGTTGTACTATAATTAAAGTCAGCATATTGAACTATAGAAAATATATTGCCCTCATCTAAAGGATCTACTGCTGAAGATTCAATAATAGCCAAGGATAATATTTATATAAAACACCTTTATTACCAAGGAGAGTGCTGGGTGCTATGTCCAATAACACTTTGTCCCGGTGAAATAAAGTAAAGTAAAGCCGGTTTTCTGCAAGGTTATCTTGTACAAGTCACCCTGTAAGAACATAGGATCAGTCATTACTATTGGTATTGATTATAGCTAGTTATTTATCATTTACATTGGTAGAGAAGTACACTATGCTGTGTACTTGTATTTTTTTATTTTTGTTCTGCAAGTTCATTACTAATACAGAATGAACAGGTTGCACTACTGATACATTTTCTTTTTTGGCTGACTGCCCTATGACATTTTTCAATCTATTTCAGATGTTGCCTTGAGGATAAATTCACCTCTCTCTCAATCAGTCTCTCCTTATCTCCTCTTGAGAACATTTTGATGGTTGCCTACTTTCTGTCTTTATTAGTTTGCAGCATTCAACTCCATTAATGCCCTTCCATCCTTTGCTCCTTGTGAATTACCTAAGACCTGTAAATTCATAAACACGTTCCATCTTTATATGGCATGCTACATTTCCTCTGTATGCTTACAGGTCTAAAACTTCCTTAAAGGGCTATGGTGAGTTTGGCAAATAATTTGGCAAATAATGTGGAGGGATGTCATAATAAAAGAAGCACTGCACTGATTATTTTGCAGAAGCGTTGTCATAACTATCTACCATGTGAGTTTGATAAGTAAATAGACATTTATCCCTAATAAGATAGATTACAAAATTAGTATTTTTGTTTGTACTATTGGTTTATGTTAAGTTTATAATTGGAGGCACACTTTAATACTATAGTCCAACAAAATGTCCTTTATGAAATGTTTTGACTATTGATCAGCGTTTGTCCTGTGATTGATCATTTCCCAACATTCAATACTATGTACCCCCCTAACAATTCAGTCTTAATTACATTTTACAATTTGCTGTTAGTTCGTTTAACATAAAGCATGTTATCAATGCAAGTAAAGCAAAACATGAAAAATCGTTACTGAGTTCTCCAAGAATGACTGGTGTTAATAGTAAGAGACTGGCTCAAAGTGACTGCAGTAATGATAGTATTTATATTTAAAATATATACAAATATAATTATTAGCGAATCGAAGTTGACGTGGTGGAATTCTATACGAATTTCAGGAAAAATTCAATTTGCACCGAATCCGAATTTCCTCATCCTTCACTAAAATGGCTGCTGCATGTGTGAGGACATGGAGCAAGGAACTCTGGGAAGGCGGTGTTGTGGAAGACCTAGGGTCAGTCACGTGATGATAGAGCCACATGTTCAAGGTGAATGACGTCGACGGAGATAAATGACAGAAGTCAGAACACAGGTTAAAACTCTGTAAAGGATCCAAAATTGGGAGTGTCCTAGGCCCTTTATGTATACCCATTCCAAGGATGTAACCTCTTAAAGTATTGACATGATTGGTTTACAAATATTTCAGTAATAACTTCTGATTTGTTCACAAAATAATACTTCTAATTGGTCAGAACTGAATCCATCTATTGATTGGTTAGTATTCTATGATATTTCTATTTTCTACTAACGGGTTAATTGCTGAGACCATGCTTCTTTAGCAAGATATGCATATGGGCTACTTAGCATGTACAAACCTAATCTTATCTCAACGCATATTGCTAACTTTTATAGTTTTTAGCTTACAGATCATTGTCATCTTCTTATGGTGCACACATAAATTAAACACAAAAGTCTCTCTGTAAAATGGAGTCTCAAAAAAGCTGGATATCTCCCCAACAGCGGGATCACCCATTAAGCCATGCATGCAGCCAATCAGCAGCCAGCCAGCCAGCCCTGTGATGTCACAGCCCTATAAATAGCCTCAGCCATCTTGGATTCTGACATTTTCCAGTGTACTTAGTGCAGGGAGAGATGTCGGCAGGCAATAGGCACAGTGTTAGAAAAAACTTCATTGGGCTAAAAAAAATGATTTACAAGTGCAGGGAAAGATTATTAAAGGTGTAGGGAAAGGATAGGAAGGAATCATTGCACAGCATTTATGTTGAACAGCATTCAGTAGGGGAAGTTACAGCCTGGGTAATAGGAACAATCCTATTACATCTTGCTGCACTGACTGGGCACCCAAATGGCCATTATACCGCTTTGTAATTACAGCAAACCATTGTTGTTATTGGGATGAAAGTGCTGTTTGATACAGCCATTAACAGAGTTTATTACAAGGAAATATTTTTATATCCTATTTACCCTTGTGCTGTGCAGTTATATGTTCTAAAGCATTTTTTGGCTTGTATTAGTGGGGAAAAAAGGTCTTATTAGTTGTGTGGTGAAGTGTGAAAATTATATCCCTTTGTGTCATGTATTATTGGCAAAAGTAAAATATAATTGCTGTTCAGCGGTGCAGTTATATGTTCTAAAGCCTTTTGTGGTATGAATTAGTGCCTATTAAAGTACGTTAAAAACTCTTTATTTTGATAAACTTAAAATTAATTTTCTCCACATAAATAGGCTGGTACGGTGGATTGGAACTATTCAGGCTGATAATTGTGCTGGTTCCAATCTCAACCTTACCACAAAAACTCCTTATTGTGTCTAGGAGTAAAAGACAACCAGGGTGCTGCTGTTCTAAGAGTGCATAACTATATATCCCTCAGGGTATTAGTCCCTAGGGGTATTATATATTTATCACTCCGTTATAGAACTAATCAGCAGTCAGAATTGACCCTGTTGGGGCTCAAGTTAGGAAAAGAATATAAACATGCAATTGGATTCCTGCAATGCTTATACTCTATGTTCATGCTCAACGCGTTTCCTTTCCGACCATCGTCGGCTATTCATCAGGAGCATGTGATATGAGCGCCTTCCCCACGAGTATCAGCTGCAATCCAGATGGTGGAAATGCAGTAACCCGGCGAAGCCCTCACAGATAGTTAGCTCACTTAGTTGTAAGTATAGAACTATTTAAGACGCTGCACGCCTCTGATGATGTGCGTGCAGCAAGACAAATGAGCCTCCCGGCATGTATTGGCCGTAGCGCGCGAAAAGCGCGATATTTAACAGGGAGATAGCTCCTCCCTTGTCCAGACGAGCCTACGACCGGAGGCCAATAGACGTATGCACCGTCCAAGGAGTCACACCCACCACTGCCGTCATAATTCATTCATGACAGGCAGATAGTCCGTGCAATCAAATTGTACCGGTGGCGTCTCCTCCTGTCTTCTTATTCGGCTGAGTCGGTAGGGAGTATTTGAGTATTAAAGTGACATATGCTTAGGTATCCGTTATTGAGAGACATTGGGCCCATGTGTTAATATCGGAACAGATAGATATCGCCCTGACATGTGCGTGTAAAAAAGCGCATATATATCAGAGAACTAGCACCTCCTCCTGTCAACAATAACATGACAGATGGATAGAATAGCGTTACATATGGAAAGGCTATCACAAAGGAACAGCCGTTCCTAGGTCAAAAGGGCATACATAGGATACTAGAATATTTAAATAAATATCCTTTGTCAGATGGCGTTAGTTATTCAATGAAACATGCGAATGAGATAGAATCATTTAACCCCTTTGGTTTTACTGTGTTGAGCGTAAATATCCATTGGGCCTCCTTTCTGAGGAGAAGTGTATCCACATCTCCCCCTCTTGCTGGTGGTCGTATATGTTCTATCCCTTGAAATTTAAAACAATCTGTGATCAAAGGATGTTCCAATACCGCATGTTGTGCAATCGGGGTATCACCTTTATTCCTGATCTTCAATAGGTGTTCCCCTATGCGCCTCCTAAATTCGCGTCTTGTTTTCCCCACATATTGTAATCCACAAATGCAGGTAGCGAGGTACACTACCCCTACTGTCTTGCAATTAATAAAGGACTTGATGTTAAATGTGTGTCCTGTTGTTGAACTGCTAAAAGATGCCCCCTTTAGGATCACTTTACAGGCTATACAGTTCCCACATTTGTATGTGCCATTTGGTTTATTGGTCCCCAGCCATGTCTCGCAGGTGGGTGAACTGAATGCACTGTGGACCACTTTGTCCTTTATATTGCCCCCACGGCGGTATGTGATCAAGGGATATTCTCCTATCTGGTGTCCAACATCCGGATCTGTTTTTAAAATATCCCAATATTCTGTCAGTAGTGCACGTATCTCTTTATGTGCCGTATCATAGGTCCCTATGATCCGAAGTTGGTCATTCTCCGATGCCCTATTTTTAGGATGTAGGAGATTTTCCCTGTCACAAATAGCCGCACATTGGTAGGCTTGTTTAAGCACGGTTTTCGGGTAGCCTCTTTCTACAAATCGTTTCCGGAGGTCATCTGCTGATACCTTAAAGTCAGACCACTGAGAACAGTTACGTCTCATCCTAAGGTATTGCCCCTTAGGGATGCCCTTCTTAAGTGAGTGAGGATGTCCACTCTCCCAACGCAAGAGAGCATTTGTGGCCGTAGGCTTACGAAAGACTAAAAAAATCCTGGATGATAGGAATTGCTATGTGAAGCTAGAACATAACCCCCTAGATACATACAAGAATGAACTGAAACTGATTCTGAGTAGAGCAAAAAGCCATAGACTCATAAGTGCAAGTGAGTTTGCATACCTCCTGCCAGTTCACCCGACACTGCCGGCCTTCTATAGTCTACCCAAAATACATAAGGGTACTGATCCCTTGAAAGGAAGGCCGATAGTGTCGGGTATAGGCAGCCTCACAGAGAGAATTAGTGTCTATGTGGATAAGATCTTGAGGCCTTTTGTATCTAGCCTGCCGTCGTTTATCAGAGACTCAATGGACGTCCTGAGAAGGCTTAATGATATCAGATGTGACGGTGATACCTTCCTGGCCAGTCTAGACGTTGAAGCTTTATACAGCTCCATCCCACACCAGCGGGGATGTGAAGCTGTACAGACATTCCTAGTGGAAAGGGGCTCCCACCTCTGTGAACACAATGAGCTTATAATCGCTCTGCTCAACTTCATTTTACATCATAACATTTTTATGTTTGACCGTTCTCTCTACCGCCAGCTCAGGGGGGTTGCGATGGGCAGCCCCTGTGTCCCAACCTTCGCTAACCTCTACCTGGGCTGGTGGGAGAGAGAAACGGTATTCAGTGACGAGATGGAAGAATGGACCTCATCCATTCTATTATGGATGAGGTTCATCGATGACATTTTCATCCTATGGAGGGGCACAAAGAAAAAATTCTTTGAATTTGTGTCCAAGTTAAATGTGAACACTCTTGGTTTATACTTCACATCAGTTATTGACGAAAAACATCTTGAATTTCTGGATCTCTCGATCGAAATTGATCCCTCTGGTTACCTCAAAACAAAAGTCTTTCGTAAGCCTACGGCCACAAATGCTCTCTTGCGTTGGGAGAGTGGACATCCTCACTCACTTAAGAAGGGCATCCCTAAGGGGCAATACCTTAGGATGAGACGTAACTGTTCTCAGTGGTCTGACTTTAAGGTATCAGCAGATGACCTCCGGAAACGATTTGTAGAAAGAGGCTACCCGAAAACCGTGCTTAAACAAGCCTACCAATGTGCGGCTATTTGTGACAGGGAAAATCTCCTACATCCTAAAAATAGGGCATCGGAGAATGACCAACTTCGGATCATAGGGACCTATGATACGGCACATAAAGAGATACGTGCACTACTGACAGAATATTGGGATATTTTAAAAACAGATCCGGATGTTGGACACCAGATAGGAGAATATCCCTTGATCACATACCGCCGTGGGGGCAATATAAAGGACAAAGTGGTCCACAGTGCATTCAGTTCACCCACCTGCGAGACATGGCTGGGGACCAATAAACCAAATGGCACATACAAATGTGGGAACTGTATAGCCTGTAAAGTGATCCTAAAGGGGGCATCTTTTAGCAGTTCAACAACAGGACACACATTTAACATCAAGTCCTTTATTAATTGCAAGACAGTAGGGGTAGTGTACCTCGCCACCTGCATTTGTGGATTACAATATGTGGGGAAAACAAGACGCGAATTTAGGAGGCGCATAGGGGAACACCTATTGAAGATCAGGAATAAAGGTGATACCCCGATTGCACAACATGCGGTATTGGAACATCCTTTGATCACAGATTGTTTTAAATTTCAAGGGATAGAACATATACGACCACCAGCAAGAGGGGAGATGTGGATACACTTCTCCTCAGAAAGGAGGCCCAATGGATATTTACGCTCAACACAGTAAAACCAAAGGGGTTAAATGATTCTATCTCATTCGCATGTTTCATTGAATAACTAACGCCATCTGACAAAGGATATTTATTTAAATATTCTAGTATCCTATGTATGCCCTTTTAACCTAGGAACGGCTGTTCCTTTGTGATAGCCTTTCCATATGTAACGCTATTCTATCCATCTGTCATGTTATTGTTGACAGGAGGAGGTGCTAGTTCTCTGATATATATGCGCTTTTTACACGCACATGTCAGGGCGATATCTATCTGTTCCGATATTAACACATGGGCCCAATGTCTCTCAATAACGGATACCTAAGCATATGTCACTTTAATACACAAATACTCCCTACCGACTCAGCCGAATAAGAAGACAGGAGGAGACGCCACCGGTACAATTTGATTGCATCGGACTATCTGCCTGTCATGAATGAATTATGACGGCAGTGGTGGGTGTGACTCCTTGGACGGTGCATACGTCTATTGGCCTCCGGTCGTAGGCTCGTCTGGACAAGGGGAGGAGCTATCTCCCTGTTAAATATCGCGCTTTTCGCGCGCTACGGCCAATACATGCCGGGAGGCTCATTTGTCTTGCTGCACGCACATCATCAGAGGCGTGCAGCGTCTTAAATAGTTCTATACTTACAACTAAGTGAGCTAACTATCTGTGAGGGCTTCGCCGGGTTACTGCATTTCCACCATCTGGATTGCAGCTGATACTCGTGGGGAAGGCGCTCATATTACATGCTCCTGATGAATAGCCGACGATGGTCGGAAAGGAAACGCGTCGAGCATGAACATAGAGTATAAGCATTGCAGGAATCCAATTGCATGTTTATATTCTTTTCCTAACTTGAGCCCCAACAGGGTCAATTCTGACTGCTGATTAGTTCTATAACGGAGTGATAAATATATAATACCCCTAGGGACTAATACCCTGAGGGATATATAGTTATGCACTCTTAGAACAGCAGCACCCTGGTTGTCTTTTACTCCTAGACACAATAAGGAGTTTTTGTGGTAAGGTTGAGATTGGAACCAGCACAATTATCAGCCTGAATAGTTCCAATCCACCGTACCAGCCTATTTATGTGGAGAAAATTAATTTTAAGTTTATCAAAATAAAGAGTTTTTAACGTACTTTAATAGGCAGTAAACAAGATTGATCGAGTACGGCTATCTATTATCTTTATCTAGTTAACCGGCATGAATTAGTGGCAAAAGAAAAATATAGAAATATATTTGCCATTAAGCGGTGCAGTTTTATGTTACAAAGCCCTTTTTGTGGTGTAATAGTGGCCAAATAAAAATATATCTGCCATTCAGAGGTGCAGTTATATGTTCTAAAGCCTTTTGTGGCATGTATTAGTGGCAAAAGAAATATATATTTGCCGTTCAGCTGTGCAGTTATTTGTTCTAAAGCCTTTTGTGGCGTGTATCAGTGGCAAAACTAAAATATATTTGCAGTTCAGAGGTGCAGTTATATGCTGTAAAGCACTTTTTTGTGTGTATTAGTGGGGGGGCAGGGGCTTATTAGCCGTTGTGTGTGAAGTGAGAAAATTACAGACTTTTTGGGGGTGTTTTAATTACCTTTTTATTCATTTATTTGATCTAACAGTATGTCAGACAGAGAAATGCCAGGACCTGCACAGGGGAGTGGCAGAGGCCTAAATGTTTCTGGCGTAGGCACAGGTTGCAACAGAGTAAGGGGCCGTGGAAGCAGAGGTCACTTTAAGAGGCCTGAGCTCCCAGTGTCAGCTAGCGGCCATGTCTTGACCAGCAACCAAGTGGTTCTTGAATGGTTGACTCAATCTTCGACTTCATCGCTAGTAACATTAGACACCCACAGCCAACAGTCAGACACAACCCTTAGTTGGCATGGCCCGGAAGCAGGTCCTGTGCCCTCACCTGTCCTCAACCAGCCTTTGTCCTTTTCTGTTCCCTCAGCCAGAGAAGTATTGTATGCTGTGTGTTCAGCTTCACTATACAGTGAGGACAAGCAACTAGAAAACAGTCAGCAGCTACTCGCAAGCCAAGATGTGGAGGAGACATCCACCGCTTCCTCCACCAGGCGGGCAAGTAGTAACGAGGAGAGTAGCTGGTGTTGTGAGCGGTCAGGCTCCTGACCCAGAGACGGTTGAGGAAGACATTAGTGTTGTGCAGACAGTACTCAATGATAATGATGTAGATGATCGCACTTGGGATCACGGTGACGGAGTGGATTTATCATTATTAACTCCTCAAGTTTGTTCCTCCTGGACGCATCCGTGCGTCATCTCGCGAGAGGCGAGATCTGCTTTGAATGCACGCACGCACGCGCGCGCGTTCACAGCAGAGCGCGGCTCTGCAGTTATACTACAGCCTGCCAGCGATGATCAATCGCTGGCAGGCTGTAAATGTAAAATAAATTAGATCAAACAGGTACATCAGACGCTGTTTTGTTAACAGCGTCTGATATACCTGCTACCTGGTCCTCTGGTGGTCCCATTTACTGGGATCGACCACCAGAGGACCAGGTAATAGTGATGTCGCGAACATAAAATTTTCAGTTCGCGAACAGCGAACGCTAACTTCTGCAAATGTTCGCGAACGGGCGAACCGGGCGAACCGCCATAGACTTCAATTGGCAGGCGAATTTTAAAACCCACAGGGACTCTTTCTGGCCACAATAGTGATGAGAAAGTTGTTTCAAGGGGTCTAACACCTGGACTGTGGCATGCCGGAGGGGGATCTATGGCAAAACTCCCATGGAAAATTACGTAGTGGACGCAGAGTCGGGTTTTAATCCATAAACGGCATAAATCAACAAACATTCCTAAATTGTTTGGAATAACGTGCTTTAAAACATCCAGTTTGTGTATACGATCAGGTATGATGTTGTATCGATCAGGTAGTGTAAGGGTTACGCCCGCTTCACTGACATTGACAGACCAAACTCCCTTTTAATGCACCGCAAACAGTTCATTTGCACAACCGCAAACTCCCCATTTGCACAAGGTTGGATACCAAGCTAGCCACGTCCCGGTGATGTCATTGAAGGTTTCTTCCTCCACCCAGCCACGTACAACACCAAGGGTCCCCAAAAGATGAATTGAATTGATTTTTCGAACGGTGAGATGGTTAAAAACGCTGGCTCCTCTCCACTCTGTTTTAAACCACGGTGACTGCGCCTGCGCCGTGCAATTTACTGTCACACCCGATATGAGTGGTATTTTCTGTAGTACTATTCTCATCAGTTTAATCCTCTAACGTCCCCAATCTGGGGGCCATTTATTGAATAGATTTTTCGAACGGGGAGATGGTTAAAAACGCTGGCTCCCTCCACTCTGTTTTAAACCACGGTGACTGCGCCTGCGCCGTGCAATTTACTGTCACACCCGATATGAGTGGTATTTTCTGTAGTACTATTCTCATCAGTTTAATCCTCTAACGTCCCCAATCTGGGGCCATTTATTGAATAGATTTTTCGAACGGGAGATGGTTAAAAACGCTGGCTCCCTCCACTCTGTTTTAAACCACGGTCACTGCGTCTGCGCCGTGCAATTTACTGTCACACCCGATATGAGTGGTATTTTCTGTAGTACTATTCTCATCAGTTTAATCCCTCTAACGTCCCCAATCTGGGGGCCATTTATTGAATAGATTTTTCGAACGGGAGATGGTTAAAAACGCTGGCTCCCTCCACTCTGTTTTAAACCACGGTCACTGCGCCTGCGCCGTGCAATTTACTGTCACACCCGATATGAGTGGTATTTTCTGTAGTACTATTCTCATCAGTTTAATCCTCTAACGTCCCCAATCTGGGTGCCATTTATTGAATAGATTTTTCGAACGGGGAGATGGTTAAAAACGCTGGCTCCCTCCACTCTGTTTTAAACCACGGTGACTGCGCCTGCGCCGTGCAATTTACTGTCACACCCGATATGAGTGGTATTTTCTGTAGTACTATTCTCATCAGTTTAATCCTCTAACGTCCCCAATCTGGGGGCCATTTATTGAATAGATTTTTCGAACGGGGAGATGGTTAAAAAACGCTGGCTCCCTCCACTCTGTTTTAAACCACGGTCACTGCGCCTGCGCCGTGCAATTTACTGTCACACCCGATATGAGTGGTATTTTCTGTAGTACTATTCTCATCAGTTTAATCCTCTAACGTCCCCGACTCCCCAATCTGGGGGCCATTTATTAAATAGATTTTTGAACGGGGAGATGGTTAAAAACGCTGGCTCCCTCCACTGATATGAGTGGTATTTTCTGTAGTATTATTCTCATCAGTTTAATCCCTGTTACGTCCCATATCAGGGATTGCCTTTTGTGAAAAAAAATTTAGGCCGGGTACCTTCGACTGCCTTCACAGTGACAGACCAAACTCTCATACACTAAACTGAATTGATTTCAGGAACCGGGAGATGGAAAAAGCAGCTTGGTCGGTCCTCTTACTCCCAAATTGGGGCACTGCGCGTGCACAGAGCAATGTGCTGTGACACCCTATATGAGTGGTGTCTTAACTAGTACTATTGCTATCAGTTTAATCCCTGTTACGGACCCTATCCGGTCGAATTGATTAACCATTGTCGAATCCCCATTGACATCCCCTTATAAGCTGTGTAAAGCATATTTTTAGTTTGGTTTTGAACTGCTGCATCCTTTCCGACTTTCGGTAATTTGTAACATTTCTGCCACTTTCTGCTTAATACCGGGGTCTAGTAGCGTAGCCATCCGATCGCTTTTGGTCTGATCATAATGAAGCAACGGCCTTATCATCTGGGGTGTGGCAACATTGCCAACACACTCATAGAGTGATGATGATTGCTTCATTGTGATACGCAAGCCCCTTCACCACAACAAGGTAACGATCACGAAGGGGAATTGACACTTGTATGTGCCTTTTTTTGGTTTGTTTTGCAGCCACAGTGCTGCACCATAGACAGAAAATTAGGCATGTACACATGCCTGAAAAATAATGGCACTGTTGCAGCCGCTATTGTAGCAGCGGCCGGAAAAATTGATGTTTTCCAGGCAGAAAAGTGACTAAAACATTGCGGCTTGAACCCTAGTTGGTGGTGGAGAATTCACGAAAGTCATCCGGTATGCAGACATTAAATACAGCAGCGTGGGGACCATTTTGAGGCCAAGGCATGTAATCAGGCCTTTGTTAGTCAAACGTATCCCCCACTGTCAGTCCCTTCGGGATCCATGCCTCATTCATCTTTATGAAGGTGAGGTAATCAACACTTTTTGACCGAGGCGACTTCTCTTGTCAGTGACAATGCCTCCTGCTGCACTGAAGGTCCTTTCTGACAGGACACTTGAAGCAGGGCAGGCCAGAAGTTCTATCGCAAACTGGGATAGCTCAGGCCACAGGTCAAGCCTGCACACCCAGTAGTGAAGGGGTTCATTGCTCCTCAGAGTGTCGATATCTGCTGTTAAGGCGAGGTAGTCTGCTACCTGTCGGTCGAGTCGTTCTCTAAGGCTGGATCCCGAAGGGCTGTGGCGATGAGTAGGACTGAAAAGCTCCGCATGTCCTCCATCAACAACACATCTGTAAATCGTCCAGTCCTTGCCGCCGTGGTAGGAGGAGGATTACACTCACCTCTTCCCCTGTTAGATTCCCGTTGTGCTGTGACATCCCCTTATAAGCTGTGTAAAGCATATTTTTTAGTTTGGTTTTGAACTGCTGCATCCTTTCCGACTTTCGGTAATTTGGTAACATTTCTGCCACTTTCTGCTTATACCGGGGTCTAGTAGCGTGGCCACCCAGTACAGATCGTTCTCCTTCATCCTTTTTATACGTGGGTCCCTCAACAGACATGACAGCATGAAAGACCCCATTTGAACAAGGTTGGATGCAGAGCTACTCATTTCCCGTTCCTCGTCCTCACTGATGTCATTGACGGTCTGTTCTTCCCCCAGCCACGTACAACACCATGGGTCCCAGATAGGTGACAACAACGAGCACCCTGGGGTGCCTGCTGTGGTTGGTCTTCCTCCTCCTCAAAGCCGCCACATTCCTCCTCTGACTCCTCTTCCTCATACTTCTCTTCCAGCGTTGCTGCAGGTCCGGCAAGCGATGATGACAAGGCTGTTTCTGGTGGTGATGGTGACCACAACTCTTCCTCTTCCTCTTCACGCTCATCTACAGCCTGATCCAGAACTCTTCGCAGGGCACGCTCCAGGAAGAAAACAAATGGGATGAGGTCGCTGATGGTGCCTTCGGTGCGACTGACTAGGTTTGTCACCTCCTCAAAAGGACGCATAAGCCTACAGGCATTGCGCATGAGTGTCCAGTAACGTGGCAAAAGATTCCCAGCTCCGCAGAGGCTGTCCTAGCACCCGGTCATACAAATACTGCTGACGGCTTTTTCTTGTTGGAGCAGGCGGTCGAACATTAGGAGTGTTGAATTCCAACGTGTCGGGCTGTCGCATATCAAGCGCCTCACTGGCATGTTGTTTCGCCGCTGAATATCGGAAAAGTGCGCCATGGCCGTGTAGGAACGCCTGAAATGGCCACACACCTTCCTGGCCTGCTTGAGGACGTCCTGTAAGCCTGGGTACTTAGACACAAAACGTTGTACGATGAGATTCAACACATGTGCCATGCACGGCACATGTGACAACTTGCCCAAATTCAATGCCGACAACAAATTTGTTCCATTGTCACACACCACTTTGCCGATCTCCAGTTGGTGCGGGGTCAGCCACTGATCCACCTGTGCGCTCAGGGCGGACAGGAGTGCTGGTCCTGTGTGGCTCTCTGCTTTCAGGCAAGTCAACCCCAAGACAGCGTGACACTGTCGTATCCGGGATGTGGAATAGCCCCTGGGGAGCTGGGGGGATTCAGTTGATGTGCAGCCAGACGCCGCAGCAGAAGAGGACTCAGCCGAGGAGGATATCGAAGAGGATGGAGTAGGAGTAAAGGAGGTGGCAGTAGGTCTGCCTGCAAGTCGTGGCGTTGTCTCCAACTCCGCTGCAGAGCCACGCATGCCATGCTTGTCAGCCGTCACCAGGTTGACCCAATGCGCAGTGTATGTGATATACCTGCCCTGACCGTGCTTTGCAGACCAGGTATCAGTGGTCAGATGGACCCTTGTTCCAACACTGTATGCCAGAGATGCCATTACTTCCTTTTCAATGATATTGTAGAGGTTTGGGATTGCCTTTTTTGAAAAAAAAATTCGTCCGGGTACCTTCCACTGTGGTGTCCCAATAGTTACAAATATTTTGAAGGCCTCAGACTCCACTAGCTGGTATGGTAAAAGCTGTCGGGCTAAGAGTTCCATAAAGCCAGCTTTCAGTTGCCCGGCAAGGGGGTGACTCTGTGACATTGGCTTCTTATGCTCAAACATGTCCTTGACAGACACACGACTGTGGGCAGATGAGCAGGAACTGCTAAAGGTGAGAGGAGGAGTGGCGGTTGGATGAGAGGGGGCAGGGAGGACAGCAGTGGTTGGCGTGGCTGAAGATGCTGGACCAGGAGGAGCATGGTGGCTTTGAGTTTGTGTGCTGCTTGTACGCATGTGTTAATCCCATAGGCGTTTGTGATGTGAGATCATGTGCCTTCGCAAAACAGTTGTACCGAGGTGGTACTTCCCACGACTCAGTTTATTTTGGCACAGGTTGCAAATGGCATTGCTGTTATCAGAGACAGACACACAAAAAAAAATGCCACACTGCTGAGCTTTGCAATGACGGCATTCTGGTGGTCGCAACAGCATGCGTTGACTGGCGTGCTGTCTGGCTGACCCCGGGTGCCGATACATGCTCTCTGACTGTGCCACTAACTCCTTGCGACGACCTTCCCCTGCTTCCAACTTGTCTCCTCATTCTCTCTGTCTCCCCTTCTGAACATTCCCCCTCTTTTTCTCTTCAAGCAGGCACCCACGTGGCATCCGTGGACACATCGTCATCATCAACCGCTTCACTTGTATCTGACACCTCAGCAAAGGAAGCAGCAGCGGGTACAACATCATCATCATCATCATCACACTGTACATCCATGTGTGTAATCCTGCCTGACTGAGACATATCCCTGTAATCTACATCATCTGGCAATAATGGTTGCGCATCACTAATTGCATCCAACTGATGTGTAAATAACTCCTCTGACGGATCAAGTGAAGCAACTGTGGTGGCTGTGGTGGTAGTGGTGGTGGTAGTGGACAGACCAAACTCCCCTTTTAATGCACCGCAAACAGTCCATTTGCACAACCGCAAACTCCCCATTTGCACAAGGTTGAATACCAAGCGTGCACAGAGCAATGTGCTGTGACACCCTATATGAGTGGTGTCTTAACTAGTACTATTCCTATCAGCGGCGGGCGGGTGCGTGGTAACTTGAGAACAGGTGACCAAAGCTGAGCTGGAGGAAGATGGTGCGTCAAGGTTCTTAGCGGAAGCTGTTGAAGATTGGGTGTCCTGTCTAAGCCAGTCAACTATGTCCTCAGAATTTTTCGGGTTTAGGGTACGTGGCCTCTGAACACTAGGCATTATTCCAGGGACAATGGAAGTCAAAGCACCACGACCACGGCGGCCCCTGCGGGGTGGCCTGCCTCTGCCTGTCATTTTTTTTAAGATTAGGTACTACGCGTGCTAGGTACTGTGCCACCCGGTATGAGTGGTTGGCACTGGCAGTGGGCACACTACAGTCTGTGGAAGTGGGCCTGACACACACTGGCAGCAGGCAAGCAACTGAATTTAGACTACTGTCTAAAAATTAAATGCTTTATTTATCGGCAAGCTACTGTGCCACCCGGTATCAGTGGTTTGCACTGGCAGTGGGCACACTACAGTCTGTGGAAGTGGGCCTGACACACACTGGCAGCAGGCAAGCAACTGAAATTAGACTACTGTCTGAAAATTAAATGCTTTATTTATCGGCAAGCTACTGTGCCACCCGGTATAAGTGGTTGGCACTGGCAGTGGGCACACTACAGTCTGTGAAAGTGGGCCTGACACACACTGGCAGCAGGCAAGCAACTGAAATTAGAATACTGTCTAAAAATGAAATGCCTTATTTATCGGCAAGCTACTGTGCCACCCGGTATCAGTGGTTGGCACTGGCAGTGGACACACTACAGTCTGTGAAAGTGGGCCTGACACACACTGGCAGCAGGCAAGCAACTGAAATTAGAATACTGTCTAAAAATTAAATGCCTTATTTATCGGCAAGCTACTGTGCCACCCGGTATCAGTGGTGGGCACTGGCAGTGGGCACACTACAGTCAGTGGAAGTGGGCCTAACAAACACTAGCAGGCAAGCAACTGAAATTACACTAAAGTGTAAAAATGAAATGCCTTTTTTGGATGCAAAGTCCTGTGCCACACGGGATGACAGGGGTGGGCACTGGCAGTGGGCACACTACAGTCAGTGGAAGTGGGCCTGACACACACTAGCAGGCAAGCAACTGAAATTACACTAAAGTGTAAAAATTAAATGCCTTTTTTTGATGCAAAGTCCTGTGCCACACGGTATGACAGGGGTGGGCACTGGCAGTGGGCACACTACAGTCAGTGGAAGTCGGCCTGAAACACACTAGCAGGCAAGCAACTGAAATTACACTAAAGTGTAAAAATTAAATGCCTTTTTTTAATGCAAAGTCCTGTGCCACACGGGATGAAAGGGGTGGGCACTGGCAGTGGGCACACTACAGTCTGTGGGCCTGCAGCTCCTCACACACAGGCAGGCCAGGCAACTGCAACATATATATGAAGAAAAAAAAATGCAGACTAATGTTGCAGCCCTAAAAAGGGCTTTTTGGGGTGCTGTCAGGACGCTGTCCTTACAGCAGAGATCAGATGAGTCTTTCAGGACTGGAGTGGACACTGAATTCACTAGCCTAGCTATCGATTTCCCTATTAAATCAGCAGCAACTACACTCTCCCTCCTCTCACTAAGGCTACATGCACACGACCGTTGCCTGCCTCTGCGTCCGCTCCTCCTTGAAATTTTGCGTCCGTCAAAAAAAACGGATGACGGACCTTGCCTAAAAATGCCTATCCTTGTCCGCAAACGTGAAAAAAATAGGACATGCACTATTTTTTTGACGGAATGAAAACATGGATCACGGATGCAGAACAAAAACGGTTGACCATTCGCATTTTTTGATGGATCCATTGACATGAATGGGGAAGCATCCTATCCGTGAAAAAAAACAGAACGGACACGGAAACAAACAACGGTCGTGTGCATGGGGCCTAAGACTGCAGCTTTCGAATGAATCTAAAATGGATGCTGTTCAGGAGATGGGAAGGTCTGGGAGGGAGGGTATGCTACTAATTGGCTGGAAGGTGTCTGCTGACTGTGAGGTACAGGGTCAAAGTTTGCTCAATGATGATGTATAGGGGGCGGACCGAACATCGCATGTGTTCGCCCGCTGCGGCGAACGCGAACAAGCTATGTTCGCCGGGAACTGTTCGCCAGCGGATAGTTCGGCCATGTCTACCGCTGGGTTTCTGCTCAAGACACAACCGCTAGATGACACCAGGAGCTAAAGCCTCTCGCTGCGACTCCTGTAGTGACGCCCCCTTACTCTCTGCCTGCGCCAGAAACATTTAGGCCTCTGCCACTCCTCTGTGCATGGCCAGGCACTTCTTACAGCAAATAACGGCAACAGTAACTTGCGTATATATTTTTCTTGTAGTACAGAAATACATCAGTAAACGCTCTCGGCACATATAGCTGCAGAAGAGAGTTTCGTTTATGTTTTTCTTTTTGTAATGAAATAGGCCACTAAATGCTTATACCGCAAATAACGGCAACAGTGAACTGTGTATATATTTTTATTGTAGTACAGAAATACGTCACTAAACGCTTTTAACCCCAAATAACTGCAGAACTGAACTGCCTATATATTTTTCTTTTTGTAATGAAATACGCCACTAAATGCTTTTAGTGCAAATAATGGCAACATTGAACTGCGTATATATATTTTTCTTGTAGTACAGAAATACTTCACTAAACGCTCTCAGCACATATAGCTGCAGAAGTGAACTGCATATACAGTTTTTTTTTGTAATGAAATAGACAACTAAATGCTTTTACTGCAAATAACAGCAACAGTGAACTGAGAATATATATTTTTTGTAGTACAGAAATACATCACTAAACAATGTCAGCAAATATATTTGCAGCAGTGATCTGCGTATATATTTTTCTTTTTGTAAAGAAATAGACCAGTAAATGCTTTTACCACAAATAATGGCAACAGTGAACTGTATACATATTTTTCTTGTAGTACAGAAATACGTCACTAAACGTACAAATAACTGCAGAACTGAACTGCGTATATATTTTTCTTTTTGTAATGAAATTGGCCATTAAACACTTTTAGCGCAAATAATGGCAACAGTGAACTGCGTATATATTTTTCTTGTAGTACAGAAATATGTCACTAAATGCTTTCACCACCTATAGCTGCAGAAGTAAACTGTGTATATATTTTAGTTTTTGTACTGAAATAGGCCACTAAACGCTTTTACCGCAAATAACGGCAACGGTAAACTTTGTATATATTTTTCTTGTAGTGCAGAAATACGTCACTAAACGCTTCTAACCCAAAATAACTGCAGAAGTGAACAGCGTAAATATTTTTCTTTTTGTAATGAAATAGGCCACTAAAATCTTTTACTGCAAATAACGGCAACAGTGAATAATTTTTATAGTACAGAAATACGTCACTAAACGTACATATAGCTGCAGAAGTAAACTGTGTATATATTTTTCTTTTTGTAATAAAATAGGCCAATAAACGCTTTTACCGCACATAACGGCAACAATGAACTGCGTATATATTTTTTCTGTAGTACAGAAATAATTCACTAAACGCTCTTAGCCCATATAGCTGCAGAAGTGAACTGCGTATACATTTTTCTTTTTGTAACGAAATAGGCCACTAAATGCTTTTACCACAAATAACGGCAATGGTGAACTGAGAATATAATTTTTCTTGTAGTACCGAAATACGTCACAAACGCTTTTAACTCCAAACAACTGCAGAATAGAGATGGCCCGAACTATTCGCCGGCGAACAGTTCCCGGCGAACATAGCTTGTTCGCGTTCGCCTCTGTCGGGCGAACATATGCGATGTTCGGTCCGCCCCCTATACATCATCATTGAGCAAACTTTGACCCTGTACCTCACAGTCAGCAGACACATTCCAGCCAATCAGCAGCATACCCTCCCTCCCAGACCCTCCCACCTCCTGAACAGCATCCATTTTAGATTCATTCTGAAGCTGCAGTCTTAGTGAGAGGAAGGAGAGTGTAATTGCTGCTGATTTAATTGGGAAATCGATAGCTAGGCTAGTGTATTCAGTGTCCATTCCAGTCCTGAAAGACTCATCTGATCTCTGCTGTAAGGACAGCGTCCTGACAGCACCCCAAAAAGCCCTTTTTAGGGCTGCAACATTAGTCTGCTTTTTTTTTCCTTTATATGCATATTTCAGTTGCATGGCCTGCCTGTGTGTGAGGAGCTGCAGGCCCACAGACTGTAGTGTGCCCACTGCCAGTGCCCACCCCTGTCATCCCATGTGGCACAGGACTTTGCATCAAAAAAAGGCATTTAATTTTTACACTTTAATCTAAGTTTAGTTGCCTGCCAGTGTGTGTCAGGCTGACTTCCAGTGACTGTAGTGTGCCCACTGCCAGTGCCCACCACTCATACCGGCTGGCACAGGACTTTGCATAAAAAAGGCATTTCATTTTTACACTTTAGTGTAATTTCAGCTGCTTGCCTGCTGCCAGTGTGTGTCAGGCCGACTTCCACTGACTGTAGTGTGCCCACTGCCAGTGCCCACCCCTGTCATCCCGTGTGGCACAGGACTTTGCATCAAAAAAAGGCATTTAATTTTTACACTTTAATCTAAGGTTAGTTGCCTGCCAGTGTGTGTCAGGCTGACTTCCACTGACTGTAGTGTGCCCACTGCCAGTGCCCACCACTCATACCGGCTGGCACAGGACTTTGCATAAAAAGGCATTTAATTTTTACACTTTAGTGTAATTTCAGCTGCTTGCCTGCTGCTAGTGTGTGTCAGGCCGACTTCCACTGACTGTAGTGTGCCCACTGCCAGTGCCCACCCCTGTCATCCCGTGTGGCACAGGACTTTGCATCAAAAAAGGCATTTAATTTTTACACTTTAATCTAAGGTTAGTTGCCTGCCAGTGTGTGTCAGGCTGACTTCCAGTGACTGTAGTGTGCCCACTGCCAGTGCCTACCACTCATACCGGCTGGCACAGGACTTTGCATAAAAAAGGCATTTAATTTTTACACATTAGTCTAATTTCAGTTGCTTGCCTGCTGCCAGTGCGTGTCAGGCCCACTTCCACTGACTGTAGTGTGCCCACTGCCAGTGCCAACCACTGATACCGGGTGGCACAGTAGCTTGCCGATAAATAAGGCATTTCATTTTTACACATTAGTCTAATTTCAGTTGCTTGCCTCCTGCCAGTGAGTGTCAGGCCCACCTCCACAGACTGTAGTGTGCCCACTGCTAGTGCCAACCACTGATACCGGGTGGCACAGTAGCTTGCCGATAAATAAGGCATTTCATTTTTACACATTAGTCTAATTTCAGTTGCTTGCCTTCTGCCAGTGTGTGTCAGGCCCACCTCCACAGACTGTAGTGTGCCCACTGCCAGTGCCAACCACTGATACCGGGTGGCACAGTAGCTTGCCGATAAATAAGGCATTTCATTTTTACACATTAGTCTAATTTCAGTTGCTTGCCTCCTGCCAGTGAGTGTCAGGCCCACCTCCACAGACTGTAGTGTGCCCACTGCCAGTGCCAACCACTGATACCGGGTGGCACAGTAGCTTGCCGATAAATAAGGCATTTCATTTTTACACATTAGTCTAATTTCAGTTGCTTGCCTCCTGCCAGTGTGTGTCAGGCCCACCTCCACAGACTGTAGTGTGCCCACTGCCAGTGCAAACCACTGATACCGGGTGGCACAGTAGCTTGCCGATAAATAAGGCATTTCATTTTTACACATTAGTCTAATTTCAGTTGCTTGTCTGCTGCCAGTGTGTGTCAGGCCCACTTCCACAGACTGTAGTGTGCCCACTGCCAGTGCCCACCACTGATACAGGGTGGCACAGTACCACTTATCGAAAAAAAAATGACAGGCAGAGGCAGACCACCCCGCAGGGGCCGTCATGGTCGTGGTGCTGTGATTTCCACTGTCCCTGGAATAATAACCAGTGTTCAGAGGCCATGTACCCTGAACCCGAAAAATTCTGAGGACGTAGTTGACTGGCTTAGACAGGACACCCAATCTTCAACAGCTTCCGCTAAGAACCTTGACGCACCATCTTCCTCCAGCTCAGCTTTGGTCACCTGTTCTCAAGTTACCACGCACCCGCCCGCCGCTGATAGGAATAGTACTAGTTAAGACACCACTCATATAGGGTGTCACAGCACATTGCTCTGTGCACGCTTGGTATCCAACCTTGTGCAAATGGGGAGTTTGCGGTTGTGCAAATGGACTGTTTGCGGTTGTTTGCGGTGCATTAAAAGGGGAGTTTGGTCTGTCAATGTCTGAGAATCGGGCGTAACCCTTACACTACCTGATCGATACAACATCATACCTGATCGTATACACACACTGGATGTTTTAAAGCATGTTATTCCAAACAATTTAGGAATGTTACGTGATTTATGCCCTTTATGGATTAAAACCCGACTCTGCGTCCACTACGTAATTTTCCATGGGAGTTTTGCCATAGATCTCCCTCCGGCATGCCACAGTCCAGGTGTTAGTCCCCTTGAAACAACTTTTCCTTCACTATTGTGGCCAGAAAGAGTCCCTTTGGTTTTTAAAATTCGCCTGTCTATTGAAGTCTATGGCGGTTCGCCCGGTTCGCCTGTTCGCGAACATTTGCGGAAGTTCGCGTTCGCTGTTCGCGAACTGAAAATTTTATGTTCGCGACATCACTACTGCAGAACTGAACTGCGTATATATTTTTCTTTTTGTAATGAAATAGGCCACTAAACACTTTTGCCACAAATAACGACAATAGTGAACTGCGTATATATTTTTCTTGTAGTGCAACAATACGTCACTAAACGCTTTTAACCCCAAATAACTCCAGAAGTGAACTGCGTATAAAAATTTTTTTGTAATGAAATAGGCCACTAAAAGCGTTTACTGCAAATAACGGCAACAGTGAACTGTGTATTTTTTTTCTCGTAGTACAGAAATACGTCACTAAACGCTCTTAGCACATATAGCTGCAGAAGTGAACTGCGTATATATATATATTTCTTTTTGTAATGAAATATGCCACTAAACGCTTTTACCGCAAATAACGGCAACAGTGAACTACGTATATATTTTTCTTGTAGTACAGAAATACGTCACTAAACGCTTTTACCCCCAAATAACTGCAGAACTGAACTGCGTATATATTTTTCTTTTCCTAAATAAATAGGCCAGTGAACGCTTTGAGCACAAATAACAGCAACAGTGAACTGCCTATATATTTTTCTTGTAGCATAAAAATACATTACTAAACGCTTTTAACCCCAAATAACTGCAAAAGTGAACTGTGTATGTATTTTTCTTGTAGTACAGAAATACAACACTAAACGCTTTCAACCCCAAATAAGTGCAACAGTGAACTCAGTATATATTTTTCTTTTAGTACTGAAATACGCTACTAAACACTTTCACCAGATATAACTGCAGAAGTGAACTGCGTATAAATTTTTATTTTTCCACAGATATAAGCCACTAAAGGCTTTTCAACATAGCACTTGCACCCCAAGAACAAATTCCTGGAATGACAGATCTGTATAATGGCTATTTGGATCCCCAAATTATCTTTCCCTGCACTTGTAAATCGCTTTTCTAGCACTGTCCCTTGCACCTTCTACGTCTCTCCCTGCACTAAGATGATGTGAAAAGTTTCCTCCCTATCCTTTCCCTGCACCTATATATCGTTTTGTTTTTTTGTTTGTTTTTTTCTTTAACAATTTGCTTTTTCCAGTTGCTGTCCCTTCTGCCTTTTCACATCTGTCCCTGCACTCTGAACGCTGGAAAATGGCAGAATCTAAAATGGCTGCCGTATTTATAGGGCTGGGACGTCACAGGGCTGGCTGCTGTTTGGCTACATGCATGCATGTCTTGGGGATCCCGCCTTCCTAGAGTTCCTTGCCCTATATCCTCAGTCCTCACATGTGTGGCCGCCATTATAGGAAAAATTGCGATTCCTTACCACGAGGCGCGAGGAAATTCTTATTAGTTGCGAATCAAATATTTCCTGAAATTCGGATCGAATTCCACTTTTTCTGATTCGATTCGCTCATCTCTAATTAGTAATATAGAGTTATGACTCTGAGTTAGATTATGTATGCACATATGTTATATGGACTATATATGTTTATGTATGTACATCTTATATACCTTATTGTTGTGAAAATACATATTTAGCAGTGTGTCTGTATAATATATGTGTGTCTATGGCTGGGGATTCTATGTCACTAGCAGGATTTTGTCTGTTAGAACATAGAGCTACCCAGTTCTCTTTCCAAACCTTTTTATGCCACAAATAGTTGGATACATATTCATCTCTGCTATCCCTCAGTGAATCACAGTAATCAAAGTGGTCTAATGCACGTTAGACTATGCTATCATATCGTATGATACACACTTGTCTTCGGTATAGCAGTGTTTTCCCGGCTATATGTCAGATAGTCAGATACACACTTGTCTCCGGTATAGTGGTGTTTCCCCAGCTTTATGTCAGATACACACTTGACTCTGGTATAGTGGTGTTTCCCCGGCTATGTGTCAGATACACACTGATCTTCTGTATAGCATTGTTTTGCTGGCTATATGTTAGATACATACTTGTCTCCGGTATAGTGGTATTTCTCCGGCTATATGTCAGATACACACTTGTCTCCGGTATAGTGGTGTTTCCCTGGCTATATGTGAGATACACACTTGTCTCCGGTATAGCGGTATTTCCCCAGCTATATGTCAGATACACACTTGTCTCTGGTATAGCGGTGTTTCCCCTGCTATATGTCAGGGGTAGACTACACACATATCCCCAAAACAAAGGGTGAACAAGAATATGCATTGGTAATAGTAGACATGTTCTCAAGATGGCCAGAAGTATTCCCCATCAGGGCAGAGGATGCAGAAACAACAGCAAAAATACTCACCCAACAAATTATCCCCAGGTGGGGTTGCCCCTTGGTAATTGAGCCTTCACAGAAAGGAGACATTGACCAGATTAGGGAGGAATACGTTACTCATCTTATCTGAATCCTTTGCAAAACTGAGGAAAAAGTTGCTTGTAAATCTCCCTCTCTTCCACAGGAACCCACGCACCCTTTCAGGTCTGGTGATATTGTGCTGGTGAAGATACTGAAAAAGGGTAAAAGACTGGGTGAATTTGCCTACAGCGCCCCCGCCACCGTCGTGGCAGTAACCAGGACAGCAGTGCTGACAGAGCAATCGCCCACGTGGATCCACGCTACGCGAATAAAATTGGTAGAGAGGAACAAGGCAACCGAGAAGGAACGACAAGCAGGGGTACTAATGGAGGCAGACAGCCTTGACCCCTAAGGAGATGACACATTCGGAGAATTCCTTAAAATGGCTGAGACGTGCAGTTCTGACAATTGCAGCCTTATGCCTTCTAATAACTGTTCTGCGATCATTGGACAGACAGACGTACCTAACAACAGGATGCAGAGGGGAGGACAATCTGTGGAAGACAAAGGAGAATCTGTGGCTGTACCTGGCCAAGACCCTGAACCTAACTGATTTCTGTCTTCGAACCACCTTGTCTGCATCCGATATTCTAGAAACCTGCCTGGTAGCAGTGCCCACTCCAGTGTATGGACAGGGCTCCTGCGTTCCCATTGACACTGATTTAGAACAACATGATGTTAGATATGGACATGTGAATCCTTATTATGTCTGCTAGAATTGCTCTACACATAGATATCTACAAGGTAATATGCAACACAAACACGTTATACACAAGAATCTTCTGTGCAGTTACCGGAA
The DNA here is from genome assembly GCA_033119425.1 of Bufotes viridis. Lineage (NCBI taxonomy): Eukaryota > Metazoa > Chordata > Amphibia > Anura > Bufonidae > Bufotes > Bufotes viridis. The sequence goes on from CM065592.1 coordinate 337,719,883, forward strand.
GATTGTAATTATAATGTGAACCTTCTCTCAGAAACAGAGTACTTAAGCCTGGCAATATCAATGGTAGGAGTACCAGGGTTAGCTGCATATAACCACAAGACAATCTCAAGGCTTGCTCGCTTTATGGTAAAAGAAATAAATGTCACTAGGGCAATCTTGCAGGACACATTGCTAGATATACAGTCATATAAGAAGGCAATTCTACAGAATAGGGCAACCATTGATTATCTGCTATTACAACATGGTATAGGGTGCTCTGCTTTTTCAGGTATGTGCTGTTTTAATTTGTCAGATCATTCCCAAGGGATAAAGGATAAGATGGGCAAATTAGAAGAAATGATAAAACACATAAAACAAGACGCTAAACAAGGATGGTGGGATTGGCTTTTTAGCTGGATACCTGACTTTGGTCAAATCCGATATGTATTAGGAGTGGTATTTGCTATCATTGCTATAATGATATGCTTATGTTGCTGTGTACAATGCGTACCCTCGCTTCTTTCCACATGTCAAAGTTTCACTGAAAAGAGGGTGCGCTCGACGTCTTATTACACTCCAGTGCTCACAGGTGAGATGAACAATACCCCACCAAGGCCTGAAGAACATACCCCAGAGGCTTATATGGAATACTTAAGAACTTATAGGCAAAAGAGGGGCAAGGAGAACCATATAATATGAATATAAGGTTCTAAGAGGGGATTGAAGGAATATGCTGTCTAGAACTTTGTGTAAGAACATTCTGTCATAACCAAATGTTTTGGGCAGCCGCGTATCTAACCGGAATTCCTTATCTTGTCCGCGTCAGCTAGTACGTGGAGCATGAAGGCCAGGATGTAACTGGGGAAAGTATGTTGTATGACGGTATGTGTCTCATTATGATTGGAGGCTATATTGTTTGGAAAAAGATGATTGAATAATGAAAGGGCGTATAATGTCCTATAAAGGCTTGAACCTTATTATCAATAAACAGAGGGATTTTGATCATCATATGTGTCGTGTCTGATATGGTCATATTCACTCTTCTGGTGCCAGAAAAGACTTAATCCAAGCTGATGCATCTAGTCATCTTTTATTATCATCCTATCACACACTTGTCTCTAGTATAGCAGTGTTTCCCTGGCTTTATGTCAGATGCACACTTGTCTCCGGTATAGCAGTGTTTCCCCAGCTATATGTCAGATACACACTTGTCTCTGGTATAGCGGGGTATCCCCTGCTATATGTCAGGTATACACTTGTCTCTAGTATAGCAGTGTTTCCCTGGCTTTATGTCAGATGCACACTTGTCTCCGGTATAGCGGTGTTTCCCCAGCTATATGTCAGATACACACTTGTCTCCTGTATAGCGTTGTTTTCCCGGCTATATGTCAGGTACACACTTGTCTCCATTATAGCGGTGTTTCCCCAGCTATAGATCAGATACGCACTCGTCTCCGGTATAGTGGTGTTTCTCCGGCTATATGTTGATTTTCTTACTGTCTGATACACACTTAGCGCTAGGCAACCAGACTGAAAGAGCATGCACTTACTTTACACATGACCATATGGTCACCTTGCCCATGTTGCAGACTGCAAATAGTGGTCCTCAAAACATGGGCAGCAGCAGTGTGAACTTCATATCAGGGTATGGACCCATTGATTTCATTGGGTCCACCATGCACAAAATATGGCAAAAGATAACACATGTCATATTTTGTAGTGCAGAGATACAGACCCAAAAGCGCACAGAAGTGCTTCTGGGTGTTTCTATGGGCCTGCCAAACAACTGTCCCAAGATGCCATGGCACTCCAGCTAGCACTGCATTGACAGCGCACCAAGCATAGCACGGTACATTGTATAACAGCTACATACGGTATTGCAGCCTCATTTACTTCTATTTGGGTGAGCTGGCCCTAGGTCATGTGACCAATAAACATGCCGTCAATGGCCCAGTCTAAGCTACAATTACATTGCTGATCAGTTCATCGTCACCAGTGTAAATCAAGTACTTCTTTTCACTTGGGACATTACAACCGGCGGGACTCAATATTGAATTTGACCTGAAGCCATGTATAACTTAGCTAATAGTATTAAGACATCCAAGTATTATATATAAGAGCCAGATTCAAGGACCTGTGTGAGCTCCGGTCATGTGACAGAACACCGAAGAGTGTGTAGAATGTGATTGGAGAATGGAACGAGTTTTATGAATGGTAGGAGGTTCCACTGTGTCATGTGAGGGGGAGGTGTTATTTATGAATGACTAGAGGTAGTATAGGGAAGATCGTGTTACCGGTTTTATGAATAATCGCCTTTTGATATGAAGTAATGGAGATGTGAACAGCATGTTTTGGAATAGGGTTTTATTAGAATGATGTTTTAGAGTGCAAGATGGATACATATACTGCAAATTTTTTTTTTGAGTTTTTAAATAATTAGTAAATTTTATGAGAAATGGGGAGGATGAGGATATATTAGCCCGTCCCCGGATGTCATTTTGTGACGCCCCTGACGAAGCTCCGGCAAGCGAAACCCGGGTCGGGCCACGAGGACGCTGAAGTCCGAGATATTTGTGAATTTTATGGACGTTTGAACATTTACCTTTCTATAAGTGCAACTTTAATACTTTATTAAAAATCCAGAAGATAATGCACTATTGTGTGGTCTATATCGGTACTTAGGAGACAAGTGAAAAGAAGTACTTGATTTACACTGGTGACGAGGAACAGTTTGGCCAGAAACATTGGATCGGTGAAGGGGTGCGCGGTTCTGTGAATTTTATTGAATCTGTTGACGTCTGGACCCACGACGATTTGGAACCTGCGATACCGCAAGTAACACAGTGTGAACAACGATTCAAGATTTTTATCTAGATATTGCTGATCAGTGGTGGTCTCAGGTGTTTGACCCTCTCCGATCAGATAGTGATGACTTAGAGGGCGTTCAATTTACTGTTTCTTTTTCCATTCTTATGATCCGTCAGGAGAACAGAAAAAAGGGTATCCTGAAAAAAAAAATACGTATCTAGTTGCATCATTTATGCACATTAGGCATCCATTTTAGCCATTTGTGTTTTAGATAAGTTCTTACAGACAGAAAAGAAGTCCTGCATAGAGTGCTTTTGTTCTGTCTGAAAAAACAGATCTCAGACAGAAATGGCTTAAACGAATGCAAAAGGATCCATATTTTACAGGATAATTTTTTCTTCTTCTTCTGACAGATCAGAGGAACGAAAAAAGAAACTTAGGCCTCATACACATGGGTGTTGGCCTATCCGTGACCATTTTATGGGCTGCAAATGGCCGGTACGCATATACGGGGATGCTGATTCATGGCTTATACACATGGCCGTAGTTGGCTGGTGACCATATTCCGGCCTGCAAACAGCAGGTCCGCAATATAGAAGCACTGGTCGTTTTTGCACTGCATCACAGATGCAGACCCATTTACTTGTTCTATTTTCCCATGTTCTATTTTTTTTGCAGTGTGGACGAATCACAGACCCATTCAAGTTGAATGGGTCTGTGTCTGTCAGCACCGGCCATACAGATGGTGGCTGTGCATTGGGGACTGCAAATGGGAAGCACACTTGTATGCATGAGCCCTCACTTGAATGAGTCTGCATACCGCAGTATATGGAGCGGTGTAAAGTGAAGGCACATAGCAGAAGGCCATGGAAACACTATAAAGTACTTCCTTGGCATTTCGGTCCGTCCGCCTGCAATGCAAAAGAGTAGCACATGCACTGCCTTTTTGCAGTGTGGATGGATCGTGGAACAATACTAGTCAAAGAGGTCTGCATCTGCAGGCACAGCCTACATATATATGGGCACCAGCTGTGTGCGCTCCATGTTACGGATGTGGACCCATTGACTTGAATAGGTCCGCAATCCTCAAGATATGTAGCAGAGTCATGGATCGGAAGCACTATGGAGCACCGGTAGTAAACTGCTGTATGGGCACACCATAGGATTCAGAAGGAAAGGAGCTCTATATGGTTTTTGAAGGGCAGCTTTTGCTAGGATGGTTTTTGGATGCCATGTTACATTTTAAGAGACCCTGAGGTACTACTAGAAAGTAAACCACCTAAAAGTGACTCCTTTCTAAAAACTACACCCCTCAAGGCATTCATTGAGTGGTGTGGGTAGTATATTGATCTAACAAGCATTTCATAGCATATAGAAACACTTGACTATAACAATGAATAATTTATTTTTTTCCAATAAAATGTTGCTTTAGCTCCAAATTGTTCAATTACACAAGGGGTAAAAGGAGAAAAAGCACCCCATATTTTGTTACCCATTTTCTCCTGAATACGGCAACACCCCATATGTGGTGGTAAACTGCTGTGGGGGAACATGGCAGCACTCAGAATGGAAGGAGCTCCATATGGCTTTTGCAGTGCAGATTTTGATGGATTGGTTTATGGGTGCCATTGGTTTTTATTTTTTAAGTGATTGTCTTATGTGGGGGTTCATTTATTGTGGAATGAGGTATCGTTTTCATTGGTATCATTTTGGGGAATATATAACTTTTTGATCACTCAATATTATGCATTTTGTAAGACGAGGTGACAAAAAATGAATGTTCTGGCACAGTTTTTATTTATTTATTTATTTTTAGAGCATTCGCCTGATCGCATATAATGTAGAATATAATGTTTAAAGAACAGGCTGTTACAGATGTGGCGATACACATTATGTCTATCATTTTTATTTTTGCTAAGTTTTACACAGTCAAAGCATTTTTGAATAGCATAAAATCTCTTTTTTTGTGTTGCCATTTTCTGACAGCCATATTTTTTGGGGGCGATTAGGTAGGTGTTCATTTTTGAGGCATCTGATGACGGTTTTATTCCTTGGTATTACACTTTTTGTGAGGCAAGGTGATAAAAAATGACTGTTCTGGCACATTTTTTATTTATTTATTTTTAAAGCATTTACCTAAGGGGGCATCTCATTTGATATTTTTATAGAGCCGATTGTTATGGACAAGGCGATACTCAATATGTCTATTTTTTATTTTTGTTAAGTTTTACACAGTAAAAGCTTTTTTAAAGAGAATAAAATCTTGTTTTTGTGTTGCTAAGTTTTGAGATCCATATTTCTTTTATTTTTTGGGCGATTATCTTAGGTAGGGGCAAATTTTTTGCTGGATGACATGACGGTTTGATTGGTACCATATTGGGGCACATACAACTTTTTGGTTGCTTAGTATTACACTTCTTGTGAGGCAAGGTGACCAAAAATTGCTGTTTTGGCAAAGGGGGCATCTCATGTAATATTTTTATAGAGCAGATTGTTATGGACATGGCGATACCCGTTATGTCTATTATTTTTATTTTTGTTAAGTTTTACACAGTAAAAGTATTTTTGAACTGAATAAAATCTTGTTCTAACGTTGCCATTTTCAGACAGCCATTTTTTTTTAGTTTTTCAGGCGACTTTCTTAGGTAGGGGCTCATTTTTGCAGCATGAGATGACGGTTTGATTGGTACCATTTTGGGGTACATATGACTTTTTGGATCACTTTTGATACCATTTTTTAGTTGGAGAGATGGGCAAATATTGCAATTCTGTCATAGTTTTTTTTTTTATGGAGTTTACTGTGCGGGATAAGTAACGTGATTTTATAGATGAGGTCGTTACGGATGCGGCAATGCAAAACATGTTTTTTCTTTAAACCAATTATAAATGTGTGGATACAGGAAATAGCTTTAATTTTTATTTGAAAATGTATATATTTTTTAACCATTTTTTTTTTGTACAGTATTTTGACCCATACCCACTTGGTTCTTGAAGATCCAGAGGGTCTGATGCCTCTACAATACACTGCAGTACACTGTATAGTGTACTGCAGTATATTGGACTCACAGTAAGCCTGATCAGGCTTAGATGTAAAAGGAAAGCTGGGTGCCTATGAAGGGGGGCAGGGAGCTCGCTCCCTGTTAACCCCTTCCATACAGTGGTCCCTATGGACCGCGGCATGGAAGAGATTAAGCTGCCGACAAGCAGAGTGTTAGCTGTATATTATAGCTGACACTCTGCGCTCCACTGGCATCATAAATAGGGGAGGTTGGGCTGGGCTGAAGGTGGGGTGTATGGGTGTGTTTGTGCCACCAATCGGGCATCCTGAAGGGGGGGGGGTGATTTAGACTTCAAGCATCGGGCCACTGATACAGCAGAGCAGCGGCCCGATGGTTAACCCCTTCCATAAAGCAGTCCCTAAGGACGGCAGCATGGAAGGGGTTAAACGTCTGTTTCGAGCAGAGTGTCAGCTATATGTTACAGCTGACACTCTGCAACCACTGCCACTCTGCCATCCTGAATAAGGGAGTGCTGCGCCTGCCATTTGGGGGTGGGTTTTGTGCCACCAATGGGGTGTATTACATTCTCTCTGACGTAGGAGCATTGTAGATGGAGAGCAGAGGGCAGTCCATAAATGTGTTCTCAGTGCTTGATTGACACGTTCATGGTAGGTGGTACTGAAGCTCTAGGATCACGTGCACAATGAACAGCACGTGTTCTTGAAGCAAGGAGGAAGTGCAAGGAAGGCTCGAAGTGACCAGGTTGCCAAGCTCAATGCCAGTAGGAAATTTTTAATAAATGTGATTTTAAAACTTGCAGAGTGTACTATTGTGGCAAGCATTTCATAGAAAAATTTAATGTCGGACATCCGCCTTTAAATAGCAATTTGCTAATACCGTATATTGTTTTACGCTACTTTCACAATTGCGGTAGCAGGGTCCGGCAGGCTGATCTGGCTAGGGAACAGCCTTCCGGATCCGTACTAATGGTAGCCCACCGTGCCGGCGGAAGTCCGCTCCGGCCCCATTCACTATAATGGGTGTGGGCTGAAGGTGTGTCTGCAGCACGGAAAACATGCTGAAAGGTGGACGGACAAAAACTACATCAGGTACAGTAGCTAGGAATGGTTTCTTGTTCTCCAACTACAGATTGTTTTTTTCAATTGTCAATGTAATTGGCATCCCAATTCAACCATTTAACTAATTAACACCTACACGCCATTCCCTTGGTATTATAAATGTACAGCCCTGATTTAACCCCTTTTACTCCCGGTCATTTTCCATTTTTGCATTCTTTTTTCACTCCCTGCCTTTCCAGAGCTATAACTTTTTTGTATTATTTCATACAAAGTTTCATACACAATTTATTATTTCATACAACATAGTTGGGAGCAGGAAATAAATTCTAAATGGAGTGAAATTGGATAAAAAAAAATACTATTCCGACAGAATTGTATGGGTTTTGTTTCTACGATGTTCTCTATGCCGTAAAACTGACCTGTAACTTTTATCATCAGGGTCAGTATACTTACGGTAATACTACATTTATGAAGTTTTTCTTGTGTTTTTTTTACTGCAGTTTTTATTTATACCATTTTGGGGTGTGTATGTCTTTTTGGTCCCTTTTTATTAAATTATTTCGGGAGATGAAGTGACAAAAAATGCCTAATCGCCAATTTTGATGTTTTTTTTTCAATTACTCTGTTTGCTATATGGGATATATATTTCTATATTTTAATAGTGTGGGCATTTTTGCATATGATGATGTCCGTGATGTTTATTTTTGTTATTTGTTTTTATTCTGGAAAATTATATAATTTTTTTTATATTTAAAAAAAAAAAAAAACTTTTTCTACCTTCCTTTAGGTCATAAGATTGCCACTTTTATATATCAATTGAAATAAATGCATTGAAAAATAGAATATTCGGTATAATGTAATGTAGTGCTGCCACCTGGCCTACATTGGAATATACCTGTAAAAAGGCATCAGAGTCTTTGTAGACTCTGGCCTTTTACAGGAAATGAGTTCCAGGCCTACATTTGACCACGGCATCTAAGGGGTTAAATGCCTGCACTCAGCTTTACCATCAATCGCAGACATTAGCCCTCGGTGTCTGCTATGTGAAAGAAAAGCTGCGGCTGGGAACACTGGGAACATGTGCTGATCAATAGGCAAACATTTCAGTCTATTTTCTTTTTTTGTTTATGGAGCTGTAGGGGGCACTAGGGGCCTAAGGGGGGCATTACTGCTGCAAGGGGGCCAGAAGGAGTATATGACGCATTTTGGGTTGACTAAAATATTGGTTTACTATCATGAACTCAGAGCACAATAGATTCCTATGGTACTGTGAGTTTTAGTCTGCAAACCTGTGGTTGGGCTGGGACACACATCTGTAGTACAAATGCATCAATATGTCCGCAATACGCACTTGTGGAACTGGCCTCAGATAAATATATACTGCTATATAATTGTATTAAGTATTAAAAAAAACAACACTGCTGTTGCTGTTAGGTCACTTTAAAATATCATCCAAATGTTTGGTCATGAAGGAACAAAATGCTTTAGTTGCTAATCTGTTAAGGCTACTTTCACAATGTGCATAAGGCTATATTTGCTGTATGCGCCTAGAATACGCTTGGCTCATATGTCATCTGTATCCTTAGGTATTATGGCAGTTCTCCATGCCCACCACCATCCTGCCAACAGGGGCAGTCACAGGGGCTGCATCATTTACCCTTCAGTTGCACATTTGCTCAGCCCAGATGGGTCGTTCCTGCTCTCCAGTAGTAGGGCTGGCCGCCAGGGTCCTGGCATTGGATGTTTCAACCTGGTTGCCATCCTCTGTTCCATAGGGTATGCAAGCACTCCCAGGATCTTAAAGGTTTAGTGCACTTGAGCACTATCTTCTAGCTTGCTAGTCCTAGTAAAAAGTGTGGTTTTGAGTTTGTCTGCCTCTGTACTGACCTCTGTCTGCCAACTAAGGGTACTTTCACACTAGCGTTATTCTTTTCTGGCATTTTAGTTCAGTCCTAGGGGCTCAATACCAGAAAAGAACGGAAATCAGTTTTATGCCAATGCATTTTGAATGGAGAGAAATCCATTCAGGATACATCAGGATGTCTTCAGTTCAGTCACTGCATGTTTTTTGGACGGAGAAAATACTGCAGCATGCTGCGGTATTATCTCCATCCAAAAATCCTCTTTCCGGAACACTTTCCGGAATGCCGGTTCCGGCATTAATTTACATTGAAATGTTTTAGTGCCGGATCCGGCATTAAAAATACCGCATTGATGGATCCGTGCTTCCGGTCTGAGCATGCACAGACCTTTAAAAATGTAAAAATAAATAAATAATGGATCCGTTGTTCCGGATGAAAACTGAAGAGATGGATCCGTTATTGCAATGCATTTGTGAGATGGATCTGCATCCGGATCTGTCTAGAAATGCTGTCCGTTTGCATACAGATTGCTGGATCCGGCAGGCAGTTCCGGGACCTCCACAGCAGCCCACCCCCTTAACTTTGTCCTTTATAGAAGCCTGCCCCTTTAACAGTGACCTCCACAGGGGCTCACCTCCTTAACAGTGACCTCCACAACAACTGCCCCTTAACACTGACCATAGGTTACAGTCCGATTAACTGACCTCCACCATTCCCAGCCCCCTTAACAGAGACCTCCACAGCGACTGCCCCTTTAACAGTAACTGCAACAGTACCCCTCTCCCTTAACAGTGACCTCCACTGTTCCCCTCCCCTTTAACAGTGACCTCCACAGAGCTCCGTTCATTTAAAATGTGACTTCTACAACACCCGACAAATGTAGTTAGCAGGTTGAGTCATAACCAGGAGCAACAGTGCAGGACCGCATTATGAGGCAGAGGCGAAGTCAAACAAGCAATAGGTCAGGGCAGGCAGCACAGGTACAGGTCAGGCAATCCAGGTTAGCAATAGGCAGGGATCAAACAGGTGGTGGAGTCTAAAAACACAATCATGGGTCAGGTAAACATGAACACAAGCAGAGATAACAGCAACCTTTATAGAACACAAGTAACTTGACGCTCAGGCACCTGGGAAGGGGGATGGACCACTTCTATAAGTATATTGGTCAGCATGGTCACATGTGCTAAACCCATAAATGACAGGAAGTGACACGCCAGCCCTTAAGAAAGTGCTACAAGAAACAAGCTGAAAGCATGCTGTGCCCAGAGCTGGAAGGAAATCGTGGAGCGGATTCACCACCGAACATGGAGTCCAGCACCACAGTGGTAAGCAGGGGGAAATCGGGCGACAGCGACCTTTGTTACACATCTATAGCAAGTACAAGGCGCTCCCCTGGGTTGGTTGGCTCTATCTGTATATTTAAATAACATTTTCAAATATTATTGGCTGTGGATTTGTCCAGCATAAAACCTGTTTGATCGTCATGCACTATAGATGATAGTACCTTTCTGAGCCTAGCCACCAGGGCCTTTGGCAGTAATTTATTATCGGCATTGATCAACAAGATTGGTTGAAAAGAATCCACTAACTGAGGATTCTTATCTGGCTTCATCATGAGAGTTATCAATGCCTCACGAAGGGAAGGGAGAAGCAAACCTCTCGATACATTTCATATTTTCAACAGTTTGGGTGCTAATACCTTATTATATTTAGAATATAACTCAAAAGGCAAGCCATCCAACCAAGGGGATAGTGATGTCGCGAACATAACTTTTTCCGTTCGCGAATGGCGAACGCGAACTTCCGCAAATGTTCGCGAACGGGCGAACCGGGCGAACCGCCATAGACTTCAATAGGCAGGCGAATTTTAAAAACCACAGGGACTCTTTCTGGCCACAATAGTGATGGAAAAGTTGTTTCAAGGGGACTAACACCTGGACTGTGGCATGCCGGAGGGGGATACCAAGGGTCCCCGAAAGGTGAATTGAATTGATTTTTTCGAACGGGAGATGGTTAAAAAAACGCTGGCTCCCTCCACTCTGTTTTAATCCACGGTCACTGCGTCTGCGCCGTGCAATTTACTGTCACACCCGATATGAGTGGTATTTTCTGTAGTACTATTCTCATCAGTTTAATCCCTCTAACGTCCCCAATCTGGGGTCCATTTATTGAATTGATTTTTCGAACGGGGAGATGGTTAAAAAAACGCTGGCTCCCTCCCCTTTGTTTTAATCCACGGTCACTGCGTCTGCGCCGTGCAATTTACTGTCACACCCCATATGAGTGGTATTTTCTGTAGTACTATTCTCATCAGTTTAATCCCTGTTACATCCCATATCAGGGATTGCCTTTTGTGAAAAAAAATTTAGGTCGGGTACCTTCGACTGCCTTCACAGTGACAGACCAAACTCTCATACACCAAATTGAATTGATTTTAGGAACCAGAAGATGGAAAAAGCAGCTTGGTCGGTCCTCTTACTCCCAAATTGGGGCACTGCGCGTGCACAGAGCACTGTGCTGTGACACCCTATATGATTGGTGTCTTAACTAGTACTATTCCTATGAGTTTAATCCCTGTTACAGACCCTATCCGGGGACGTGTGTCGATTGATTAACCATTGTCGAATTAACGAGTTAACGAATTAACGTGGTGGGCACTGGCAGTGGGCACACTACAGTCAGTGGAGGTGGGCCTGACACACACTGGCAGCAGGCAAGCAACTGATATTAGACTACTGTCTAAAAATTAAATGCTTTATTTATCGGCAAGCTACTGTGCCATCTGGTATCAGTGGTGAGCACTGGCAGTGGGCACACTACAGTCAGTGGAAGTCGGCCTGACACACACTAGCAGGCAAGCAACTGAAATTACACTAAAGTGTAAAAATTAAATGCCTTTTTTAGATGCAAAGTCCTGTGCCACACGGGATGACAGGGGTGGGCACTGGCAGTGGGCACACTACAGTCAGTGGAAGTCGGCCTGACACACACTAGCAGGCAAGCAACTGAAATTACACTAAAGTGTAAAAATTAAATGCCTTTTTTTGATGCAAAGTCCTGTGCCACACGGGATGACAGGGGTGGGCACTGGCAGTGGGCACACTACAGTCTGTGGGCCTGCAGCTCCTCACACACAGGCAGGCCAGGCAACTGCAATATGTATATGGAGAAAAAAAAAAGCAGACTAATGTTGCAGCCCTAAAAAGAGCTTTTTGGGGTGCTGTCAGGACGCTGTCCTTACAGCAGAGATCAGATGAGTCTTTCAGGACTGGAGTGGACACTGAATACACTAGCCGAGCTATCGATTTCCCTATTAAATCAGCAGCAACTACACTCTCCCTCCTCTCACTAAGACTGCAGCTTCCGAATGAATCTAAAATGGATGCTGTTCAGGAGATGGGAGAGTCTGGGAGGGAGGGTATGCTGCTGATTGGCTGGAATGTGTCTGCTGACTGTGAGGTACAGGGTCAAAGTTTGCTCAATGATGATGTATAGGGGGCGGACCGAACATCGCATGTGTTCGCCCTCTGCGGCGAACGCAAACAAGCTATGTTCGCCGGGAACTGTTCGCCGGCGGATAGTTCGGGCCATCTCTATCTGTCTAAGCCAGTCAACTATGTCCTCAGAATTTTTCGGGTTCAGTGTACGTGGACTCTGAACACTAGGCATTATTCCAGGGACAGTTGAAATCACAGCACCACGACGGCCCCTGCAGGGTTGGCCTGCCTATGCCTGTCATTTTTTTTTAGATTAGTGGTACTACGCATGCTAGGTACTGTGCCACCCGGTATCAGTGGTGGGCACTGTCAGTAGGCACACTACAGTCTGTGGAAGTGGGCCTGACAAACACTGGCAGCAGGCAAGCAACTGAATTTAGACTACTGTCTAATAATTAAATGCCTTATTTATCGGCAAGCTACTGTGCCACCTGGTATCAGTGGTTGGCACTGGCAGTGGGCACACTACAGTCTGTGGAAGTGGGCCTGACACACACTGGCAGCAGGCAAGCTACTGAATTTAGACTACTGTCTAAAAATGAAATGCTTTATTTATCGGCAAGCTACTGTGTCACCCGGTATCAGTGGTGGGCACTGGCAGTGGGCACACTACAGTCTGTGGAAGTGGGCCTGACACACAATGGCAGCAGGCTAGCAACTGAATTTAGACTACTGTCTAAAAATTAAATGCCTTATTTATCGGCAAGCTACTGTGCCACCCGGTATCAGTGGTTGGCACTGGCAGTGGGCACACTACAGTCTGTGGAAGTGGGCCTGACACACACTGGCAGCAGGCAAGCAACTAACTTTAGACTACTGTCTAAAAATTAAATGCCTTATTTATCGGCAAGCTACTGTGCCACCCGGTATCAGTGATTAGCACTGGCAGTGGGCACACTAAAGTCTGTAGAAGTGGGCCTGAAACACACTGGCAGCAGGCAAGCAACTGAAATTAGACTAATGTGTAAAAACTAAATGCCTTATTTATCGGCAAGCTACTGTGCCATCCGGTATCAGTAGTGGGCACTGGCAGTGGGCACGCTACAGTCAGTAGAAGTGGGCCTGACACACATTGGCAGCAGGCAAGCAACTGAATTTAGACTACTGTCTAAAAATTAAATGCCTTATTTATCGGCAAGCTACTGTGCCACCCGGTATCAATGGTTGGCACTGGCAGTGGGCACACTACAGTCTGTAGAAGTGGGCCTGAAACACACTGGCAGCAGGCAAGCAACTAAAATTAGACTAATGTGTAAAAATTAAATGCCTTATTTATCGGCAAGCTACTGTGCCACCCGGTATCAGTGGTGGGCACTGGCAGTGGGCACACTACAGTCAGTGGAAGTCGGCCTGACACACACTAGCAGGCAAGCAACTGAAATTACACTAAAGTGTAAAAATGAAATGCCTTTTTTTGATGCAAAGTCTTGTGCCACACGGGATGAGAGTGGTGGGCACTGGCAGTGGGAACACTACAGTCAGTGGAAGTCGGCCTGACACACACTAGCAGGCAAGCAACTGAAATTACATTAAAGTGTAAAAATGAAATGCCTCTTTTAGATACAAAGTCCTGTGCCACACGGGATGACAGGGGTGAGCATTGGCAGTGGGCACACACTTATGTCAGTGGAAATCGGCCTGACACACACTAGCAGGCAAGCAACTGAAATTACACTAAAGTGTAAAAATGAAATGCCTTTTTTTGATGCAAAGTCCTGTGCCACACGGGATGACAGGGGTGGGCATTGGCAGTGGGCACACTACAGTCAGTGGAAGTCGGCCTGACACACACTAGCAGGCAAGCAACTGAAATTACACTAAAGTGTAAAAATTAAATGCCTTTTTTTGATGCAAAGCCCTGTGCCACACGGGATGACAGGGGTGGGCACTGGCAGTGGGCACACTACAGTCAGTGGAAGTCGGCCTGACACACACTAGCAGGCAAGCAACTGAAATTACACTAAAGTGTAAAAATTAAATGCCTTTTTTTGATGCAAAGTCCTGTACCACACGGGATGACAGGGGTGGGCACTGGCAGTGGGCACACTACAGTCTGTGGGCCTGCAGCTCCTCACACACAGGCAGGCCAGGCAACTGCAATATGTATATGGAGAAAAAAAAAAAGCAGACTAATGTTGCAGCCCTAAAAAGGGCTTTTTGGGGTGCTGTCAGGACGCTGTCCTTACAGCAGAGATCAGATGAGTCTTTCAGGACTGAAGTGGACACTGAATACACTAGCCTAGCTATCGATTTTCCTATTAAATCAGCAGCAACTACACTCTCCCTCCTCTCACTAAGACTGCAGCTTCCGAATGAATCTAAAATAGATGCTGTTCAGGAGATGGGAGGGTCTGGGAAGGAGGGTATGCTGCTGATTGGCTGGAATGTGTCTGCTGACTGTGAGGTACAGGGTCAAAGTTTGCTCAATGATGATGTATAGGGGGCGGACCGAACATCGCATGTGTGCGCCCGGCAGAGGCGAACGCGAACAAGCTATGTTCGCCGGGAACTGTTCGCCGGCGGATAGTTCGGGCCATCTCTACAAGGGGATATATTCTTTGGTGTGGAATCTAATACCTTCTCTATCTTTTATGGCGTTATTGGGGCATCTATTATTTCCATCTGGCTCTTAGTTAGCTTTAGGATATTTATATTTTCCAGATACTGATTAATCTCCCTATTTCCCACTGTAAGCTTACATTTATATAGATCTCCATAATATTCTCTCACTAGCTCATTTTACCAACTTGTGTGTCAATCTTTGATCCTTTACCATTCAACAATTTAGGAATATTGGGTGTCATTTTTCAAACTGGTGTAAAGTCAAACTGCCTTAGTTCCCTATAGCAACCAATTAGATTCCACCTTTCATTTTGGACAGCTCCTTTGAAAAATGAAAGGAGGAATATGATTTGTTGCTATGGGCAACTAAGCTAATCGTACTTTACACCAGTTTGATGAATGACCCCCATAGTTTGATTTCCTCTGGGCCTCACTTACCACCACTGGTGTCGCCTGGCATCATTTGTCTCAAAGAAACTCAGAATCTCCTTCTGAATCCTTTCCTGTGCTCCAATCACACTTACTAGCAACCTCTTCTTGTTTGATGGGTCCTTTTACTACCAGCTCAGGGGCACTGCAATGGGGAGTTCTTGTGCCCCATCGTATGCAAATTTGGTCCTGGGCTGGTGGGAGAGGGAGGTGGTATTCGCTGAACCTCCCCATCTAAGGTTGTGACCCCCTAACCACAGGTTACTTACCGGAGGGTTCGGAAAGTTTGAGACTTTGTAGTCCATAGCCATTGCTGTGATCCCCGGGACACCTCTGCGACCTGGCTTTATTAATTGTCGAACAAGGGTAGTATATCGGGCCCAATGCGGATGCAGCTTACAAAGAGGGAGCTGCGCAGACGAGATGGAAAGCATCTGGGGGACATCCGCCAAGAAAATGATACCCCTTTAGCTCGACACATCGCCTCTGCCCACGGGGGCAATTGCTCCCAACTCAGGTTCATGGGAATTGAATCCATTCCATTTCCCAAACGAGGGGGTAACTGGGATCGTTCAAAGAGAAGTATGGTATTCACTTGCTCTTTACTTTACATCATTCAATTGTGATCACTAATTAATGATTTCCTGGCATATGTATTGATTTATAGAGATGTCCCGAACTATTCGCCAGCGAACAGTTCCCGGCGAACATTGCTTGTTTGCGTTCACCGCGGCGGGCGAACATATGCGATGTTCGGTCTGCCCCCTTTACTTCATCATTGAGCAAACTTTGACCCTGTACCTCACAGTCAGCAGACACATTCCAGCCAATTAGCACACCCTCCCTCCCAGACCCTCCCACCTCCTATCAAAAAGCAAGGACAGCATCCATCTTAGATTCATTCTGAAGCTGCAGTATTAGTTAGAGCAGGGAGAGTGCTGCTGCTGCTGAATTAATAGTGAAAGCATTAGCTAGGCCATTGTTCTGTGTCCACTCCAGTCCTCAAAGACTCATCTGCTGTAAGGACAGCGTCCTGTCAGCACCCCAAAGGCTGGGTTCACACGAGCGTGTCTGGATTAGGTCCGGATGCGTTGCGGATGTGTTCAGTGAAAACTGTGCAATTTCACAGGCAAAGCCATTCAGTTTTGACTGAGATTGCGTTCAGTTGCTCAGTTTTTTCCGTGCGGGTGCAATGCGTTTTGATACGTTTTTCACGCGTGTGATAAAAAACTGAAGGTTTACAAACAACATCTCCTAGCAACCATCAGTAAAAAACGCATCGCACCCGCAATTGCTTGCGGATGCAATGCGTTTTTCACGCAGACCCATTCACTTCTATGGGGCCAGAGCTGCGTGAAAAACGCAGAATATAGAACATGCTGCGATTTTCACGCAACGCAGAACTGATGCGTGAAAAACAACGCTCATGTACACAGCCCCATAGAAATGAATGGGTCCGGATTCAGTGCGGGTGCAATCACATCACGCATTGCACCCGCGCGGAAAACTCGCCCGTGTAAATGCAGCCAAAAAGGCCTTTTTAGGGCTGGTACATCAGTCTGCTTTTTTTTTTTTATATATATATATATATATATATTGCAGTTGCCTGCCCATGTGTGAGAAGCCACAGGCCCACAGACTGTACTGTGTGCACACCACTCATATAGGGTGGCATAGTACCTTACAGATAAAAAAGTCATTTAATTTTTACCCTTTAATATAATTACAGTTGCCTGCCAGTGTGTGTCAGGCCCACTGACTGTACTGTGCCCACTGCCAGTGCCCACCACTCATATCGCTTGGCACAGTACCTTGCAGATAAAAAAGTCATTTAATTTTTACCCTTTAATATAATTGCAGTTGCCTAACGGTGTGTGTCAGGCCCACAGACTGTACTGTGCCCACTGCCAGTGCCCACCACTCATATTGGGTGGCACAGAATCTTGCAGATAAAAAGTCATTTAATTTTTACCCTTTAATATAATTGCAGTTGCATGTCAGTGTGTGTCAGGCCCACAGACTGTACCTTGCCCTCTGCCAGTGCTCACCACTCATATTGCGTGGCACAGTACCTTGCAGATAAAAAAGTAATTTCATTTTTACCCTTTAATATAATTGCAGTTGCCTGCCAGTGTGTGTCAGGCCCACTGACTGTACTGTGCCCACTGCTAGTGCCCACCACTCATATTGGGTGGCACAGTACC
The DNA here is from genome assembly GCA_033119425.1 of Bufotes viridis. Classification (NCBI taxonomy): domain Eukaryota; kingdom Metazoa; phylum Chordata; class Amphibia; order Anura; family Bufonidae; genus Bufotes; species Bufotes viridis. The sequence continues at coordinate 337,737,302 of CM065592.1, forward strand.
TTGCAGATAAAAAAGTCATTTCATTTTTACCCTGAGTGTCAGGCTCATAGACTGTACTGTGCCCACTGCTCACCACTCATATAGGGTGGCACAGTACAATGTACGGTGCATGCGCAGTGACCTAAATTTCAAACGAAGCGGACCGAGCATGGGTCTTTTTCCATCTCCCGGTTGCAAAAATCTATTCACTACACCGGCCCTGGCCCTGATAAGGGACAAAACAGAGATTAAACTGATAGGAATAGTACTTAGTTAACACTAGTTGCAGTGGTGGCAAATTCCATTGCAAGTGCCTAAAATTAGAAGGAAGCGGACAGAGCAAGCTTTTTTCTCTATCTCCCCATGCAAGGATTCAATTCAATACACGTCCCCTGATAGGAGACTTAACAAAGATTAAAATGGTAAGAATAGTAGTTCACACTATTTGTATTGGTGGCACAGTACATTGCGCAGCACACACGCAGTGCCCCAAATTGGAAGTAAGAGGTACGACCAATCATCTTTTTCCATCTTCCAGTTCCTAAAATCTATTCGATACATGTCCCCTGATAGGGGACGTAACAGGGATTAAACTGATAGGAAATGCACTACTGATGCTCATGCGTCCTTTTGCGGAGGTGACAAACCTGGTCAGTCAAACCCAATGCAACATCATCGACCCCATCCCATCTGCGTTTTTTCTGGAGCGTGCCCTGCGAAGAGTGCTAGATCAGGCCGTAGATGAGCATGAAGAGGAAGAGTAGTGGTCACCATCACCACCAGAAGCAGCCTTGTCGTCGTCGATTGCTTGACCTCGGCAACACAGAGAGAGGAGTCTGAAGAAGAGGAGTCAGAGGAGGAAGGTGGCTTTGAGGAGGTGGAAGACCAACCACAGCAGGCGTCCCAGGAGGCTTGTTGTCACCTTTCGGGGACCCTTGGTGTTGTACATGGCTGGGTGGAGGAAGAGACCTTAAATGACGTCAGTGAGGACAAATGTGGAGCCCCAGTTATGGGTCTACAGCACAATGAAAGCCAGATATCCCTCAAAGGAAGGAAAACCGAGCAAAGGGGTGTCTCCATTACAGAGATCACCAAATCCACCATATTAAGTGGCCCCTATGTTAAGATCCCGCTTTTTTACACTTCATATGGTGGATTTGGTGATCTCTGTAATGGAGACACCCCTTTGCTCGGTTTTCCTTCCTTTGAGGGATATCTGGCTTTCATTGTGTTGTAGACCCATAACTGGAGCTTCACATATATTTTGCATAAAACTGTCTCCCAGGGAGCTTTGCACTTCGGATTGCTGTTTTGAGACTCTTAAATGAGGCTCTGCGTTTTTTTTTGTAGCTGGTCTCCCTGAGATCAGCTATTGTTTTGTTTGAGTAGTCTCCGAGGCTTTGCTTGCATGCTATAAAAAAAGCACCAGCCTATGTAGGCTTGCATAGTCCCAGTCACCAGAGAGGCCAGTGCCTTTTCCTATAGTGTGCAAGCACATCTACCACAGATGGATTTGCAGGGTGGTTATAACCCCTGGAAACGAGCAGTGTATAATTTAATGGAAAAATGAATCCAGCCAGCAATGGAAGCAATATGGAAAATAACATTGCATTAGTAAGTGGCTTGTATAACTTTCTCTACATGATGCAACTTGCTAAAGTGACAAAACCCCGTTAAGGATAATTATTCTAGGCGAGAGCGGTCCCGATTATCATTCATGTAGGCCCCTGTCATCCAGACAGAGGAGAGAGGTCCCATAACAGCAAAACAGGCATCATGTCACCCACCAATGCAACAGGCGATTATCATTAATGCAGGCCCTGGCACCCAGACAGAGAAGAGAGGTCCCATAACAGTAACACAGGCCTCAGGTCAACCTGCAAAGCAACAGGCCATTATTATTTATGTAGGCCCTGACACCCAGACAGAGGAGAGAGGTCCCATAACAGCAAAACAGGCATCAGGTCACCCAACAATGAGACAGGCCACTTTCAGCCATTTAGGCCCTAGCACCCAAACAGAGGAGAGAGGTCCCATAACAGAAAAACAGGCATCATGTCACCCACCAATGCAGCAGGCGATTATTATTAATGCAGGCCCTGGCACCCAGACAGAGGATAGAGGTCCCATAACAGCAACACAGGCCTCAGGTCAACCTGCAAAGCAACAGGCCATTATTATTTATGTAGGCCCTGACACCCAGACAGAGGAGAGAGGTCCCATAACAGCAAAACAGGCATCAGGTCACCCAACAATGCGACAGGCCTCTTTCAGGAATTTAGGCCCTAACACCCAGAGAGAGGAGAGAGGTCCCATAACAGCAAAACAGGCATCATGTTACCTAGCAATGGAACAGGCCACTTTCAGCAATTTAGGCCCTAGCACCCAGACAGAGGAGAGAGATCCCATAACAGCAAAAAAGGCATCATGTCACCCACCAATGCAACAGGTCACTTTCAGCAATTTAGGCCCTAGCACCCAAACAGAGGAGAGAGGTCCCATAACAGCAAAACAGTCATCATGTCACCCACCAATGCCGCAGGCGATTATATTCGATTGAATATTCGTCATATTTTTGTCGAAATCGAATATTCGTCATTATTCTATATATTGCGAATGTTACGCAAATTTATATTTGCTTTGCGAATTAAACTTAGAGCTGAGTTCCTAATGGTTGTAACTTTTATTCTAGAATTGACGAAGATAACGAATATCATGAATATAGCACTCTATTCTCAATCTTCATTATATTCTAGCAATACAACCATTAGGAACTCAGCTCTAAGTTTAATTCGCAATGCGAGCATATAATCTCATTGCAAATTGATCTTAGAGCTAAGTTCCTAATGGTTGTGTTGCTAGAATATAATGAAGATGACGAATAACACGAATTCACGAATATAGCACTATATTCTCAATCTTCGTTATATTCTAGCATAGGCGTGCGCAGCCTATTGCATTAGGGTGTGCACCCTAAAGCACAAACACACACGCCGCTCGCCACTATGTATATATTATATACACACATATATATATATATATATATATATATATATATATACACAAATACACTCTGCATACATACATACAGACCCATACTCATATAATTATCAATAGAAACAAACATTTAAAAACCATATTAAAAGTTTTTTATTAAATAAGCATTTAGCAATGTAAACAAATATTTAACATTGTTTAACTTAAAAAAAACATTTAAAATAAATAAACTGTTATAACTGTAACAAATTTAAGTAAACATTTTTACACAAAGTGCATGGTACATGGGAATTTTTCCTCATCTTTATGCTCTAGAGAAGAAGACGTCGCACAGAAGGTGTTATGGACTTAAATTCTTCAATGACCTCGTTATAAGTAGCCGACCAAGTCAATTCTTGCTCAATATAGGACATCATGAGTGCATCCAGGCATTCTTGGGACATTGTACTCCTCAGTTTGGTTTTTACATGTGTCAGTTTTGAAAAGGCTCTTTCACATGAACAGCTTGTCACTGGTAACACTGTAAAGCATTGAACACACTTATAAAAAGCATTAAATGTGGTGGATCGATCTGATTCTTTAAACCAATCCAGCCACTCTTTGATGGTATTTGTGGTGCAACCTTTAGGAGTAGGTCCATCATACTCCCTTAGCAGTGTGGCTTCTGCTTCCAATTCATTCACCGACACCTTAAATTTGTTGGCAAGGATTTCTATGTCACCTTTAGGAACCTCCAAGCTTAGCAGTTTTTCTACTGTAGTCACACGACTCCTGTTCAAATCGCTGGTCAATACCAGTTATCAATGAATCCAGTAGTAGGTAAAATGAAGTGATCCTTTCCTGCTCTTTTGTTTGTGATACTAAGACTGTTCTGCTTCATCAAGAAGGACAGGAGGTTTTTTCTTCCTAAGTGGGGGAATGGCGACATTATTTTTGGCACACTTTTTTTCACAATCATGGAAAATGGACTGAAAATAATCTGGATCACTTCTCATGGGAACCAAAGAGTTGCGCAGGCTTTTTACCACTGTCATTGCAGTAAGCAAGTTGAGATTTGATGCTTGCAATGTCTTGCTAACTTTTACCACCATTTGGATAATAGGGTGCATCATGTGCAGAGCAAAGATAAACTTGAAAGAATTTAATTCACAAATAAGGCCCCTTGCTTTTATTTTAGCATCAGCTAAGCGACTTGATTTGATGATCTCATGTAAAGCCTGTAAAATAACTAAAAAGTTTTCTTTTACTGCAGCACCTGCATCTGCTCTGCATGCCCACCTTGTGTTTGACAGCGACTTTAGAGTCTTCAACTGAGTTCCTACATCTTGAGAAGTCTTCTCCATTACAGCAGTCTCAGAGGACTTCCCTCATGAAGTCATAAAAAGTCTGTATAATGCCAAAGAAGTCAAACACAGATCTGTTTTGTCTACTTAAGGTGCATGCATCAACTAGGACAAGGTTTATACAATGTGCATAGCAGTGTACATAGAGTATTTCATGTTTTTTTTCTTTACATTTCATCTGAACACCTGCAGTGCATCCAGACATAGTAGATGCTCCATCAAAACACACAGAGATCACTGACGACCAGTCAGTTTTAATAATTTCAAGAACATTATTTTTTTGGTCAAAAATAGACTGGGCGTCAACTTTTAAGAGCCTTTGAATTGAAACAAAATGCTAAACGGGACTTTGCTGTTCATTATTAAAATATCGTACTACAGCAGACATCTGCTCATGGTGTCCACAGTCAGCTGTATCATCTGTAATTATGGAGATAATTTTTCCATTTATTGCTGACACAATTTTTTGTTGCACAATATTATGTAAGGCCATAATTAAATCATTCTGGATGCGGTTACTCAGATATGTAGCATTTCGAGGAGATTCTTGCAAATGTCTTTGCATGACAGGATCATATTTTTTTAGTAGATCAACAACATGCAGAAATAAACCTCACTCGTGGCTATCGTTTTTTTCATTATGACCTCGAAATGGTCTGCCACCTATTGCCAAACACCAAACAATGTCAATCAGTCGCTTCATGAGATTTCTGTTCCTGCACCTTTCTTCTTCTCTTTTTTGATAGATAAACTTTCTTGCTCTCATCTAGTAAAACATCAATAGGTTTTCCTTCACTAAAGCTTGACCATGCAGAAGTGCTCCGCATATGAGATTTTGATTGTTGGTGAGTTTTAAAACATTCATTAGCCCTGTGCCAGTTTCTGAATCCCTTTTAAATAAAGGCTGGATCAGCGTGACCTTTTTGTTTTGCATTATTAGAAGAAAAGCAACAGCAGTAGAAACAAAATGCTGCATCTTTTGCTGGACTATATTCTAGCCACCTGTATTTTCCATACCAATCACTATGAAAATTTCTTTCTTTATTCACTATTTTCGTTCTCGGAAACATACTCAGTTGTGGCTGATAAGGGCCTCTAGCTATTCGATTCTGACTTTCAAATCTGTTTTGGGGAATACTACAGACTGGATCATCAGCTGCTATGTTTGATTGTTTTGTTGAACAAAAACCTTGAATAAAATCTGTAATGTCTTCTGTTCGGTCATGACCTGCCGCTTGGCACTCACTGGAACTGCACATTGGTTCTGGTTCATCAGTTTGCATGTCTGATGATGGCTTTGAATATGAAGTGCTCTTTTCTGAACTAAAAAAAATAACATCCTCAGCTTCATCAAGACTTGACGCTTGTAATACACTGCTACACTGAGTCATCAATTGGTACATTTTTGAGTGTAAACTGCACTGATCGGAACCAACAGAAATATCTTCTTCTGCACTTTTATCAGCAACATACTCAGGCACAGTGTTAGCCACAGAGTCTGAGGTATTGTTTTTTTTTAGTTTCCTGATAGCAAACCGATCCATATTTTGGAATTCTGTATCTCACAATTACTGTTTTCTGGATATCAGACTGCGTATATCTTCCAAGTTTAAAACATTCAGAAAAATCTGTATTTGAATCTCACCTAACTATCAGTAGTAGGCAGTAGACTTTTGACCCTTTAAGTTAGATGACACAGCTGAGCTGCCCTGATCCTGAAAGTAAATTAATAATGCCCTGATTGAAATATTATAAAATACTGCAGCCTCATAAAGGCAGAAAAAAATAAATACATTTTTAAACTTACCTACTCTACCTGGCTGCTGCCTGGAACCCCCGTTCTGGGAGAAAACGCTGGGCTCTGCTCTGGCACTGGGCTCTGACATAGCCAGGCCTCACCCTAGTGTTGAGATGACTCCGCCTCTGCGCAGTGGTGACTCTAGGAACAATATATAGTGGGGGCACATAAGATACCACAGTCAAAAATGGGGGGGGCAAAAATAATTTTCACCACTTAATCATACTACTGAAAAAAACTAGATAAGTATATATAAATAAGATTACAAAATACTAAGTATTGTGGTATGCAGGGATACCTTTTTATTGTACTAACCTAATACTTTAAAGACAAGCTTTAAGAGTTTTACTTCCTCGGTATTGCTTCAGACCTGAGAAAGAGAGAAACACTTTCGAAAACTTTTCTTTAGAGTTTTAAGCAGTTTCAGCACTATAATAAAAAATTTACTTACTAAAGAAGCTATTCAGTCGTCTGCTATGTGCCCTCTGCTTGCTTTCAAGGATCTTCCCCACTGTTATGGGGGATCTGTGGATGACACACAGTTATGGAGGATCTGTGGATGACACTGTTATGGAGGATCTGTGGATGAAACTGTTATGGAGGATCTGTGGATGATACTGTTATGGGGGATCTGTGGATGACACACAGTTATGGAGGATCTGTGGATGACACTGTTATGGGAGATCTGTGGATGACACTGTTATGGGGGATATGTGGAGGACACACAGTTATGGGGGATCTGTGGATGACACTGTTATGGGGGATCTGTCTGTGGATGACATATGATTGAGGAGGGCTATCCGGGGACATTATACAGGGGGTAATATAACTAAGGGGTATCGGGGTATATTATACAAGGGTAATATAACTAGTGAGGAGGGATATCAAGGACATTATATATGGGTAATATAAGTTATATTACCCCTGTATGATGTACTCTAATACCCCTTATTTATATTACCCCTGTATAATAATGTACCCATCTGATACCCCCTAGTTATATTAAGCCACCCTGTATAATTTACCAAGATACCCCTCAGTTATATTATATAACTAAACTGAGGGGTATCAGGGTACATTATACAGGGGTAATATAACTGAGGAGGGCTATCAGGGACATAATACAGGGGCTAGGAGTAATATATTAGTTATTACCCCTGTATAAAATTGGATAATAGCACAGCCCTCCACAGTTATATTACATGATGGTATACCCCTCCATAGTTATATGCCCCCTGCCCCCCTGTATAATTCCCTGATACCCCTCAGAAGGTTCAGGCATCATGTCACCCACCAATGCAGCAGGCGATTATCAATAATGTAGTCCACTGGCACCCAAACAGAGAAGAGAGATCCCATAACAGCAAAACAGGCATCATGTCACCCACCAATGCAGCAGGCGATTATCATTAATGTAGGCCCCTGGCACCCAGACAGAGGAGAGAGGTCCCATAACAGCAAAACAGACATCATGTCACCCACCAATGCACCAGGCCACTTTCAGCAATTTAGGCTCTAGCACCCAGACAGAGGAGAGAGGTCCAATAACAGCAAAACAGGCATCATGTCACCTACCAGTGCAGCAGGCAATTATCATTAATGTAGGCCCCTGACACCCAGACAGAGGAGAGAGGTCCCATAACAGCAAAACAGGCATCATGTCACCCACCAATGCTGCAAGCGATTATCAATAATGTAGTCCACTGGCACCCAGACAGAGGAGAGAGATCCCAAAACAGCAAAACAGGCATCATGTCACCCACAAATGCAGCAGGCGATTATCATTAATGTAGGCCCCTGGCACGCAGACAGAGGAGAGAGGTCCCATAACAGCAACACAGCCCTCAGGTCAACCTGCAATGGAACAGGCCATTATCATTTATGTAGGCCCTGACACCCAGACAGAAGAGAGGTCATTTGTCAGCAAAAAGAGGGTAATGTCTCCCACCAATACGACAGGCGATAAAACGAAATATAGGCCCCTGACACCCAGACAGACGAAAAGTCATTTGTCAGAAAAAGGAGTTAATGTCTCCCACCAATACGGAAGGTGATTAAATGAAATATAGACCCCTGACACCCAGACAGAGAAGTCATTTGACAGTAAAAAGAGGTTAATGTCACACACCAAAGCAGCAGGCGATTAGCTGAAATGTAGGCCCCTGGCACCGAGACAGAGGGGAGGTTCATTCAACTTGGGGTTGCCCCCAAAATAATGGTACAATTAAAAAAAGAGGATTCAATAAAGAAGTGCCCTGGGGTACAAGAATGTATGGTTGAGGGCGAGGCAGTTAAAAAAAGTCTATTCTGCACAAGGTACGGACAAGTCCTGTGGGATCCATGCCTGGTTCATTTAAACCCCTTAAGGACACATGACGTACCGATAATTCATGAGTATTTCCGATCACCAACGAGCAGTGCGGGGTGATCGGAACAGAGTGCCAGCCGAAATAATTTGTCAGGCACTCTGTCACAATGCCTAGGGGGGGTCCTGTGACCCCCCACATCGGCGATCGCAGAAAACCGCAGGTCAATTCAGACCTGCGGTTTCCAGCGTTTCCGGGTTATTCGGGTCTCTGGTGACCCGATAACCCGGTACAGGATGGTGATCGGTGGTGTGATAACATCCCACCAATCACCATCCTTCGATCCTGTGAGGTGATGGTGACATCACCTCACAGGATCGCTTCTGATTGGCTGCACAGGAGGGAGGGGGTTAGCTCCCCCAGCTCTCCTCCTCCTTCTCCATTTTGTGTCGGAGGAGCGAGGAGAGAAGAGTCTGCTGCAGATCCATAGAGAACAGCACCCCAGTACCCAGCCTTCACGCCCCTGTGCCCATCCAGAAAATTTTTTTTGTGTCCGCTGACAATGGCCTGCACTCTTTAGCACCGGACAGCTTATCAACAAGTTAGATTTTTTTTTTAACACTTTTTACAGTTTTTGTCTCTTTTTTTGTTAGTTTTTTTTTTCCTGTTAGTCTTAGGGAAAAGTCAGGAACACCCATGCCCCCACACACACGCACACTAAATAAAGGTTTTCACGCACATACACACGCACCCACACACACTTCCCTATGGCACGCCGGACATTCTCAGCTGAGGAGGCATATGCCCAGCTTGCCTCCCAATCCGATAGTCCCAGTGAGGACGAGGATGACCCCACGTTCCTTTTGTCATCCGCGTCCTCCTCTTCATCTAGCGATGATGATGAGCCCCCAAGACGGCGGAGACGCCGCCAGGCGGAGCAAGGAGACTGCCATGTCAGGGACCCTGTGGCCCACCCTAGTATGAGCAGCTCTGGGGCTTGTACTAGTTTTCCGGCCCACCAGCTAAGTTCACCTGAGCCCCCAACTGGTGAACTTGCCTAGTGTACCCCAGAGAATTTTGAGCCCGCGATTCCTGATTTTGTTGGTCAACCAGGAATCCAGATTCCCACAGTGGGCTTCACTGAATTTGACAATTTCAGTCTTTTTTTCAGTGACCCTCTTGTGAATCTGATGGTGGAGCAAAGAATCTGTACGTTCAACACCCGGGCTCTTTTTTGGCTAGGCCCGGTGGCTGGACACCGGTCAGTGCAGCCAAGATGAGGACGTTTTGGGGCCTCGTGCTGCACATGGGCCTAGTCAAGAAACCCAGTGCCAGGCTGTACTGGAGTGGGGACATCCTCTACTAGACCCCACTTTACAGTACAGCCATGACACATTCCCGGTTTGAGGCCATCCGGAAATGCCTGCATTATGTAGATAATGCAGCATGTCCCCCCCCATAGTGATCCTGCCTATGACTGTCTGTATAAGATACGGCGGGTCATCGATCACTTTGGGACCACATTTGTGGAGGCCTATGTACCTGGAAGGGAGGTCGCGGTTGATGAGTCTCATATTGCTTTCAAGGGGAGACTCATTTTCTGCCAGTATGTTCCCTCAAAGCGGGCGAGGTATGGCGTGAAGCTGTACAAAATTTGTGAGAGTACCTCAGGCTACACTTACAATTTTTGTGCATATGAGGGGCGAGATTCCCGTATTGAACACCCAGAATGTCCCCCTACTCTGGGTGTTAGCGGGAAACTTGTGTGGAACCTCGCCGCCAGATCCACATCCGCTTGTGCGGCCGTGCGGAAAAATCAGCGCGGCCTCCCTACCGTCCCCCTCCAGGTACCTATCCCCAGGGGTAAGACCCGTGCTTTTACCAGTGGAAACCTGCTGCTGGTCAGATATAAGGACAAGAGGGACGTTCTTATGCTGACCACAATTCACGTTAATGGCATCTCCTGTCCCTGTGCGGGGTACCACGGCAACGGTCCTCAAGCCCGATTGTATCGTCGACTACAATCGGTATATGGGAGGAGTTGATCTCTCTGATTAAGTCCCCAAGCCATATAACGCAATGCGCAAAACTTGGACATGGTACAAAAAAGTTGCAGTCTACTTGGTGCAGGTTGCCATGTACAACTTTCTTGTACTGTTCCAGTGTGCTTGCAACACAGGGAAATTCCTTCAGTTTTTTGAGGCAGTCCTCAAGGCCCTGATCTTTTCTGACCGGGAAAGAGCAGGCCGTAGTACCTCGGGAACTGGAGGTGCCCGGATCGTCCCTGGCCAACACTTGTCCAGTGTGTCATAGGAGGGTAATACGGAAGGAAACCACCGCTCAGTGTGACACGTGCCCCGATCATCCAGGCCTCTGCGTTATTGTTTGCTTCAGGGAGTACCACACTTCCATGGAGTACTAAATTTATTATCCCCTTTTCCATGTAGCCACTGACAATCAGATAAAAACTATGGTTCTCAGACTTGAGACGCCCCCAATTTTTTTTTTCAAAAATGGTAGTTTATACATCTGAAATAATTTAAAAAGTTGACAAATTAGGTATTGCCGCGTCCGTGCTAATCTGGCCTATAAAAATACCCCATGACCTAACCCCTTAGATTAACACGATTTTTTTTTTTTTTAAAAAGGTGCAAAAAAGGAATTTTTATGGTCATCTTACATAATAAAACGCGTAATAGCAAGCGATCAAAAAGTCACATGCCGCCCAAAATAGTGCCACTAAAACCGTCCCCTCATCCCGCAAAGAATGAGCCCCTTCCTAAAACAATCGGCTAAAAAACGTTAAAAAAAATGACTATTAGACTTTAGAAATACAAAATAATTTTTTTGTAACAAAAAGGATAATATAGTCTAAAACCTAAATTATTGTAAAAAAGTAGATTTATTAGGTATCGCCGTGTCTGTAATATTCTCCTCTATAAAAATACCCCATGACCTAACTCCCCATATTAACACGTCCAAAAAAAATTTAAAAACGGTGCCAAAACAGTCATTTTTGGCACTTTTCCATTTCAATCCGTCTTTACCAGTAAAAAAGCAAGGGCCAAACAAAACTCAATATTTATTACCCTGATACTACAGTTTACAGAAACGCCACATTTGTGGTCATAAACTGCTGTATCACTAAAAGGCAGGGCGCAAAAGGAAAGTACTGACATGGTTTCTGGAAGGCCAATTTTGATGGCCTTTTTTATTGACACACTGTCCCTTTTGAAGCCCCCGTGATGCAACCCTAGAGTAGAAACTCCCCTGAAACAGGACACGGTGTAAATAAACCGGTCCATAAAAATCAGCCTTCCAAAAACCACACGGCGCTCCTTTCCCTCTACACCCCGCCATGTGGCCATGCAGTAGTGTATGACCACATATAGGGTGTTTCTTTAAACGACAGAGTCAGGGAAATAAAGATACAGTCTTGTTTGGCTGTTAAACCTTGCTTTGTTAGCGGAAAAAATGGGTAAAATGGAAAATTTGGCATAAAAAATGAAATTCTGAAATTCCATCTCCATTTGCCAATAACTCTTGTGGAGCACCTAAAGAGTTAACATAGCTTGTAAGATCAGTTTTGAATACCTTGAATGGTGTAGTTTCTAAAATGGGGTCATTTTTGGGTGGTTTCTATTATTTAAGCCTCACAAAGTGACTTCAAACCTGAACTGGTAAAAGAATGGGTTTTTGAAAATTTCATAACATTTCCAAGATTTGCTTCTAAACTTCTAAGCCTTGTAACGTCCACCAAAAATAAAATGGCATTCCCAAAATGAGCCAGACATGAAGTAGACATATGGGGTATGTAAATGAATAACTATTTTTGGAGGTATTACAATGTAGTAGAGAAGTAGAGAAATTGAAACATGGAAAATTGCAAATTTTTCTATATTTTTGGTAAATTTGGTATTTTTTATAAATAAAAATGAAATTTTTCGACACTGTCATGAAGTAAAATGTTACATCATATTGTATATATAGTATATAATACATCTGGATTGGAACATATACGTTATAGTCGTATAGTTAGTCCACAACGTTTCGGCCATGTGATTGGCCTTTTTAAAGGGATCAGTGACTCATGTGTTGAAGCCTCTGCCGGATGTTGAAAAAGGCAAATCACATGGCCGAAACGTTGGGGACTAACTATACGACTATAACCTATATGTTCTAATCGGATGTATTATATACTATATATACGATATGATGTAACATGTATATAAATTAAAAAAGCATCAACTAATTACAGTGTGCCATGAATTTTCTTCTTGGATACGAGACGTCATACCGTCCTCCGTGAGCACCCCAACCCTAAAAGGGTGTGCAGATCTCATCATCCTTTTACTATGAAGTACAATGTGTGACAAAAAAACAATCTCAGAATGGCCTGCATAAGTAAAAGCATTTAAAAGTTATCACCACATAACATGGTCAGATTTGCAAAAAATGGCCTGGTCCTTAAGGTGAAATATGTCCGTGTCCTTAAGGGGTTCATAAACGTGAGATTGTCCACGTTGGCTGTGGACCAGCAGCTGCGTTTGTCTGTAATGACGCCCCCTGCCATGCTAAATACACGTTCAGACAATATACTGGCCGCAGGGCAGGCCAGCACCTCCAAGGCATAAAGGGCAAGCTCTGGCCATGTGGACAATTTAGAGACCCAGAAGTTGAATGGGGCAGAACCATCAGTCAGTGCATGGAGGCGTGAGCACACGTACTGTTCCACCATGTTGTTGAAATGCTGCCTCCTGCTAACACGTTCCCTAAAAGCTGGTGGTGCAGTTTGCTGTGGGGCAGTGACAAAACTTTTCCAAATCTTGGCCATGCTAACCCTGCTGTCTGAGGAGCTGGCCGTGACACAGCTGCGTTGGCGACCTCTTTCTCCTCCTTCTCATCCTCTGCCTTCGCCTTGTGCTTCCAATTGTCCCCCCATGTCAGTTGGGAATGCCCTCAGGAGCGCGTCTACAACATACACACCCCTTACATTAAATAAAGGTTTACACATTTCACACGTCACACCCCAATAAAATAAAAATGGCTTTCCAACCCAACGATTATACTCAGCTGAAGAGGCATATGCCATTGAGGGAGAAGAGGATGCCACTTTCTTCTACTCCTCTACCCCATCATCATCATCATCCACTGATGAAGGAAACTCTAGAAGTGCCCCAGAACAACAGCTGAGGCAGCCCCCCAGAGTGAGCCCACATGGACCCCACCCCCTGAGAATTATCAGCCCCAAATTCATGAGTTTGTGGGCAACTCAGGAATTCAGATAGATTGTGCGGGCTTCACAGAAATAGTTTTTTTTTTTAATCTTTTTCTCTAAAGATTTAAAAAATGTGATAGTAACCCAAACAAATTTATACTCCCAGCAATTTATTTCCTAGAACCCCACAATGCCATACGCTAGACTCCAAGGTTGGATCCCAGTAAATGCAGCAGAGATGATGACCTTTTGAGGGTTCTTGCTGCATATGGGCATTAATAAAAAACAAGATTAATCAGTATTGGAGTGTGGATGTCTTGTACCACACTCCAATTTACAGTATAACCATGGCCCGTAATTGATTCCAATCAATACTTAACCCCTTACCCTGGGTTCAGACCTGAGCGTTCTTGAAACGCGCGTTTTACGCGTGTTTTTGTCGCGCGTATTTCAGCGCGTTTTGCAAATCACTGTGGTGTCAATCACAAAACGCGCGACAAACGCCCCAAAAAAAGCTCAAGTACTTGTTTATGCGTCGGGCGTTTTACAGCACGTTTAAACACGCTGTAAAACGCTCAAGTGAGAACCAGGGCCATAGGAAAGCATTAGTTTTGACGTGTAGAGCGTTTTACAGCGCGTTTGAACTCGCTGTAAAACGCTCAGGTGTGAACTTAGGGTTAAGGACATAGGAGGTATGGGTACGCCCTAATGTCCGAGTCCTTAAGGACACAGGGCGTACCCATACATCCTAAATTAAATCCGGTATTAAAAAAAAAAAAAAAATCGCTAGAAACATGGTTTCTGCTGCGATTGTGCAGCAGGAACCATGTTCATATGCCGAGGTGGGTCCTGTGACCCCCCCGTGTTGGCGATCGCTGCAAACCGCAGGTCAATTCAGATACTTTGAAATGCCGGGAAATGTTTTTTTTTTCATTCCTATAACCTTCCCCCCCTGTGCCCTCATTGTGATGGGCGGCGCGGGGAGGGGGGGAGGCTTGCGGGCGGTGCGGGAGGCGGTGCGGCAGCCGGTGCAGGGGGCGGGCGGGCACGCGATCCTCTGCCCGCCCCTCCGCTCATTTTCAGGATGGCTGAGCGTGACAAGCAGAGTGTCAGCACATTGCTGACACTCTGCATGTAACGGCTGACATCTGTGCAGGCACGGATGTTAGCCTATTAACTCCTTCCATGCCGCGGTCCGTAGGGACTGCTGTATGTAAGTGGTTAAGAGGAAGGGAGCTGTTGTGGGGGGCTGCTGTGCCTGGTGCAGCCCCCCTAGCTCCAATCCCCAGCTTCCCTCCCTCCCCATCGTCCGCTGCCTTCAAAGGCGTCCTGCTTGCAATGGTAACAGAAGTCTGATCAGACTTTTGCTAAAGGCAAAAGTCTGATCAGACTAAGTGTCAAGTATAAAATACAGTACAGTACATTATATAATGTACTGTACTGTATTATACAGACACCAGATCCACAGGTAAAAACAAAAAAAACACATTTATCGCTAATAAAAAAGAAAAAAAAATATATACTACACATGTTATATATCACCGCGTCCGTAACGACCTGATCTATAAAATGGGTTTGTTAGTTTTCCTGTACGGTGAACGTCATAAAGAAACCCCAAAAAACTATGATAAAATGAAATTTTGCCCAGCTCACTTCCCAAAAAAGTTAACAAAAGTGATCAAAAAAGTTGTATCTACAGCCAAATGGTACTAATAAAACCATCACCTCGTCCTGCAAAAAATGATGCCTTATCTAAGAAAATCGCCTAAAAAATAAAAAAAATTATGGCTCTCAGGCTATGCAGACACTAAAACATGATTTTTTTTGTTTCAAAAATATGATTGTGTAAAACCTAAATAAATAAAAAGTAGACATATTATGTATCACCGCGTCCGTAAGAACCTGAACTATAAAAAAACACATGACCTAACCCCTCAGATGAACACCGCAAAAAAAAATAAAAAATTTTAAAAGCCATTTTTTGTCACCTTACATCCCAACACGTCTAATAGCAAGCTATCAAAAAGTCATATACACTCTAAAATAGTGCCTTTAAAACCGTCATCTCATCCCGCAAAAAATGATACCCTACCTAAGAAAATCGCCCAAAAAATAAAAAAATGATGGCTCTGCAGACACTAAAACATGATTTTTTTTTGTTTCAAAAATTATATGATTGTGTAAAACCTAAATAAATAAATAAATAAATAAAAAGTAGACATATTAAGTATCGCTGCGTCCGTAAGAACCTGAACTATAAAAATAACACATGAACTAACCCCTCAGGTGGACACCGCAAAACAAAAATATAAATACTGTAAAAAGCAGTTTTTTGTCACCTAACATCACAAAAAGTGTGACAGCAAGCGATTAAAAAGTCATATGCACCCCAAAATAGTGCCATTAAAACCATCATCTCATCCCGCAAAAAATGAGCCCCTACTTAAGACAATTTGACAAAAACTAAAAAAAACTGACTCTAAGACTATGGAGATACTTAAATAGTTTTTTTTTTTTGTTTAACAAAGGATATTATAGTGTAAAACCTAAATAAATTAAAAAGAATAGACATATTAGGTATTGCCACGTTCGTAAGAATCTCCTCTATAAAAACAACATATGACCTAACCCCTCAGATGAACACAGTCACAAAAAAAAAAAAAAATTCGGTCCCAAAACAGCTATTTTTTCCAAATTTTCGATTTTAATCATTTTTTTCAAGTAACAAAGCAAGGGTTAACAGTCAAACAAAACTCTATATTTATTGGCCTGATTCTTTAGTTTACAGAAACACCCCATATGTGGTTGTAAACTGCTTTATGGACAAACGGCAGGGTGCAGAAGAAAAGGAACGCCATATGGTTTTTGGAAGGCAGATTTTGACGGACTGGATTTTTGACACTATGTCACATTTGAAGCTCCTCTGATGCACCCCTAGAGTAGAAACTCCATAAAAGTGACCCCATATAAGAAACTACACCCCTCAAGGTATTCAAAACTGATTTTACAAACTTTATTAACCCTTTAGGTGTTCCTCAAGAGTTTATGGCAAATGGAGATGAAATTTCAGAATTTCTATTTTTTATTACCTTGTCTCACAAAAATGTATTATAGAGCAACCAAAAATCATACGTACCCTAAAAATAATACCACCAAAACTGCCACCTTATCCAGTAGTTTCCAAAATGGGGTCACTTTTTTGGAGTGTCTACTCTAGGGGTGCATCAGGGGGGCTTGAAATGGGCCATGGTGTAAATAAACCAGTCCATCAAAATTTGCCTTCCAAAAACCATATGGCGTTCCCTTCCTTCTGTGCCCTGCCGTTTGGTGATACAGCAGTTTACAACCTCATATGGGGTGTTTATGCAAACTATAGAATCAGAGCTATAAATATTGGGTCATGTTTGGCTGTTAACCCTTGCTTTGTTCCTGGAAAAAATGGATTCAAATGGAAAATTTGCCCAAAAATCGAAATTCTGAAATTTTATTTCCATTTGCCATAAATTCACCTAAAGGGTTAACAACGTTTGTAAAATCAGTTTTGAATACCTTAAGGAGTGTAGTTTCTAGAATGGGTTCATTTTTGGGTGGTTTCTTTTATGTAAGCCTCACAAAGTGACTTCAGACCTGAACTGGTCCTTAAAAATTGGGTTTTTGAAATTTTCAGAAAATTTTCAAGATTTGCTTCTAAACTTCAAAGCCCTGTAACGTCCTCAAAAAATAAAATGGCATTCCCAAAATGATCCAAACATGAAGTAGACATTTGGGGAAAGTAAAGTAATAACTATTTTTGGAGGTATTACTATGTATTTTAGAAGTGGAGAAATTGAAATTTTGGTAAATTTCGTATTTTCTTATACAAAAAAATGAACTTTTTTGACAAAATGTTACCAGTGTCATGAAGTACAATATGTGATGAAAAATAATCTCAGAATTGCCTGGAAAAGTAAAAGCTTTTTAAAGTTATCACCACATAAAGTGACACTGGTCAGATTTGCAAAAAATTGCCTTGTTCTTAAGGTGAAATAGGGCCGTGTCCTTAAGGGGTTAAGTTTTTGCATTACAACAATAATGCACAGTGCCCACCCCAGAATGACCCCGCATTTGACCGTCTGTTCAAAATTAGGCCCGCCCTTGACCACTTCAACGCAAAGTTTTCAGAAGTGTACACCCCAGAACAAAATGTCTGCATAGACGAATCCCTATTACTTTTCAAAGGCAGGGTAAGATTCCAACAGTACCTGCCCAGCAAGCAGGCAAGGTATAGCATGAAACTGTGTGAAATCTGTGAGAGTAGCTCTGGGTACACTCATAAGTTCCAGGTTTATGAAGGGAGGGACACCCGGATTGAACCCCCAGAACGCCCCTCCATCCTAGTAGTGTGTGGGAAGATGGTGTGGGACTTACTGCGTCTGCATCCACTGCTGGATAAGGGTTACCATCTATACGTGAATAATTACTATATGAATCTACAACTGTTCCGGTCACTAAATTCCAGAGGTACTGTGGCATGCGGCACAGTACGCAAAAATCAGAGAGGCCTCCTGTCACGGACGTTTCCGTGACAGGTGGCAGGAGATCGGTGAGACTGGCAACGCGTGGTTTGATCTGACAGGTTTTCCTTGTGGATTAATAGACGTCTGTGTTGTTTCTGGTAATGCCCATACCCCTTGCCTCAGGTGTTGCTAATGTGGTCATTTAACCTTCCTTATTTATTGTTGCTTCTCCCACAATGCTGTGTGGTTTATAGCTTCAGTTTCAGTTGTGGATTGTTAGTGTGTGGATCTTGGCGGAGTTCCTGGTGCTTCCATAACCCCTTTGAAGTTAAGTCTTTCCTTTCCCTTCTTGTATTTTGTATGGGTTCTGTGTGTTGCATTTACCTATTGTTTGTATTAGGCATGTAGGAGACTCCTGTTCATCCTTCCTTTTGGAGGAACAGGTAGTACCAGGGTCCTATAGGGCTAGATAGGACTAAAGGTATTCCTGCGTTTGAACTCACCTATCTTTGGGGTCTGTTCATACTGGTAGTCAGTCAGGATTTTGGTTAGATTTTTCACTAGGAAGTGTCCCTAGTTCTCAGGCCTGATTCCCTGTTTCCCCCCTTCCCTCCTATGCTCGGTGTGGTGTTTCCCTTCCACACCAAAGCATGACACCTCCCTAGATCCCTGGAAGGGCAACCACTAAGAAAATGAGACAGCCTTGCTCTCCTCAATGAGAACGTGTTGGTGGTTAAGTGCAAGGACAAGAGGGGTGTCCTTTTCCTTACCACCATTCACAGTAGCACTAGCTCCCCTGCCTCTGTACATGGTACCACTACCAATGTGTCCCCAAACCAGACTGCATTCTGGACTACAACAGGCACATGGGAGGGGTTGATCTTTCTGATCAAGTTCTGAAGCCCTACAGTGCCATACGAAAAACAAAAATGTGGTACAAAAAGCTGGCCGTGCACATTGTACAGATGGCACTGTACAATGCGTACGTGCTATTTAGATCTAGGGGCCAGACAAGAGCATTCCTATCATTTCAAGAGATGGTAATTCTTCCAAACCAAACAATGGAGGGCCCCAGTAATTCTGCAAGTTACAGTGCATAAGTTGTACCAGGGCAACCTTTCCCTGGTAAGGTCCCCCAAACAGCAAGGAAGGGAAGGACCCAAAAAAGATGCAGGGTGTGTTCCAAAGGGGGATAAGAAAAGACACCATTTACCATTGCAAAACCTGCCCTGAAAAACCTGGCCTGTGCATCAAGGATTGTTTCAGAATCTACCACTCATCCATGGAGTATTAGTTTAATTTCATCCTTGATGTACCCTGTAGTTTTACCACCTTATATCTCTAATTTAGTCAGCATAGCTTACATACAGATGTAGCAGGATTAGCACTCCCGCTGTTAACTCAAATTTCTTAACTCATTTCATTATCTTGAGAAAAAAACCATTAAAAACAATTGAAGGTGTTTGCTTAGATTAGATAACCAAACTCAGAAATCTCAGAAAAAAGGAGTGCTAACCATGCTACATCTGTATCAAATTTTAACCAACCACTACGTATTAATTTCTATAAAGCACCTGTTGGTTGCAAAAAACACTGGTTTTGTGCTAGATTGCACATTAGCAGCCTAGTCTGCATTTCAGATATTCCAATTAACCCGTGAAATCCTGCATTTTTATAGTTGGCTGCAAAAAACAGTTATAGTGCCACATATCACATTAGTGTTCTACGCTGCATTTAAGATATTCCAATTAACCAGTGAAATACTGCCTTTTTATGGTTGGTTGCAAAAACACTGTTATAGTGCCACATAGCACATTAGTGTTTTACGCTGCATTTCAGATATTCCAATTAACCAGTGAAATACTTCATTTTTATAGTTGGTTGGGGCATGGAACAACAGAACGATGAGTAGTTGGTGCCAATGAGCCTCAAGCCTGGCCTGGTGGTGTGCGATAATGGGTGAAATCTCGTAGCAGCTCTGGGCCTAGCCGTTTTGACGCACATCCGTTGCCTAGCGCATGTGCTGAATTTGGTGGTGCAGAAATTCCTAAAAAAACTACACCTATAAGTCAGAGCTGCTGCAGAAAGTGCGGTCCGTCTGTTCACGCTCTCGGCATTCTCACTCTGCTGCTGCTCGCCTGTCTGCGCTGCACCGTAACTTTGGCCTTCCTGCTCACCACCTCATATGCGACGTGCCCACAAGGTGGAACTCCAGCTTGCACACGCTGGAGAGACTGTGCAAACAGCAGCAGGCGATAGTGGAGTTTCAGCTGCAGCACGCAACGGTGAGTCGCTCTGCTGAACAGCACCACTTCACTACCACTGAGTGGGCCTCCATGCGAGACCTTTGTGCCTTGTTGCGCTGAATCGACTACTCCACCAACATGGCCAGTGTCGATGACGCCGTTCTCAGCGTTACTATCCCACTTCTATGTCTCCTTGAAAAAACGCTTCGGGTGACGATGGAAGAGGATGTGGCGGAGGAGGAAGAGGGATCATTTCCATGGTTATCAGGCCAGTCATTCACAAGTGGCTCAAAGGGTGGGTTCCTATACCATCATAGGCCAGGTACACAATTGTCCATCCAGGGCACCGTTCTGAAGGATAAGGAGGAGGGGGAGGATGAGGGGGAACCGTGTTGACATCAGGGTGGCACTCAAAACAGCTCAGGGCCATCACTGCAGCGTGGCTGGGGGGATACTGAGCACACAGACGATACACCTCCCACAGAGGACACCTTGTCATTGCCTCTAGGCAGCCTGGCACACATGAGCAACTATATGCTGCAGTGCCTGCACAACGACCGCCAAGTTGCCCACATTCTAACTTGTGCAGATTAGAATGTAACTTGTATCTGGATCCCCATTACAAGGACAACATGTCGTCCTTAATTCCCTTACTGGAGCGTGATCGGAAGATGCGCGACTACAAGAAGACCCACTCCTGATGGCATTCCCACCTGACAGCAGGGGCTCAGTGGAAGCACAAGGCGAAGGCAGAGGAGGAGGAAGAGGTCGCCCAGCAGGGTTAGCATGGCCGAAATGTGAAAAAGCTTTGTTACCACGCCACAACAACCAACACCACCAGCTGATATGCAACGTCTTAGCAAGAGGCAGCATTTCAGCAACATGGTGGAGCAGTATGTGTGCACACGCCTACACGTACTGACTAATGGGTCTGCCCCATTCAACTTCTTTTCTCCAAATTGGGCACATGGCCTGAGATTGCCCTTTATGCCTTGGAGGTGCTGGCCTGCCCTGCAACCAGTGTATTGTCTGAACGGTTATTTAGCACTGCAGTTATCACAGGCAAGCGCAGCTGCCTGTCCACAGCCAATGTGAACAAGCTCACGTACATTAAAATGAACCAGGCATGGATCCCACCGGACTGGTCCGTACCTTGTGCAGAATAGACATGTATATCAGCCTCACACAGCCATTGTCATACTCCAGAGCACTTTATCTTTGTTTTATTTTATATATTCCACAATGTTTTATGGTCTACCCCAAAAAAATAAAAAAGTGTTGGCTACCTCCTCCTCCTCCACCGCTGCTTCCACCTACGCCGCCAAGTCCACCTACACTACCACTTCCACCGCCTCCTCAACCCCCACTCCATATGGACCTCCTCCTCCTAGTTCAAGATTATTATTTTAATTTTTTTATTTTTTTTTATTTTAAGTAATTTCCCTATCTTTGTGAAAGGGAAAAATGTGGATGTAAATCAACTTTTTCTGGAAAAAATTGCAATTCTTAATTTGCACAGCCTAATTTCCTAATTCTGTGAAACACCTGATGGGTCAAAGTGCTCACTACACACTTTGAAATATTCCTTGAGGGGTTTAGTTTCCAGAATGGGGTCACTTTTTTGGGATTTACACTGTAGGGCCACCTCAGGGTGTCTTCATATGCGACATAGCTCCCAAATGCCAATCCTGCAAAATTAGTCCTCCAAAAGCCCTATGGCGCTCCTTTCCTTTTGAACCCTGCCATGCACTCATGCATTCATTTTTTAGCACATTTTTGGGTGGCTTGTAAATGGAAGAATTAGGGTAATAAATAATGAGGTTTATTTCCCTTTTAACCCATGCTATGTTACAGCACAAATGGAAGAAAAGGCAAAATCTTTAAAAAAATTGAAATTTAGAAATTTTACCTTAATTTCCCGTTAATTCTGGTGGAACGCCTCAAGCGTTAACAAAGTTTTTAACATCAGTTTTGAATAATTTGAAGGGTGTAGTTTCTGAAACAAGGTCATTCATGGGTGGTTTCCAATACATAATCCCCTGAAAATCACTTTATAACTGAATTGGTGCTTAAAAAAAAATAGTGCATGGAATGATAGGTATCGTGGCCGACACTGCCACTTGTGTCTCTACAATTACTAAAATTACTTTATTGCACTAGCATTCAACGGACTCCACAGTGGTGCTCTGCTGATAACATAGTCCATGTAATAGTATCCACAAAATAGAGAAAAGCACAGCGGTACTCACCATTAGTGATGTCGCAAACATAAAATTTTCAGTTCGCGAACGGCGAACGCGAACTTCCGCAAATGTTCGCGAAGGGGCGAACCTGGGCGAACCGCCATAGACTTCAATTGGCAGGCGAATTTTAAAACCCACAGGGACTCTTTCTGGCCACAATAGTGATGGGAAAGTTGTTTCAAGGGGTCTAACACCTGGACTGTGGCATGCCGGAGGGGGATCTATGGCAAAACTCCCATGGAAAATTACGTAGTGGACGCAGAGTCGGGTTTTAATCCATAAAGGGCATAAATCAACTAACATTCCTAAATTGTTTGGAATAACATGCTTTAAAACATCCAGTGTGTGTATACGATCAGGTATGATGTTGTATCGATCAGGTAGTGTAAGGGTTACGCCCGCTTCACAGACATTGACAGACCAAACTCCCCTTTTAATGCACCGCAAACAACCACAAACTGTTCATTTGCACAACCGCAAACTCCCCATTTGCACAAGGTTGGATACCAAGCTAGCCACGTCCCGGTGATGTCATTGAAGGTTTCTTCCTCCACCCAGCCACGTACAACACCAAGGGTCCCCAAAAGGTGAATTGAATAGATTTTTCGAACGGGGAGATGGTTAAAAAAACCCTGTCTCCCTCCCCTTTGTTCTTATCCACGGTCACTGCGTCTGCGCCGTGCAATTTACTGTCACACCCGATATGAGTGGTATTTTCTGTAGTACTATTCTCATCAGTTTAATCCCTCTAACGTCCCCAATCTGGGGGCCATTTATTGAATAGATTTTTCCAACGGGGAGATGGTTAAAAAAACGCTGGCTCCCTCCACTCTGTTTTAATCCACGGTCACTGCGTCTGCGCTGTGCAATTTACTATCACAACCCGATATGAGTGGTATTTTCTGTAGTACTATTCTCATCAGTTTAATCCCTGTTACATCCCATATCAGGGATTGCCTTTTGTGAAAAAAAATTTAGGCCTGGTACCTTCGACTGCCTTCACAATGACAGACCAAACTCTCATACACCAAACTGAATTGATTTCAGGAACCGGGAGATGGAAAAAGCAGCTTGGTCGGTCCTCATACTCCCAAATTGGGGCACTGCGCGTGCACAAAGCAATGTGCTGTGACACCCTATATGAGTGGTGTCTAAACTAGTACTATTCCTATCAGCAGCGAGCGGGTGCGTGGTAACTTGAGAGCAGGTGACCAAAGCTGAGCTGGAGGAGGATGGTGCGTCAAGGTTCTTAGCGGAAGCTGTTGAAGATTGGGTGTCCTGTCTAAGCCAGTCAACTACGTCCTCAGAATTTTTCGGGTTCAGGGTACGTGGCCTCTGAACACTAGGCATTATTCCAGGGACAGTGGAAATCACAGCACCACGACCACGACGGCCCCTGCGGGGTGGCCTGCCTCTGCCTGTCATTTTTTTTCCGATAAGTGGTACTGTGCCACCCGGTATCAGTGGTTGGCACTGGCAGTGGGCACACTACAGTCAGTGGAAGTGGGCCTGACACACACTGGCAGCAGGCAAGTGTAAAAATTAAATGCCTTTTTTTGATGCAAAGTCCTGTGCCACATGCGATGACAGGGGTGGGCACTGGCAGTGGGCACACTACAGTCTGTCGGCCTGCAGCTCCTCACACACAGGCAGGCCATGCAATTGCAATATGCATATAAAGGGAAAAAAAAGAAGACTAATGTTGCAGCCCTAAAAAGGGCTTTTTGGGGTGCTGTCAGGACGCTGTCCTTACAGCAGAGATCAGATGAGTCTTTCAGAACTGGAGTGGACACTGAATTCACTAGCCTAGCTATCGATCGATTTCCCTATTAAATCAGCAGCAACTATACTCTCCTTCCTCTCATTAAGACTGCAAATATCCAAATGAATCTAAAATGGATGCTGTTCAGGAGATGGGAGGGTCTGGGAGGGAGGGTATGCTGCTGATTGGCTGGAATGTGTCTGCTGACTGTGAGGTACAGGGTCAAAGTTTGCTCAATGATGATGTATAGGGGGCGGACCGAACATCGCATGTGTTCGCCCGTTGAGGCGAACGCGAACAAGCTATGTTTGCCGGGAACTGTTCGCCGGCGGATAGTTCGGGCCATCTCTACTCACCATCAATCTTGAATTGTAGTTGCAGTTTATTTCATTGTGGTGGACGCGGACAATACACAGGTGCATGAATCGGCTACAGCTGTTTCGCGCTAACTTGCACTTTGTCAAGCCTCCAGTGATGCAGAGGGGGGGGGGGAGCTATGAATACGGTGGTGAGTGCCGCTGTGCTTTTCTCTATTTTGTGGATGCTTAAAAAAAATGTTTTGGGAAATTTTATTTGAAATTTTTAAAAATTGCATCTAAAATTGTAAGCCTTCTAACATCCTGAATAATGAAATGACATTTACAAAATGAAGCTGACATAAAGTAGACATAGGGAAAATGTAAAGTAATAACTATTTTGTGAGGTATCACTATCTGCCATAAAATCAGTGAAATTCACATTTAGAAAATAGTTAATTTGTCATAAATTTCTATCATTTTCTGGCTTTTTAATAAAAAAAGGTGAAATATATCAACTGAAATTTACCACTGTCATAAAGTACAATGTGTCACAAAAAAACATTCTCTGAAAAGCTTGGATAAGTAAAAGTGTCCCAAAGTTATTACCACATAAAGCGACACATGTCAGATTTGCAAAAATCAGCATTGAGATTTAACCCCTTAAGAACCCATGACGCATGGGTACGTCATGGGTCCAGTCCCTAAGGATGGCGCCCGCTCCTGCCCGCTGCGGGCGCCATCGCTGCGGGGTCCGGCTGTTTCCTGTAGCTGACCCCCGCAGCTAATGATCGCAGTCGGCAGCGATGCCAATCACAATCTTTTAACCCCGCAGATGCCGTGGTCAATCCTGACCATGGCATCTGCGCACGCTAAAACCGAAAGTAAAACTTTCGGCAGCGCTCCGGTTCCCCCTAGTGGTGATTGGGGGAATCGCAGCGCTGGATGTAATAGCCTCGAACTCAATGAATGATTCGAGGCTACTGCTTACTATTTCCTATGCAGCCCTTGTTAGCAATAGGGCTTCATAGGAAAGTAGTAAAATCCTCATAAACTCCAATACAAGTGTATTGGAGTTTATGATAGAAGCAATCAGATGACTGATTTATATAGGTCCCTATAGGACCTATATAAAAGTGTAAAAAAAAAATAATAATAAAAAAAAACTAAAAATTCAAATCACCCCCCTTTCCCCCAAATTAAAATAAAATAAAAAAATACACATCATGGGTGTGGCAATGTGCAAAAACGCCCGTAGTATAAAAATATAAAAATATATTCCCCACACGGTAAACAGAAAAATGGAAAAAAGCGCCCAAATGGCCGATTCGCCGTTTTTGGACGCTTTATTTGCTAAAATTTTTTTTTATAAAAAGTGATCAAAAAGTCCTACACACCCCATAATGGTATCAACTAAAAGTTCAGATCGCCCCGCAAAAAATAGGCCCCCTACAACGCCATACACTTAATTACAAAATAGCTATAGGGGTCAAACTATGGCGACAAAAAAAATAAATAAAAAATTTCCCACTTTTGAATTTTTTTTTCACTATCAAAACGCAAGAAAAACTATACATATTGGGTATCACCGGATTTGTACTGACCTGTAGAATAAAACTTAATGGTCAGTCTTATCGCACATCAAACGTTGTAATTTAAAAACCCGTAAAACTGTGGTGGAATTGCTTTTTTTTGCAATTTCACCCCATTTGGAATATTTTTTCCCGCTTCCTACTATATCGTATGCAATAATAATTGGTGGCATTGGAAAGTACAACTTGTCCTGCAAAAAAAAGCCCTCATATGGCCATGTGAACGGAAAAATAAAAAAGTTATGGCTCTCGGAAGGCAGGGAGCGTAAAACGAAAACGCAAAAATAAAAAAAAAACCTAAGTCCTGAAGGGGTTAAGGTAAAAAGTGGCTTGGTAGTGAAGGGGTTAAAACATTTGGGGCCTGAGCCCCTGATGTTTTGTCCCAAGCCCCCAATGTCCTGCCTGCCAGCTAGATACAACTGTATTATAATATAATTAAATATAATGCGGTGGAAGAGCTGAAGGACCTGTGGTGACATCACAGTTCATGTGACTAGTAAAACAGGCAGTGGTTGAGAAGGAAGTGCGATGATGTCACCATCATGTGACCATTGTAGGAGAGGACGGGCAGTGAAGAGGAGAAGTCCTGGGGGAAGAAGATGTGGTTATGTCTGCTACATGAGGAGAGGTAAGTGAAGGTAGAGGCAGAGGTATGCTGGGAGTTGTGGTTATTTAACTGGGACTGTGTGTTAGGGCTGAAGGGAGGGATCTTATTTACATGGAACTGTGTGTTGGAGGTGGCTGGGTTCGGGGGTCATGTTATTTACATGGGACTGTATGTTGATAGTGGCTGTAGGAGGGAGTGATGTTATTTACATGGGATTGTATGTTGGGGGGGGTTGGGGGAAGGAAGGGATGTTATTAACATGGGTCTGTATGTTGATGGCATCTGTGGGAGGGAGTGATGTTACTTACATGAAACTGAATGTTGGAGGGGGCTGATGGAGGGAGTGATGATATTTACATTGGGCTGAATATTGACAGGGCGATGTTATTTGGATAGGATTGTATGTTGAATGTGGCTGGTGGGGGGAATGATGTTATTTACATGGGACTAAATGTTGAGGGGGTGATGCTTACATGCGATTGCATGTTAGAGGCGGCTGGGAAGGAGGTGATGTTATTTAAATGGGACTATATTTTGGAGGGCGCTGTAGATAGAGAGGGATGTTATTTACATAGGACTGCATATTGCTGGGGGCTGGAGAGATGGTGTGATGTTATTTACACGCGACCCTATGGCGGAGGGAGGGGAATAGTGTTATTTACATGGGACTGTATGTTGAAGGGGCTGAAGGGAGGGGAGTGATGTTATTTACATAGGACTGTATTTTGGCGGGGGCAGGCGAAATGGTGTGATGTTATTTACATGGAACTGTATGGAGGAGGGAGGAATATAACTACAGGGGTCACTGCAAATCCAGGGATCATTAAACACGTTTTTATCACTACTGGGGGCTCTATAGGAGGGTTTTATAGATCTGCATTATTTCTACTAAGAGCATTATGGGGGGCCTTCTTAGTACTGACGGGTCTGTAGAGCTCTTTATTACTACTGGGGTAACAAAAGGGGGCCTTTTTATACTGGGGGGCTCTGTGAGGGTATTATTAATACTGGAGGGCTCTTCTACTAATGGAGGCACTCTTGGGGAGCGTTATCACGGTTGGAGGCACTGTAGGGGACAGTATTACTAAAGAGGGCATTCTAGATGGGAATTACTACTGGTGGAACTATTACTATAAGGGCACACATTTTTCTTCAGGATAGTATTTGGGGGTATTGGGGAGCACAGCAAGCATCAGGATAACACTGTTGGGATTTGAATTTGGGTGATGATGATGAATGTGAGGAAGCTAAGATGTCTTTGTCTGACACTCTGCAGAGACGAGGTGTGGCTGAAAGAAGTTGTACAAACCAAATGGAGAAGATGATGACAGAGAAGATCTACATCGGAGGAGACGCCACCTGCAAGGCACTGGATGTGACACGTATGTGCTGCTTTATACCAAATACAACAAACTGTGGTGTGGTGGGGAGAGGGGGCAACTTAGAGAAATGGGCCATATTCATTGGGTCCCGAATCTTTTGAGACCCTAGCAATGCCCCTGCTCAGATCCACCCTGTCCATTCAACATTGAACATCTCACCCTCTAACTGTAAATATTCACTGCCTTTGCCACTGTTACATTAAGTGCTATCTCTCCCTCTGAGTGTGTATACATCCCTTCCATCTCCTGTTCATCCATTTTACTTCTAACTGGGAGAGATTGTGGGGAAGCAGTGTGTTTTCCTATTGCACTTATAAATTGCTCCCTGGAGCATTCTATTTTTAAAGAATAGCTGGTGGCATAGTATGTGTCATGACATTACCAGGTGATCACGCTGGGAGCATGCAGTGACATCATCGTACTCAGCCCAGGTCCTTTGGCAGGTCTTTTTCAATTAAAAGAGATGCGGACTGCCTCTGCGCAAGCAAGTGGATGAGGTATTTTTTCCCATTCTTTCTACGACAGCCATTTTAGGAAAAATAATTGTTTAGCATCAAATTTTTACTAAAATTCGGACAGAATTCGACATCAGATGCTTTGCTTCGCTCAACACTAAACACAATCCACATCTATTTAATATTGTCCCAAGCTCTTAAGTCCATAAGGTCTATGGAGTCCATCAAATCAAACTATGAGGTTACATACAACTACTGCCTAGGTTGATACAGTTCAATATAGTTCAATATAATGTATATCCATTGATACTCTTGACAAAGAAACTGAAGTTCAGTTTTACAGGAGAAAAGGAGCTCTATATGTCATCATTGGTAGTTTAAACAGAGGTCTTTAGGCAGCAACTATGCAAAGAGAAAGGATCTCAATGTGCCTCCTTTGATACTGCAGGCAGAATTGATGGAACACATTTGTGTTTAGAAAAATGCCAATATGCCTCTTTGAATAGTTTGAACAATAATATAATAAAAGGAGCAGTAGATATTAGACTCCTTAAAAAGGTAGGAATGGAAGTAGCATAACTTATTAGCTAAAGTCACAAGCGGCTATGCCACCACATATCTCACGTGTCCTGCCAGCTGCTGTTTTCCAGCATGTGTCCCAGACTCCCGTAGTGCTCCATATAGTAGTGTCAGGGTTTATATCAGCAGATGGCTGTTAACCGCCTGAGGTCACTTTGCCACATCGCAAGAGTTTTTGGATGGACACTGTTGGATACTGTCCTCCTCCACCTCAGGATCAGGGCTTACATCCCATATACCGATCCGGCGACCTCCCCTCACTCCATCAGACATGCCACCATCATCCATGAGCCACGAACCAGCCTACTCCGCTTGTGATTATTACCCCCCAGCTTGTCTTATGGCGACTCAAAGCCTCACAGTATTAAAGTAAACACAGCCAAATTCTCCCCAACAGGAAGTCATGAGGGGGGATATAACTCAATCGCTGCAGCAGCTGACACAAGTTATGCCAGCCATCAAACATGGGACGCCCAGGGCGGGACGACGCACACCATCACGTACCTTCACTCACATGCTCCTCCCCTTCCTATACTGCCAGCAGCCAACTATACTGTCAGAAATGTTTTCTAGATTTGGCATGAGATTAAGACCTCCTTCCTATAAGCCTCTACTTGTAGGAAGAGAGTTGCTGACCATAAACACAGAGTTTCACCTCAATTCTCTCCAAGATATAGGGTCTGGCAGTCCTTATTAAAGTGCAAAGCTTCTTATAAGCTAACAACTTGTTTCATTAACTTTTTGTATTTTAATAGTCTGTTCGGTGCTGGATAGGACTTTAAAGATGGTGCCCACTCACAAGCACAGCAGGTGCTATAGCCAACGGATGCCTGCTGTTTGAAACAGCAGACACCCAGGACTAACTTTTAACCACTCAGATGCCATGGTTAAAAAAACCAAAAGTAGGCACTTCCCGGTGTGTACCGGCTCCCCCTAGCGAGGATCGGGGGATCCAGAGTGTGTGTGCGGCAGCCTGTGTATTCCTGAATAATATAAGGCTGCCACACAATATTCGCTATGGAACCTCTGCCTCTGGCAGGACTTGATAGGAACATAGTATAATCCTAATAAGCTACAATGCTAATGCATTGGAATCTATGAGTGAAGCAATCTGATGATTGCTTGTTATAGTTCCCTATGGTGGTAAATAATTAAAATATATAAGAAATATAAAAAATATAAAAATTCTAATAACCATCCTTCCCCCAAATCAAAATACATAAACAATAAAAAATAAATATTACGGGCATTGCGGCGTGTAAAAACACCCATACTATTAAAATAAAATAAAAATTTATCCCATACAGCAAATGGAAAAATGGAAAGAATTCTAAATGGCTGATTCGTCATTTTTTGGTCACTTCACCTCCCACAAAAAATAAATATAATCAAAAATTCATACACACCCCAAAAGTACTCCAAAGTGCAGATAAAATGAGCCCTCACACTGCTCTGTACACATAATAACTAGACAAAAGTTATAGGGGTCGGAATATGACAACAAAAGGTTTTTTATTTTTTTTACGCTATTTAAAGACAAGGAAAACTATGCATATCTGATGTTGTTATACTCATTTTTACAGCTGTAAAAAACAAAACCCATAAAACTTTTTTTCCCAATTTCACCCCATTTCAATTTTTTTCCAGCTCTTCACTACATTATATACAATATTAAATGGTGGAATTAAAAAATGCAACTTATCCATCAAAAAACAAGTTGCTCATACAGCTATTGGAATGAAAAAATAAAAAAGTTATGGCCCCGGAAAGGAAGGGAGTGAAAAATGAAAAACTTCCGGGGCTGAAAGGATTAAAGGGGTTGTCTCACTTCAGCAAGTGGCATTTATCATGTAGACAAAGTTAATACAAGGCACTTACCAATGTATTGTGATTGTCCATATTGCTTCCTTTGCTGGCTGGATTCATTTTTCCATCACAGTATACACTGATCTTTTTCATGGTTACAGACCACCCTGCAATCCATCAGTGGTGGATGTGCTTGCACAATATAGGTAAAAGTGCTGGCCTCTCTGGTGGCTGGGACCATGGGAGCGCACATAGGCTATTGCTTTTTCCTATTTTGTGCAAGCACGACCATCACTGATGGATTTCAGGGTGGTCTGTAACCATGGAAACGAACAGTGTATAAGGTATTGAAAAAAATGTATCCATCCAGTAAAGGAGGCAATATGGATAATAACAATATATTGGTAAGTGGCTTGTATTAACCATCTCTACATGATAAATGCCACTTACTGAAGAGAGACAACCCCTTTAAGCATAACTAATTAATTTTATGTACCCTTCCTTAAGCCATTTGTTCCCAATCGGTACTCCAAACGTTCTATTCCTGTCAGATCTCCAATCAGCTCTGAAGGTCTGTATAAAGCGTAGAGTATTCTGGATATGAAGAAGGTTAGAGAAAAAACTTTCTTCTTAATTGATTGGATAGGTTTTGGTCCTGAAGAGAAATCCTGGGATCCTTTGGAGAACATTTATACCCCTACCCTCTTGAAATAGTTTCTGCAAAACTCCAGTTAAAAAAGAGGCATTGTAAGGGGCGGGGGATAGGGGTGTAATGTCATGGTTTCACTTCATGCTTGCTACTGTCCTGCCTTCCAGGGTCGACTGCCGAGGTCCTGTGTCCGGTTGTAGCTTCGTTATCAGGCCACCTTCTCTCTCCCATAGTGTGTGCACATGCTCCCATTGCTTTACAACAAATAAACTCAGAATTAAAGAAACATGAGTAAATAACTTCCAGTCTGAACAGTCTTGCACATGCATGTTAGCACAAGGGAAGCAGTACTGTATGTGGCAGGAAGAGTATACAAAGAACATGTCAAACAACTAACTGCCCTTTGCCAGTGTCAGAAGACATCTAATTGAATGCTACAAATACAAATGCCTTAAAAACATTTTTGCCCCATCTTTCTTAACAATTCTTTATTAAAAGAAACAATTTGTTCTCATTTATTCTATATCATGATTCATTCTCATGTTGAGCTGTGTGTTCACGCCATTCACTACACTACAAAGGTGTCAAAGATGGATCATTGATTCTTCAGAGAAATGCGTGGGCTTTCTTTACTCAAGCCCATGTGAACAAGCAGCACAATTAACATGGGGATTAATACATCTCTCTCCATCAATCCTCTTATTACATTTGTTTGCCATGCTGTGTACAGAAAGCTGAAACAGTTGTAATGACTGAGTGAATCAGAGAATTAAAACAGTAACTTTGCTTGTTTGCCATAGAAAAATACGGTACATAACAGTTATGTACACTGACCATGTTACAAAATCCTCAGACATGAAAATCAAACATTAAAATAATGTTACTTTGATCCTGCCTCTAACCCTATCACTGACCCTGATGCTGATGCTGAAACTGAGGGCTCATTCAGATGGATGGATGTTTTCTTCCGCACCCGTTCCGCATTTTTGATGAATGGGTGCAGACCAATTCATTTCAATGGGGCCACAAAAGATGGGGACAGCACAGTGTGTCCTGTCTACATCCGTTGCACCATTCCGTTACCCCGCAAAAAAAATAGAGCATGTCCTGCAATTGTGGACAAGCATAGGCATTTCATATGAGAGTGAAAGCCATGTGCGGTCCACAAATTGCGGATCGCACACCGGCCACAATCCGTATTTTGCAGATCCGCAATTTGCGGATCGCAAAACACCTACGGCCATCTGAATGATTCCTGACTCTGACCTGATGCTGACTCTGACTCTCAAACTGATGCTGAATCTGAAATTTGGCAGTTCAGTTTTTAGGGTCACTCAAAGATATATTCGCTACAATTTTTTTTTTATTTGCTACATTATCGATATACCAATCTGTATAACTGTACCCTCTGTATAACTGTATTCACAGATACTTTCTTTCTTGATTAATGCAGAATCTTCACAAAACAGGAAAATCCATTTGATTAACCCCTTTGGGACACATGACGTACCGGTACGGCATGTTTCCCGAGTCCTTAAGGACACATGACGTACCGGTACGTCATGTTTCTTAACGGCGATTGCGGCGGTGAAGGGGTTAATACAAACGGGATGCCCGCTGAAATCATTCAGCGGTCATCCCGACACAACGCCGAGGGGGGTCATGTGACCCCCCCGTATCGGCGATCGCAGAAAACCGCAGGTCAATTCAGACCTGCGGTTTTCTGCGTTTCCGGTCCATTCGGGTCTCCGGTGACCCGATGAACCGAAAAGAATGTTGATCGGTGGTGTAATATCACACCACCAATCACCATTCTTGAATTGTATGCGTTGGTGGCGGTAGTGGCTGCTGATTGGTCCGGGAGAGAGGCGGGCGATTCAAACACCCAGCGCTCCTCTCTCCCTCCTCTTTCTCCCGCTGCTGCCGACGTGCCGCACCTGCCCGCACCGCTCCAGCTCTGCTCCTGCGACCCCCTGCTCCATCCAGAACCCTCCTGCACCCTCCAGGTAGGTTAGGGTCAGTGAGGAAAGGTCTTTTAGGCAGGGCTAGGAAGGGATAGAGTAAGTTTTAGGAAAGAAAAAAACTTTTTTTCCAGTGCCTCTGGTGGTTGGGGTCCACAGACCCTAAAACCAACCCAGGGGTTCTGACCCCCCACCCGCCGCCCTCCTCCGCCACCTACCTCCACCACCCTCTGCCACCTACCTCCACCACCCTCTGCTGCCGCCCTTCTCCGCCACCTACCTCCTCCACCACCAGCCGCCCTCCTCCGCCACCTACCTCCACCACCGCCGTCCTCTTCCGCCACCTACCTCCACCACCAGCCGCCCTCCTCCGCCACCTACCTCCACCACCGCCGTCCTCCTCCACCCCTACCTCCACCACCAGCCGCCCTCCTCCGCCACCTCCCTCCACCACCAGCCGCCCTCCTCCGCCACCTACCTCCACCACCGCCGCCCTCCTCCGCCACCTACCTCCACCACCGCCGCCCTCCTCCGCCACCTACCTCAACCACCCGCCGCCCCTCCTCCTCCACCACCCTCCGCTGCCACCTCCACCCGCCGCCCTCCTCCACCACCCGCTGACCTCCTCCGCCACCTACCTCCCACCTCCGCCGTCCCTCCTCCGCCACTCTTTTGTAATTCTTAGTACGCGAACACCCGCCCCAACACACACGCACATTGAATAAAGTTTGACACACACGCACATACACGCACACACACCCATGGCCCACCGGATGTTCTCAGTGGAGGAGGCATACGCCAGATGCTCTCCGACACCGAGGCGCCAGTGAGGATGACGATGACCCCACCTTCCTCCTGTCATCTGCATCCTCCTCATCATCATCTGATGATGATGAGCCTCCCAAGGCGGCGGAGACGCCGCCAGGTGGAGCCAGGGGCCCCACATGCTAGGGACCCTGTGGCCCACACCAGTACGAGCAGCCCTGGGGCTCGTACTGGTTTCCCGGCCCACCAAATAAGCGCACCGGAGCCCCCACCGGTGAACTTAGCTGGTGTCCCCAGTGGACTATGAACCTGTGATTCCGGATTTCGTTGGCAATCCTGGAATCCAGATTCCCACAGTGGGGTTCACTGAAATAGACTATTTCAGTTTTTTTCAGTGACCCGCTGGTGAATCTGATGGTGGAGCAGACGAATCTGTACGCCCAACAGTTCGTCGCTCAGCACCCAGGTTCCTTTTGGCTAGGCCCGGTGGCTGGACGCCAGTCAGTGCAGCCGAGATGAGGAGCGTTTTGGGGCCTCGTGCTGCACATGGGCCTAGTGCAAAAACCAAGCGTCAGGCAATACTGGAGTGGGGACGTCCTTTACCAGACCCCACTGTACAGTATGGCCATGACGCGCTCAAGGTTTGAGGCCATCCGGAAATGCCTGCATTATGCAGATAATGCAGCATGTCCCCCCAAGGTGATCCCGCCTATGACCGGCTGTACAAGATACGGCCGATCATCGATCACTTTGGGGCCGCATTCGCGCAGGCCTACGTACCTGGAAGGGAGGTCGCTGTTGATGAGTCTCTCGTTGCGCTCAAGGGGAGACTCAGTTTCCGCCAATACATTCCCACTAAGCGGGCGAGGTATGGCGTCAAAATGTACAAAATTTGTGAGAGTGCCTCAGGGTACACTTACAAATTTCGTGTATCGAGGGACGAGATTCCCGTATTGAACCCCCAGAATGTCCCCCCACTCTGGGTGTTAGCGGAAACTCGTGTGGGACCTTATGTACCCACTACTGGATAAGGGTTACCACCTGTACGTGGATAACTTTTATACCAGTATACCCTTGTACCAGGCCCTCTACGCCAGATCCACGTTCGCTTGTGGGACCGTGCGGAAAAATCAGCGCGCCTCCCTGCCCACCCCCTCCAGGTACCTATCCCCAGGGTGAGACCCGTGCCCTTACTTGTGGAAACCTGCTGTTGGTCAGGTATAAGGACAAGAGGGATGTCCTTATGCTGACCACAATCCACGGTAATGGCACCACCCCAGTCTCTGTGCGAGGTACCACGGCAACGGTCCTCAAACCCGATTGTATCAAGTCGACTACAATCGGTATATGGGTGGAGTTGATCTGTCTGATCAAGTTCTCCAACCATATAATGCCATGCGGAAAACCCGGGCATGGTACAAAAAGGTTGCGGTCAACATGGTGCAGGTTGCCATGTACAACGCTTTTGTACTATGCCGAAGCGCTGGCAGCACAGGGACTTTCCTCCAGTTCTATGAGGCAGTCCTCAAGGACCTGATCTTTTCAGACCGGGAAAGAGCAGGTCGGAGTACCTCGGGAATTGGAGGCGCCCGGGTCGTCCCTGGCCAACATTTTCCAGGTGTGGTCCCCATACTGGAAAAAAGGACGAACCCAAAAAGATGCAGAGTGTGTCACAAGAGGGGATTCGGAAGGACACCACCACTCAATGTGACACTTGCTCCGATCATCCGGGCCTCTGCGTCATCAATTGCTTCAGGGAGTATCACACTTCCATGGAGTACTAAATTTTTATAAGTTCCGACAGTCCCCTAGAAAACATAAAAAGTATGGCTCTAAGACTTTGGAGGCACATAAACATTTTTTTCCCAAATATATTAGTTTTAGTGCAGGCATCCTCAAAATGCGGCCTTCCAGATGTTGTAAAACTACAACTCCCAGCATGCCCAGCTACAGGTATCAGCAGGGCATAGTGGGAATTGTAGTTTTACAACATCTGGAGGGCCGCTTTGAGGATGCCTGTTTTAGTGTCACCTAAGTCTGAGAGCCATACATATTGGGCATCGCCGCTCCGTAAAAATCTGCTCTATAAAAATAAAATTTGACCTAACCTCTTTGAAAAACTTCTTAAAAAAAAAAAAAAAACTATGTCCAAAAGACATTTGTGTTATTACCTAACACTACAAAAATTGTAATAGCGAGCGATCAAAAAGTTGTATGCACCCCAAATAGTGCCAATAAAACCGCCATCTCATCCTGCAAAAAATGAGCCCCTACATTATATATTCCCCCAAAAAAAAATGCAGCTACCAGGCTATTTAGATAGTAAAATTATCTTTTTGTTTCCTAAAATGATAATCTAGTGTCAAATCTGAATAAATCAAAAATGTAGACATATTAGGTATCGGCGCGTCCGTAAAAATCTGCCCTATAAAAATAACATTAGAACCAACCCCTCGGATGAACGGCGTTAAAAATAAAAAATAAAAACAGTGTTAAAAAATCCATTTATGTCTCCTAACACTACAAAAAGTGTAATAGCGAGCGATCAAAAAGTTGTATGCACCCCCAAATAGTGCCAATAAAACCGCCATCTCATCCTGCAAAAATGAGCCCCTACATTATATATTCCCCCAAAAAAAAATGCAGCTACCAGGCTATTTAGATAGTAAAATTATCTTTTTTTTTCCTAAAATGATAATCTAGTGTCAAATCTGAATAAATCAAAAATGTAGACATATTAGGTATCGGCGCGTCCGTAATAATCTGCCCTATAAAAATAACATTAGAACCAACCCCTCGGATGAACGGCGTTAAAAATAAAAAATAAAAACAGTGTTAAAAAAAGCCATTTATGTCTCCTAACACTACAAAAAGTGTAATAGCGAGCGATCAAAAATCGTATGCACCCCAAATAGTGCCAATAAAACCGCCAACTCATCCTGCAAAAAATGAGCCCCTACATTATATAGTAACCACCCCCAAAAAAATGCAGCAGCCAGGCTATGGAGATAGTAAAATTATCTATTTTTTGTTCCTAAAATGATAATCTAGTGTCAAATCTGAATAATTCAAAGAAAGTAGACATATTAGGTATTGGCGCGTCCGTAATAATCTCCCCTATAAAAATAACATTAGACCCAACCCCTTACAGGAGCGGTGTTAAAAAAAAAAAAAAAACTGTGCAAAAAAATAATTTTTGGCCAAAATTTCCGTTTTAATCCATATTTTCCAGTAATAAAGCAAGGGTTAACATTAAAAAATATATATTATTTATTGCCCCAATTCTGTACTTTGCAGAAACACCCCATATGTGGTCGTAAATGGCTATATAGCCACAAGGCAGGGCACAGAATGAAGGGAACGCCATATGATTTCTGGAAGGCAGATTTTGATGGACTGGTTTATTTACACCATGGCCCATTAGAAGTCCCCTGATGTAGCCTAGACTAGAAACTCCAAAAAAGTGACCCCATCTAAAAACTACACCCCTCAAGGTATTCAAAAATTACTTTACAAACTTTGTTAACCCTTTAGGCGTTCCACAAAAATTAATGGCAAATGTATTAACAATTTTAGAATTTCAATTTTTGTTATATTGCCTCAAAAAAGTATAATATAGAGCAACCAAAAAAAAATTTACCCTAAAATAGTCCCAAAACAACAACCACCATATCCTGTAGTTTCCTGGATGGGGTCACTTTTATGGAGTTTCTACTCTAGGGGTGCAGCAGGGGGCTTGAAAGGGTACATGGTGTAAATAAACCAGTCCCGCAAAATCTGCCTTCCAAAAACCATATGGCGTTCCCCTCCTTCAATGTCCTCCCGTTTGGCCAAACAGTAGTTTAGGACCACACATGGGGTGTTTCTGTAAACTAGAGAATCTGGGCAACCCATATTGAGTTTTGTTTGGCAGGTAACCCTCACTTTATGACTGGAAAAATGGATTATAATGGAAATTTTTCCAAAAATTCCAAATTTCAAAACAGTTTCTCCATCTTCCACAAACTGTTGTGGAACACCTAAAGGGTTAACAACGTTTGTAAACCCAGCTTTGAATACCTTGAGGGGTGTACTTTCTTAGATGGAGTCACTTTTTGGAATTTGTATGCTAGGGTGCATCAGGGGGCTTGCAATAGGACATGGTGTAAAAAAACCAGTCCCGCAAAATCTGCCATTCAAAACCCATATGGCGTTCCCCTCCTTCAATGTCCTCCCGTTTGGCCAAACAGTAGTTTAGGACCACACATGGGGTGTTTCTGTAAACTAGAGAATCTGGGCAACCCATATTGAGTTTTGTTTGGCAGGTAACCCTCACTTTATGACTGGAAAAAATGGATTATAATGGAAATTTTTCCAAAAATTCCAAATTTCAAAACAGTTTCTCCATCTTCCACAAACTGTTGTGGAACACCTAAAGGGTTAACAACGTTTGTAAACCCAGCTTTGAATACCTTGAGGGGTGTACTTTCTTAGATGGAGTCACTTTTTGGAATTTGTATGCTAGGGTGCATCAGGGGGCTTGCAATAGGACATGGTGTAAAAAAACCAGTCCCGTAAAATCTGCCATTCAAAACCCATATGGCGTTCCCCTCCTTCAATGTCCTCCCGTTTGGCCAAACAGTAGTTTAGGACCACACATGGGGTGTTTCTGTAAACTAGAGAATCTGGGCAACCCATATTGAGTTTTGTTTGGCAGGTAACCCTCACTTTATGACTGGAAAAATGGATTATAATGGAAATTTTTCCAAAAATTCCAAATTTCAAAACAGTTTCTCCATCTTCCACAAACTGTTGTGGAACACCTAAAGGGTTAACAACGTTTGTAAACCCAGCTTTGAATACCTTGAGGGGTGTACTTTCTTAGATGGAGTCACTTTTTTGGAATTTGTATGCTAGGGTGCATCAGGGGGCTTGCAATAGGACATGGTGTAAAAAACCAGTCCCGCAAAATCTGCCATTCAAAACCCATATGGCGTTCCCCTCCTTCAATGTCCTCCCGTTTGGCCAAACAGTAGTTTAGGACCACACATGGGGTGTTTCTGTAAACTAGAGAATCTGGGCAACCCATATTGAGTTTTGTTTGGCAGGTAACCCTCACTTTATGACTGGAAAAAATGGATTATAATGGAAATTTTTCCAAAAATTCCAAATTTCAAAACAGTTTCTCCATCTTCCACAAACTGTTGTGGAACACCTAAAGGGTTAACAACGTTTGTAAACCCAGCTTTGAATACCTTGAGGGGTGTACTTTCTTAGATGGAGTCACTTTTTTGGAATTTGTATGCTAGGGTGCATCAGGGGGCTTGCAATAGGACATGGTGTAAAAAACCAGTCCCGCAAAATCTGCCATTCAAAACCCATATGGCGTTCCCCTCCTTCAATGTCCTCCCGTTTGGCCAAACAGTAGTTTAGGACCACACATGGGGTGTTTCTGTAAACTAGAGAATCTGGGCAACCCATATTGAGTTTTGTTTGGAAGGTAACCCTCACTTTATGACTGGAAAAAATGGATTATAATGGAAATTTTTCCAAAAATTCCAAATTTCAAAATTGTTTCTCCATCTTCCACAAACTGTTGTGGAACACCTAAAGGGTTAACAACGTTTGTAAACCCAGCTTTGAATACCTTGAGGGGTGTAGTTTCTAAAATGGGGTCATTTTTGGGTGGTTTCTATTATGTGAGCCTCACAAAGTGACTCCAGACCTGGACTGGTCCATAAAAAGTGGAATTTGGGAAATTTCGGAAAAATTTCAAAATTTGCTTCTAAACTTCTAAGCTATGTAACATCTCAAAAAATAAAATGACATTCCCCAAATGCTCCAAAAATAAAGGAGACATATGGGAAATGTAAAATCATCCCTTTTTGGGGGGGTATTACTGTGTATTCTAGAAGTAGAGAAACTGAAACTTTAAAATTTGCTAAATTTTCCAAATTTTTTGTAAAAATTGTATTTTTTTATGCAAAAAAATTGACTTTTTTGACCCACTTTTAGTAGTGTCGTGAAATACAATATGTGACGAAAAAACAATCTCAGAACGGCCAGGGTAAGTAAAAGCGTTTTAAAGTTATCCACACTTAAAGTGACAGTGGTCAGATTTTGAAAAAATGGCCTGGTCCTTAAGGTGAAATAGGGCCGTGTCCTTAAGGGGTTAAGGTACATATGTATGTATTCATTCTAGTTATTATAACTGATAATGTATGTATTCCTGCCTGAATAGATCATTAACCACTTTATAAGCAGGCGATTTTCTATTTTTTTGTTTTTCTCTTTCACTCCCTGCCTTCCCGCTTGTTTAGTTCTGACAATCTCGCTCCTGGGCTGCTGTTACGAGTAGCAGTGCAAGCTCCGAGGTTCTGTGCATTCTGTGCATGTGCAGGTAACTGTGCATGCACTGTTATCTGGAAGTGTTTCACCGCATGCATAGTTGCCGCTCCAGTAGCAGCAGCAAAGCCTCAGTACCTGCACCAATGTTTGAGGCAGCAGCGCAGAGGTGAGATTGTCATGGCCGGAATTTAACAGTCACATATCAGTACAAGAGTCAGTCACATATCAGCACAAGAGTCAGCATCAGCATGAGAATCAGAGTCAGAATCAAAACATCAGGTTCAGTGTCAGAATCAACATCAGGATAAGCAACAGGGTCAGTGTCAGAGGCAGTGTCAGAATCAAAGAAACGTTATTCTGACATTTGATGGGGTCAATGTGTAACACTCCAGAGTAGTGTGGCCATTACTACACCCTGCTACTGTCTCTAAAGGTTAACATAAATGCCATCTTATGTATTTCTGTCCAGATCCTCTACATTGTGCAATGCTATTATTGCTATAGCAGTTAGAGAGAGGGTTAGTCGAGTTTGGACAGGAGTAGAGAAGCAATGAGGGGGCACGCTCAGGCATGCCTATGCCAGCCAGAGCACCCTAAGCTCTGCTCTCTATGGAAGAAGATGTCTGGAAGTCATAGGGGCCAGAAGAATAGTTATTTGGTCACCATAATAGAAATCAGCAAGTGGAATAGTTCTTTAGCTGAAAATAGGTTTTACTGAGTGTCAGGAGGGGAATAACAATTGACGGCACCCCATCCAAGGATACCAGAGCAGATCAGAAGTAAATAAACCAGACTTAAGCAGAGTTTAGTGCAGCACAGAGCAAGAAAGCAAGTTATTAAGCAAGCCTGTCAGCCCAGCAGAGAAAAGCAGAGAGAAAGCAGAGTTATTGAGTTGGCCTGCTAGTTTATGCTAAAGCCTGCTGGAACCAAGACAAAGCCTGCAAATAGTTTGGATGACTGTTTATTCAAGTAAAGCTGCCATTGAATCTCAACACAAAGTCTGGACTCAAGTTATTTTTCCTTCATCCCTCAATTATTTCCCTCTTTATTTTGCTTTGGAGACAAAGCCTGGGGTCGAGCAGTATCCAGGTAGAAGCTACATGACACATAAAGAGACATTTAGGTCGTACTATACCACTCGACATTCCAACTACACCTGGGATGCAATAGGGCCCTGGGGGGTGGCGCATTGCAAATGTCAGTCAACATCTCAGTCAAAGTAACATTATCTTGATGTTTGATTCTGACACCTGAGGATGTCCGAATATGGACACTGTAATAAACTCTATAATCCACTCTGTGCACTCTATTCTGCACATAGGAATATATGGAATAGAGATGAGCGAACTTCTTGAAATTTGTTTTGTGTCTTTGTGGCTCATTTTTATTTTTTTTATTAGATTCGGGTCCGAGTCCATTCTACACTAATGAAATATGCTCAATTTGGCTTAAACAATGCCATATTTGAGGGATCTGAGGAATATCTTTCTATTTTCTAATTGTTTTAATTTATACACAAATTTAAACTTTTTCTCACATCTCCTCTTTTTAAGCTCTTTAACTCAATAACAACAATAGCAAATACTGTCAGAGTGATACTAACATATATAGCTATTGGTAAACACATGGTTGATGGTATTAACAAACAGCGTGCTTAAAAACACACTGTGCTTCTGTATGTGTTATGATTTTCATGTTAGAAATTTTCCAAAAATTGTTAGTTATTGGGCACAGCTGCTGTTTAAAGTCACACCGTATTATCAAGAAAGTCCATGGGGTTAGTGAACACAATATGCACTGGAGAAAGGCCACAGTCCAGGTAGTACTAAACCTGGTTGTTCAGGCAGTACTTGTCCACTTGCGGCACATGGAAAAATTGCTCCATCATGTTGACAATACTGAACTGGCTGCTGCTGGGGCTTCTGCTACTTATGGTAATGGAGACAGTGGGAGGTGTGTGACTTGGCGGCGGGTGGAGAGGGGCCTCCTGGTCAGACATACGACAAGCTGTGTACACAGTGGGTAATAAAGAATTCTGGCCTCGTTTTTGGCTACAGGAAAATATTCCCCCATTTTGCTTTGATAGCAAGGGTTTAAACACATGGCAATCCAGTAGAGATGAGTGAACCAGTCAAGATTTGTTTTGGGTCTGGTTCACCGAATTTCTAAAAACCGAATCGGTTCGGGACGAACTGAAGCTGCTCTAATGGCCCATGAAAGATGTTATATAACCTTCTCTAGCCTTCTGGGAAAACTTGTTTTCTGTTTTCGTTTATGATTTTTTTCTCCCTCCCCCATCCCAAAACTCTGGAACGCAATAATTTCAACAGTAAATGATGTCTGAGTGACTCTGACAAACATAGCTATGGGTAATTGCACATTTAATAGCGTTAACATGCAGCATGTTTAAAAACACATGTGTTATGCTTTTTCATATTTCATAGCTTCCAAAAATTGTCCCTTATCAAGGGCAGATGGTCCTTATTCACACAGTGTTATGGCTTTGGAACGCGCCTGCCCGTACGACACGCAAGAAGTGTTGATTGTTAGAAGGAAAAGTGGCTTGTTGTGAATGAGCCTTAAAAAATTATTATTTTTAATTGGGAGTAGCAGCAGTGCAGTATGGATGTGAAAATGGTATGGTACAGATATAGTGGCATGCAGCTTCAATAGTGGCAGGAGCAGCAGGAGTGCACCTAGCCTTTCTGCTGCCTGAGGCGAAAACTGAAACGGGGCCCCCACCCCCCAATGCCAATTTCTTAACCTAACCCCTTTGCCACAATGAAAGTGCTCATTGCCCATGGCCCTTCTGCTGCCCCCCTCTTGCCCTTACCTGCTGCTGCCTGAGGTGATCACCTCACCTGGCCTCATTGGTGGTGCACCCCTGAGGAGCAGTATAGCATGGAACATACAAGGCTGTCTATGGGTAGTAGTAACAATAGTAGTAGTGATAGTGGCGGCAGATGCTTTGCGCTGATGGTGGTGGCAGTAGGGGATCAACAGTGGGGAGCGGCAGAAGCAGCTGAGGAACCAGCAGCTGCAGCAGCAGGCATATTGTACATGTTGGCAGAAAGGCAGCAGCAGGCTTATGGAAGATGGTAGCCGGCAGGTCGCATCGGTGGCAGCGGCATGATGGAGGAGGCAATAGCAACTGTACAAAACATGATAGTTCAAAAGTGGCACAAGTGGCATTATGCAAGCCACAGCAGCAGCCATATAGAACATGATGGTTGGAAAGTGCCATCAGTGGCATGATAG
This sequence comes from Bufotes viridis, assembly GCA_033119425.1. NCBI lineage: Eukaryota > Metazoa > Chordata > Amphibia > Anura > Bufonidae > Bufotes > Bufotes viridis. The sequence continues at coordinate 337,781,367 of CM065592.1, forward strand.
AAAATCAAAGTAAACAGACAGACAGAGGCCACAGCATGCCACAGTCACAGCATTCAGCAGTCATACAGAATGTGATGATTAACATTAGTGGCATGATGCAGGCTGCAGCAGCAGTCATACAGAACATGATGTTTGGAAAGTGGCATTAGTGGCATTATACAGGCTGCAGCAGCAGTCGTGCACAATGTGATGGTAGACAATAATAGTGATGAGCGGGAGGTGCCATATTCTATTTCGCGAATATTTGATTGAATATTCGTCATATATTCGACGAATATTCGTCATTATTCTATATATTGCGAATGTTACGCGCATTTATATTCGCATTGTGAATTAAACTTAGAGCTGAGTTCCTAATGGTTGTAACTTGTATTGCTAGAATTGACGAAGATAACGAATATCACGAATATAGCATTATATTCTCAATCTTCGTTATATTCTAGCAATACATAGTAACATAGTATATAAGACCGAAAAAAGACATTTGTCCATCCAGTTCGGCATGTTTCCTACAAGTTGATCCTACAAGTTGATCCTGAGTTCCATTAGGAACTCAGCTCTAAGTTGAATTCGCAATGCGAGTAATTCAGGTTATATTAATCGCATTGCGATTACAACTTAGTCAAATTTGTGAGATCGTGATTCTTACATCCGACAGTACTTTTTTGCATGGAGGCGTTCCCGTGCACACTGGAAGTCAGCAGAAGCGGCAACGGGCATTGATTGGAGCGGGCAGGGAGCCAAGAATCCTCTGGACAGGTAAGAACAGCTTTTGAGAAGTGGGAAGACAACCAGAGAGCAACAAGGATTAACAACTTAAAAAAAAAATAAATGATTATTCGAAATAGCGAATATATAGCACTATATTCGCAATATTCTTCAATTTGCGAAGTGCTGATGTTCGCTAGAAAAATTCGCTATTCGAATATTCGTGCTCAACACTATAGACAAACAGATAGCAACAGTGGCAAGATGGGCACCACCAGCATGGTAAGGTCTATTCATTGGGATAAGCTGGAGGAGTGTGGTTCATTTTGATAAAAGTGATGTTTTGGACACTGGTGGAGGAGAACTTGGTCTGTTTGGGTGTCACCACACCTCTTTCATTTGAAATCCTCTCATAGCCTGGATATTTTTGGGCCTCTCAGATGTTTTGCACTACCCTGTGTATTGGTGTAGTAAACATGTATTTATGCTGCTTAATTCAACTAAACACCCCTTCCTCCAAAAAAACCCAAACAAAAACATTAACGGATGATTTAGGGCTACGTCTCATGCTCAATTTCACTTTATCACTCACAGGTAGACTGCTGCTATACCTTGTATATTAATGCAGTAAGTAGTTATACAGTTGTGTTCAAAATTATTCAACCCCCACTGAAATTGAGTGTTTTAGCCAGTTTGACATTGATTTTGATCATTTCAGTCATCTTGTTTACAATTAAATCAAAGAGGCACTTGTAAGTCAGACAAATATAACATGACATTTATAATGAAATAACCACAAATGTATTTTCTGTTCTCACATCATTTTCAGTTTTATTCAACCCCCAAGTGACATTCAATCTTAGTACTTAGTACAACATCCTTTTCCAGTTATAACAACTTTTAAACATGAAGCATAGCTTGACACAAGTGTCTTGCAGCGATCTACGGGTATCTTCGCCAACTCTTCATGGGCAAAAGCCTCCAGTTCAGTCACATTCTTAGGCTTGGGCGCTGTAACTTCTTTCTTTAAGTCCCACCAGAGGTTCTCAATCGGATTTAAGTCTGGTGACTGCGATGGCCACTTCAAAATGTTCCAGCCTTTAATATGCAACCATGCTCTGGGGGACTTGGAGGTATGCTTGGGATCATTGTCCTGTTGAAAGGTCCAACGTCTCCCAAGCCTCAGGTTTGTGACGGACTGCATCACATTTTCATCCAATATTTCCTGGTACTGAAGATAATTCATGGTACCTTTCACACGCTGAAGCTTCCCTGTACCTGTAGAACAGCCCCAAAGCATGATTGACCCCCCGCCATGCTTCACAGTAGGCAAGGTGTTCTTTTCTTCATAGGCCACCTCCAAACATAGCGTTGATCCATGGGCCCAAACAGCTCTAATTTTGTTTCATCAGTCCACAGAACACTATCCCAAAACTTTTGTGGTTTTCCACATGACTTTTGGCATACTGCAGTCGACTCTTCTTATTCTTTGGAGACAGCAAGGGGGTGCGCCTGGGAGTTCTGGCATGGGGGCCTTCATTACACAGTGTGCGCCTTATTGTCTGAGCCGAAACTTCAGTACCCGCATCTGACAAATCTTTTTTCAGTTCCTCAGCAGTCACACGGGGACTTTTCTCCACTTTGCACTTCAGGTAGCGCACAGCAGTCGAAGTCAGCATCTTCTTTCTGCCACGACCAGGTAGCGTTTCAACAGTGCCCTTTGCCTTGAATTTGCGAATGATGCTTCCTATGGTCTCTCTTGGTATGTTTAACATCTTTGCAATCTTCTTATAGCCATTGCCCTTCCTGTGAAGAGAAATCACCTCTTCTCTTGTCTTCCTGGACCATTCTCTTGACTTCACCATGTTTGTAAACACACCAGTAAATGTCTAGAAGGAGCTAAGTATCACAGTCATTTTAAATCTGCCGAATTGGTGCTTATTATGCTTGATTGCTGCTCCTTGACACCCAGAGGTGTTTTCAATACGTGATCGAAAACACTTGAATAAACCTCTGTTCTTAAGAGTGTTAGTCTTTAAGGGGTTGAATAATTGTGTCAATGAAGAAATCACAAAAAAAACATTTAATACCGTATTCAAAAACAATTGATGTCATTTTAGTTGCATTTGGTTCTTTAAAAAGTCCTTGTAAGATTTCATTTTGAACACAATTACAAATGTACACTAAATTCCCTAAAACCCTTTACAGCATTGGGGGTTGAATAATTTTGAACACAATTGTATATATATATATATATATATATATATATATATATATACTGTGTATATATATATATATACACTAGACATTAAGCCCGTTACAATAATGGGCGCTAGAACAGTAGTGCATAAACATTAGTAGGAACAGTTTATATTAAATATCAAGGGAATTTGACCACATTCTATTTCTCATTTTTTTTTTTTTTTTTTTTGTAAAGAATATTTTGGCAAGAAGTAAAATAATAATAAAATGGAAATGTATATATCACAATACAGTAAGTATAATTAGTGTAAAACTTTGTAACAATCTGCAATATACAATATCTGAAGCAGATATTCAGGAAACATGTATTTTTTTACCTCTTGAAAGTTTTCTATAAAATTTCTTTATACGCAACATTTCTTTGGCAACAGTTTGCCTTGTTCACGACCATCTACAACCTTTATAACCACATCTGAAAAAGTTCTAACTCTTGATAATTGAACATATAACTGACTGTGGCTGAATACTGGTTCTGGCAAGTAAATGCCAACTTTTTCTAAGGTTTGCCGCTGAGCTTTATTATTTGTCATGGCAAAGGCTAATGTAACTGGAAATTTTCGCCTTCTTAAGGTAAATGGTAAATTAGTAGAGGCTAGAGCTAAATCAATATGGGGAATAAAGACCTTGTCCCCTTAAGCTCAACCTGTTATTTCTTGAGCAATAATGAGGTTTCTTTTCAAGTCTTTAACAAAGAGGCAGGTTCCATTGCACAATCCTCTTTTAGTGTTTATATTCCTAAGGAGCATAATTATTGTTCCCTTTTTAAGGTTCAGTTTATGCCTCAGCATTCCTGTTGGAGTTACCTCATTAAGAAACTCAATCGGATAGTTCTGCATATCTTCCTCAGTTGAGTCATCAATTGAGTTTGAGCTGAGGAATGTCACAGTATCTCATTCCAAAATGTTTAGCACCTCTTCATTTATGCTATCAACATCAGAGTTCTTTGGGCAAAGAATACATTTTTTTGTTATCTTTGAGACATCAGCAACTGGAATTCCTTCTCGAAATAGGTCTTTGACAATATTTCCTATACATAAAATTTTTTAAGGGATTTAAATTATGTCTTCAGGCAAACCGCCAATGTGTGGTGTATTACCATTGCTAACTTGGATATACCAATTGCTGAATTCAGTGTCAACTGAACGGATATTGTTTGTAAGGCTAAGTATTTGGAAGTTTTGCCACAGTTTATTATACTTTATACATGCTTCTACAATTTTTGTCCGGTCACCATAAGGAACCACCGGAAGTGTTTCCTGAAAATCTCCACCAAGTAATGAAACTTTTCCTCCAAAGGGTTCGTGGTTATCCATTATTTCTTTTAGCAGTTTTTCAACCCTTGTATGACGGTGCCATTGTACACTCATCCCAAATGAGCACTGTAGATGATCTCAAGTTTTTAGCATCAGGAGAACTGAGACGTATATTTGATATATTGAATTCTCAACTATCGTAACAGGTAATTTGAACTGAGAGTGGTATGTTCTTCCATCCTCAAGAAGATTGGCTGCTATAACCGTTGAGGCTACAGGGAGTGCAATGTTACCCTCTCCATGAACTGTGCTGAGAAGGGTTTTACCACTAACACCTGGACCATCCAAGAAAAATCAACGGTTTCAAAGGTTGTCATTTTTGCTTGCAGACAAAAGTTTTTCTAAAGCTGTTTTTTGTTCTCTGTTTAATGTTTTCTCCATTTGTTCAGCTGTGTATTTTTCTAATTCCTTGTCATACATATTCCAAAGTAAATCAGTTTTTTGCATTGTGGAAGGCAATCCAAAATCTTCACAGGTTTTGCCATGTAATACCAGAATGTTGGCTATTTCTTTAAGTGCAATCTTACAACATATTGTGCAATCATCATTGTGTTGTTTATGTTTGTGAACTAAATTTTCAATGAGATATTGCTCATATTTTAGAAAAAGGGCATTCATATTTTGTAATGATGCAAAAGTGCAGATATATGCAAATAATTCTGTAAGTTGTTTAGGCATTGTGAAGTGGACAGTATTTCAGAGTGTTCTCCCACACGTGACTATCATTAATAAGTTCATTTGCTTTTGCAGACTCTTGGAAAGTGGGATAGACATTTCCATGTACAGTACTGTGCTCAGATCTTCAAAGGGTACTGCACCTGGAACATGCAGCAAAAGTAGACACAGACAGCAACGCTCTGTATCTGATGTTAAATTGACAGAATATGTTTGTCTGATCATTTTTTCTGCACCACTTAATTTCCAACAACAACTTTGAGAGTTAAACACATATTGCAAAGGAATGCCAGAATATAATATATTATTTGCTTCCTCTTTTTGTTGATTCAATTTGAACCAAGCTGTCAATTGAGTATCACAGTTTAAAGCTCCCTGTACCACTGTGGTAATGTCATTTGGGTTGAAAAAAACTGATTGTTCTTCAGGCAGATGAACCGCTAATCTTTGTATGGTATGTGATTGATAATGCATTTCAAACCCATGCAAACGCCATGCTGCTTCTAATTGAACATATATTTTATTGTTTTCAATAAAGAAATAAAATGTTACATACAGGAATATGCGTTGTGTATCTTATTATCAAACACTTATCATTAATATAAACCAGCATGGACCTTGTAGTCCCACAACATAGGGATACAAGGAAACAGGGAATATAAACATTACAATATAGTAATATCAGGGAGAAAAAGAAGGGAAACATAAATAAAAAGGTAAAGAAAAGGGGAATGGTGACAAAGAGTAGCAAAGTCTTCTTTGATCATAAATCTATTGAGACTTTGTTCAATGGGGATTGAAGCAAGTAATGCAATATAACTCTCAACTTAGCTCGTTTGTTAGATACTAAAGTGTTGATCAATTCATACAAACAGTTATTGTTAACAGAGTTGACTATTTCCATTAAAGGAGGAGGGTTTGGATTTTTCCAATAGTGAGCAATTTTCATTCTGGTTGCTATAATCACATGAATGATAACTGTTCGGAAAGATTTGGGGAAGACATGTAGTTTAATAGAGAGTAGACTTTGAGCCATTGATAGTGAGATTGGGGTATTGCATATTTGTGATAAAATTATATTAATTAAGCTCCAGACGGGCCTAATTTTTTTGCATTCCCACCATATGTGCTCTTTGTCAGCTTTTGCCAATAAACATCTCCAGCAGACCTGAGAGGATGAGGGATACATTTTAGATAATCTATGAGGAGTATAATACCATCTGTAGAGAATTTTCCTGGAATTTTCTAGATGGTTAACACATTTGGAGGAGGCACACATGATAGAGAATGCAGACTCCCATTGTTCTAAGGATATATTCAATTTTAATGCTGATTCCCATTTACTCAGTAATGGGATCAATGGTGAGTCCAATCTCTCAGTCAAGCAGTAATAACTGAGAGATAGAGATACAAGATTAGTCAATGGGTTTCGTGTCAACTTCATCAATTGTGAGTTTTCAGTGGCCGTGGGGAAGCTTATCCCAGATAGAAAGTGGATGATTTGTAAGTATTTGAAGAATTCCCTATGAGGAACTTTGAATTTTAAGGTTAAATCCATAAAGGGATTCAAAGTATCATTCGTAATAAGATCTCCCAATTATTTGATTCCCAAATCAATCCAATTATAAATATTTATATCTAAAATGCATTTCCCCACGACCTCTATAGGGATTTCAGAAAGGGAGAGATTGATGAGATTCAGTTTGGTTGTCAATAGGGTCCAAATTTCCAGCGCGGCTTGAATTATAGGTGGTATTTCAAAAGTACAGGGACTTTTCTTTAACCACCTCCCGTCATGTTAACGCCAAAAGGCGTGCGGGAGGTGGTTCTCTCAGGTCTCGATCACGCCTATCGGTCACGCCTATCACTGCAGCCAGACAGGTAAGAACTTAGTCTACAGCCTGCCAGCGCTGATCATGCACTGGCAGGCTGTGGATGTCAGTAAATCGCATCCAAATTGCATATCAGACGCTGTTTTGTAAACAGCGTCTGATATGCCTGCTGCCCGCTGCTCTGGTGGTTCCTTTTGCTTGGGACCACCAGAGGACACAGGCAGCTATGTAAGTGCACCAATCACCACACACCAACCCCCCCTGTCACTTATTAACCCCTTATAAACCCATGATCACCCCATATTAACTCCCTGATCACCCCCTGTCGCCCCCATGTCATTGATCACCCCCTGTAAGGCTCCATTCAGACGTCTGTATGTGTTTTGCGGATCCACGGATCTGCGGATCCGCAAAACACGGACACCCGCAATGTGCTTTCCGCATTTTGCGGATCCGCACATTGCCAGAACTGTATAGAAAATGCCTTTTCTTGTCCGCAATTGTGGACAAGAATAGGACATGTTCTATATTTTTGCGAACCTAAAAGTGCGGATCCGCAATTCCGGATCCGAGCGGGACAAAGTCTGTCCCCATAGAAATGAATGGGTCCGCAATTCCGTTCTGCAAAATGTGGAACAGAATTGCGGACGCGTGAATGGGGCCTAAGGGTCCCTTATCACCACCAGTTAGTTAGCTACTTGTTAGGTAGTTAGCGCCCACCGCACCGCAGTCACTGATTAGTCGCTGATTAGCGTCATCGCTGTCGCTAATCAGCAGTAGTACTATATAGTATCTGTAAGTGATCAAGACTGATCGCAATCAGATCTATATCAGTACATTACGGTCACCTTGGGCTTTACAAAAAACGCAGTGTTCGCCCGATGAGGCCTGATCTTGTGCCCACACTTGCGTTCAGTCCGCCCCACCTCAATGACAGAATTTTTGGGGTGTCTACTTTCCGAAATGGGGTCATTTGTGGGGAGTTTATACTGCCCTGGCATTTTAGGGGTCCTAAAGGGTGAGAAGAAGTCTGGAATCCAAATGCCTAAAAATGCTCTGTGAAATTGGAATTTGGGCCCCTCCCCTTTGCGCATCTTGGCTGCACAAAAGTGTCTCACATGTGGTATTGCCGTACACAGTAGAAGTAGGGCAATGTGTTTTGGGGTGTATTTTTACATATACCCATGCTGGGTGAGAGAAATATCTCTGTAAATGACAACTTTTTCAATTTTTTTATACAAAGTTGTCAATTTACAGAGATATTTCTCTCACCCAGCATGGGTATATGTAAAAATACACCACAAAACACATTACCCTACTTCTTCTGAGTACGGCGATACCACATGTGTGCCACGTTTTTGCAGCCTAGGTGCGTAAAGGGGCATAAAGTCCAACGAGTACCTTTAGGCTTTACAGGGCTGCTCACAATTTAGCCCCGCCCAAAATACCATAACAGTTAACACACCCCACAAATGACCCCATTTTGGAAAGTAGACACCCCAAGGTATTCACTGAGGGGAATAGTGAGTCTGTGGGAGATTTCTTTTTTTTTGCCAAAAGTTAGCAGAAATGGAAACTTTATTATTTTTTTTTCCTCAGAAAGTGTCATTTTCTGCTAAATTGTGAAAAAAAATTAAATGATACATGAACTCACCATGCCCCTCCGCGAATACTTTGGGGTGTCTTCTTTCTAAAATGGTGTCATTTGGGGGGTATTTATACTATCCTGGCATTCTAGAACCTGAAGAAACATGACAGGTGCTCAGAAAGTCAGAGCTGCTTCAAAATGCGGAAATTCACTTTTTTGTACCATAATTTGTAAACGCTCTAACCTTTACCCAAACCAATAAATATACACTTATTGGATTTTTTTTTATCAAAGACATAACGAACAATAAATTTAGATTAAAATTTATATAGAAATGTAGTTTTTTTTTAAACAGAAAGTGAAAAATGTTATTTTTTTGCAAAAATTCGGCCATTTTTGATTAATATCAAAAAAAGTTAAAATGTCAGCAGCAATGAAATACCACCAAATGAAAGCACTATTAGTTACAAGAAAAGGAGGTAAAATTCATTTCGGTGCCAAGTTGCATGACCGAGCAATAAACCGTTAAATTTGTGAAGTGCAGATTTGTAAAAAAGGGCCTGGTCACTAGGGGGGTATAAACCTGTGGTTCTTAAGTGGTTAATGCTATAGAGTAGAAAAACACCTGAGGGTCATTCACCCCCATTATATAGTGATACAGTATTTATTAGGGTGGTTTAACCATGTAAATCTCAGTTGTTCAAAAATGCAAGCTCTATAATACCTAATAAACTAATAATGGATTAGCATCCTAGCCCCCCTTTTAAAATAGGTAAGTAGAGTATATCTGCTTGGACTCTCTGTGTTTTCTCCTGCCATATGTACCTAAGTAGTGTTCTTTGGATCTCTTTTAGGTGTGTTATGGGTATAGGAATTGGAAGGTTGCAGAATAAGTAAAGAATTTGTGGTATAATGAACATTTTTATAGCTGATATCCTTCCCATCCACAAATTTCGTGATTTTTCATTTTATTTAGGTCAATTTAAATTTTTTCTTTTAGATTTTTAATGTTTACTGGTGTGAGATTGATGTTAGTTTAATTTCTAAGTAAGTAATATGTTCAGAGTTTAATTTAAAGGGAAAGTTGGCCTTTAATGAAGTGAGATCTGAATCCTTCAAGCCTAGGTTAAGAACCTTGCATTTAGCTACATTCAGGCTGTAATAGGAAACTGAGCTAAAGGACTTTAATATTTGCATCACAATAGGTAGGGACATTGTTGCATTGGTTAATGCCAAAATAATATCATCGGCAAATAATCCAATTTTGTGATTTGTTTCTCCTACTTTTATGCCTGCAATCTGTGGATAGGCCCTAATACATTCCGCTAAAGATTTTATTATTAGTGCAAAGACATTAGGTGACAGAGGGCATCCCTGTCTTGTTCCGTTGTTAATTTGGAATTGGTTGGATAACATTCCATTTATAAGAACTTTCGCTGAGGGTTTAGAGTAGAGTGTGCATACAGCTTTGGCAAATTGTCACTGTATTCAAAATTTTTACAACACTGTTTTCAAGTACCCCCAATGCACGCGATCAAACGCTTTCTCTGCGTCCAGAGACAGGAGCAGAGAAAGCGTTCGCTTTCCTTTTGCTAAATAAGGCCAATTATGCGTCAAGTACCATCTAGCATTTGTCTCGATTTGACAAATCCTACTTGATCATGGTGAACAAGGTGTGGAATAAAGGACGATAATCTATTGGCCAATAATTTAGAGTAAATTTTTAGGTCAGAGTTCAGGAGAGAGATCGGTCGGAAATTTTTTGGGCATTCAGGAGATTTACCTGGTTTGGGAAGAGCTAGTATAGTGGCGTGGAGCATTTCAGGCAGTATATTCCCTGTGGTAATTATATGGGAGAATGTGGATAAGAGGTAGGGAGATAAAGTATCCCCAAAGGTCTAAAATATTTGTTAGTTAATCCATCAGGGCCTGGGGATTTATTGTTTTTAGTTGACTTGATAATATGCAGTATTTCTATGATTTCGATTGGTTTATTGCTTTGCGCAAGTTGTTCTGGGGACAATTTAGGCAATGAAATATCAGATAAGAATTTGTTGATTAGATCTGGAGTTGGTTGAGACACTAGGTTGTTGTCTTTGAGATTATACAAGTTTAAATAATAATTGTCAAAAGTTTTAGAGATTTCTTGAGGGTTAATTATTTTTTATTTACGGGAATTATAAATATATGGTAATTTTTTCCTATTTTGTACGGTTTTAATTCTATTAGCCAGAATCTTGCTTGCTTTGTTTCCTTGTGAGTAATATTTTGCTTTTGTTCTACTTAGGTTGTGTTAATAGCTATTTTGATAAAGCTGGTATAGTTCATATCATAGGTCTTTAAGTTGGTTTTTAATGGTTTGGGAGGGGTTTATTTTGTCCTTACTTTCTAAATTTGTAATAGATGTGCATAGTTGCTCTGTACATATGCATCTTTGTTTTTGTTTTTTTAAAAGGATGAGAAACGAATGAGGTGCCCTCCTATATACAGTAAGCCTTGTGTGGGCACCAAGTTGTGGTGGGTTGTACCTCTTGAGTGCAATTTTACTTGAAGTATTCTTTAAGCGCATCATTGATTTGGGATTGTGTGGAAGGTAAAGATAAGTGGTAATTGTTGGTTCGCCTAGGGGTGTATAATGGTTGGTTGAATCACTCTTAATTTGACATGAAAATGGTGTGTGATTGGACCATGTTATGGATCCGATGTTGGAGGATGAGATATTTTGTAAGGTCCATTTGTCAACAATTATCAAGTCAATTCTAGAGTACTGTTTATGGGGGTGTGAATAGAAGTAATAATGACGCTCTGATGTGTGCAATGCTCTCCAGGTGTCATACAGATCTTCTACCAATAAATATTGTGCAAATTGTAGGGAGGGTTAAAATTTCGTATGGTTAGATTTGTTGACAGATGGCGATGGGGTAAATTAAAGTCTCCACATATAACTAGAGAGCCTTGTTTGATGGATTGGGGGGTGGATATCACTTCTTTAATGAATACTAGCTGGTTTGTGTTTGGTGCATACAGAGAAACTAAGGTGAATAATGTGTTGTTAATGTTACATACCAGTATAACATATCTTTCATTGTTGTCAATTTTGCATTAAATTAATTGAAAAGAAAGGAAATCTTTAACAACAATAATTACCCCTTCTTTTCTTGTTTGTGATGCAAACAAATTTGAGAATTTTCTGCTCTTAAATCTAAAAAAAGTGTCAGATTCGTTCAAGTGAGTTTATGGAATGTAAATCTAGTTTAAGAAAGTTGACTTCCTTCCAAAGTAGCGATCTTTTAAAAGGGCTATTTAGTCCATTTGCATTATTTGAGGAAATTTTTATAACCATCACTGGCAGTGAAGATAGTACAAGTTTAATAATACAGTATATTATACAATTGTGGCACCGCCACATGAAGGTAAAGCAGTTGCTCTGCAACCTTAAATATGTGAATGTCGAGCTCACTTGTCACTTAGGAGTTACAGAGTGGTGTTAAGGTAAGAGGGAAGAGAAAACAAAAAAAGGATAAGAAGGGTAAGAGGGTTAGATAAAGTTAAACAGAACAATACAACTTTATCTATAACAGGGTGTTTAACTTAAAGTCCGGTTCAAAGAGAACCACCTGGATACCAAAAACTATCCAGATAACAATGGAGGCGGTGTTAGAAAAAAAAAAAAAAAACAGGTGCAGTATCTCCAATAAGACCTGCAGCAAAGAATTTAGACAGATAATTCAGTCTAGTGACCCTTACATAATGAAAAGGATATGTCATTTGAGGGAGTTAGGAGTGTCCTTTCTCGTCCAAGATGGCTTCAGGTCCACTCTTTATTTAGGGTAGAAGGCCTTTTCTTCAAGGTTGAGGAGCTGTCTTCATCCAATGTAGCCAGAGACCATTTCTGGAGCAGCTTCATTGTGTCACTTGGAGAAGAGATCATATGGGTTATTCCATTCTTGAAGATCAAAAGTTTTACCGGATAGCCCCATTTGTATGGGATATTGTGATCCCTGAGTATTTTTGTAGCAGGGGAGAATACTTTATGTCTGTTCAGCGTAGCTGCAGAGAGGTTGGAGAATATTACAATATTCTTGAAGCATTCAGGAAGATCTCTTGTGGAATTCACTGCCTTGAGGATTAATTCTTTGAAGTGGTAGAAATGCAGCCTAGCAAAAATATCTCTGGGAGAGGCACTGGGAGCGCTTTTAGGTTTGGGAATTCTGTGCACTCTGTCAATTAATAGGTCTCTTTGTTCTGGAAAATATGATGTCCAGCTCACCTGCTTAATCTGTTCCCTTCTGGGATCCCTCCTGCACGGACTTTGTGGTAAGTAGCCCAAGGTTATCAGAGAGAAACATAGAAGTAGTCCAGCAGAAATGTATGTAGCTGTGTCTTCTTTATTAAGGTGAAATTCTTACAAAAAGCAGCGCCGTATTCACAACAGGATTCACAACGTCAACGCGTTTCGAAACGCGTTGACGTTGTGAATCCTGTTGTGAATACGGCGCTGCTTTTTGTAAGAATTTCACCTTAATAAAGAAGACACAGCTACATACATTTCTGCTGGACTACTTCTATGTTTCTGTCTCTTTGTTCTGCCTTTGGGACCAGTGCGACAAAGTAATCTTTAAGGAAGTCCTTGGTAGCGTCAGGTTCAACGGTTTCCAGAATTCCTCTAAATCTTAAGTTGTTGCACCTTGAGCGATCTTCAAGGTCCGCAAGTTTGAGTTTTAAAGCTGATATTTCGTCCTCAGCATCATTATGTGAGTCCACTAACTGGTTTTGGGTATTAGTAAACTCTTCAATTTTATCCTCAATGTGAGATGTTCACTCTCCAATTTGAGTGATATCTTTTTGCAATGCAGAAAATGCAGTGGATATATCTTTTTGTATAGAATGTCTCAGGTCATATATTAAGGACCTTAGAGTGGCTTCAGTGACTGGTGAAGATTGACCACTAGTAGTGGAGGGTGGAGGGGAGTGATTTACATAAGAGTCTCTCTCCTGGAGCAAATTCCCAGAGTCATAGGTGGCTGCTGCATCATACAATATGTGCTTATAAATAGCATTGGCTGGATCTTGTTGCATTTTAGAGGGAGAAGGATTTACTGAAGGGGGAAAGGCTGATGCTTGTGTTACACGCTGAAAAGGAGCTCACCTTCATGTAGTGCCTCGGGCGCCGCGTGGTGCGGGGAGCGCACGCCATGTTGTATTTCTCTCAGGACTCTGAATGCCGTGATCCTACTCGGTGGACCCTCCTTTCTTTTCACGCGGCACATTCCTGACGATGCCATGTAGATATTTTCCCCTTTTGTTTTCTGGTGGTAAGGGGTCACTTTTTCCAGCTGTGAGCTGCTTTATTTGCTGCAGGCTCCGGAGTTAGCGCAGCTTGCGACCGCTCAGCTCCACATCTGCCCCCCTAACCCCCCCTCCATGCTGCTTCTGGAGCTCTGACATATCTTGAATTAATAAAGGACTTTATTTCTTTGAGATTCAAAGTACATTGTTCTTGAATGACAACATTTGCAAAATCATGACCTTTGTACACATATTTAAAAAGGTTTTTGACACTTTTTACTGATGAGAAAATTCCACTTTAATGTGGCAATTGTACTTCAACACTAGGTAAAGATTATATAGTACAATCCAAGAGTTATCAATTTTCTTTCCGTTAAGAATTATAGTTTGGCCTGTATTTCTTCTCTTGTACTTTGGATGAGAAGTATGTGAGCATGTGGTAAACCTCTCTTTTAAAATTCTATACGTAGACCATTGCTTTCGGGACTCCAAAAAGATGTTTTCTACTGATGTCATAGTAACATAGTAACATAGTATATAAGACCGAAAAAAGACATTTGTCCATCCAGTTTGGCCTGTTTCCCACAAGTTGATCCAGAGGAAGAATCCTGTGTTGATCCTGTGAGGCAGAATCAGGCAATCAGAATAACTCCCTGTATCAATGACCCATCTCTAGTAGCTATAGCCTGTAATATTATTACACTCCAGAAATACATCCAGGCCCCTCTTGAATTCCTTTATTGTACTCACCATCACCACCTCCTCGGGCAGAGAGTTCCATAGTCTCACTGTTCTTACGGTAAATAATCCTTTTCTATGTTTGTGTACAAACCTTCTTTCCTCCAGACGCAGAAGATGTCCCCTCGTCACAGTCACAGTCCTGGGGATAAATAAATGATGGGAGAGATCTCTGTACTGACCCCTGACATATTTATACATAGATATTAGATCTCAAATCACTGACAAGCTAATAGTGGTTTGCGTTCCACCATCAAAAATAATTCACTGTGGATAGGAACGCTATGAAAATTAGGTAAAACTAATACTTTATTAAATATGCAAAAATACAAAAAAGTGCAAGGAAAGGTTAGGTGACCTACCAAATATATTAAATTCCGAGTGATCAAACACTATCCACAAACCCTGAGACAGACCGGGGTATTGCGTGGAAAAAAACAGTCTGCGGTACAGCTCAGGTGTGGATGCAGTCACTAGGAAATCCACTTAAAGTGCAGTACACAGGTTGCAGCAACACGCCAAAAAGGCTGTAGTGATCTGTCCACAACCAAGTATGCACACCGTGGCATGGACACGGTGCTCAGCTCAGTCACCCAGTGTAGATGGTCCTGGACTAAATTAATCAAACTAATCAATTGATAAACATCTACTCACTAGGGTGGGCTGCATGAAATAGCACACCTGTTCATGTGTATGAAATAAATGCAAAATTGCCAGCCCTGTGAGCACGAATCAAGGGACACTAACTAACTGGGTGTGAGCAAAACGCTTGAGTGCACCTGTTCACATACTACAGGGGGCTGAATAAACTCCAACCACTTCTGTAGTGTGAACGCAAGTCAAGCATAGTTCAGTTACATAAGTTTGCCCCAACTGCTAGCTCGACATGTTTCGCCATATTTTGGCTCGTCAGGAGCATCAAATGTGGGTAAAAAGGACAAACAAACAGGCTGCTAGCCTCCGTGACAGAGGCTGCAACTATCAGCACTGAACAGCCTCTGTCACGGAGGCTAGAAGCCTGTTTGTCTTTTTTACCCACATTTTATGCTCCTGACGAGCCAAAATAATTAGTTTGATTAATTTAGTCCAGGACCATCTACACTGGGTGACTGAGCTGAGCACCTTGTCCGTGCCACGGTGCGCATACTTGGTTGTGGACAGATCACTACCGCCTTTTTGGCGTGTTTCTGCAACCTGTGTACTGCACCTTAAGTGGATTTTCTAGTGACTGCATCCACACCTGAGCAGTACCGCAGACTGTTTTTTTCCACGCAATACCCCGGTCTGTGTCAGGGTTTGTGGATAGTATTTGGTCACTCGTAATTTTATATATTTGGTAGGTCACCTTTCCTTGCACTTTTTTGTATTTTTGCATATTTAATAAATTATTAGTTTTACCTAATTTTCATAGCGTTCCTATCCACAGTGAATTATATTAGATATTAGATCTCCCCTCAGTCGTCTTTTTTATAAGGTGAATAACCCTAATTTTGATATCAGGGTACTGTAGTTGCCCCATTCCATTTATTACTTTAGTTGCCCTCCTCTTAACCCTCTCCAGCTCTGCTATGTCTGCCTTGTTCACAGGAGCCCAGAACTGTACACAGTACTCCATATGTGGTCTGACTAGAGATTTGTAAAGTGGTAGTACTATGTTCTCATCATGGGCATCTATGCCCCTTTTGATGCAACCCAATATCTTATTGGCCTTGGCAGTAGCTGCCTGACACTGTTTTTTACAGCTTAGTTTGCTGTTTAATAAAATTCCTAGATCCTTTTCCATCTCAGTATTACCGAGTGTTTTGCCATTTAGTATGTACGGGTGACTTGCATTATTCCTTCCCAACTTTACATTTGTCATATATTTCTAACAATTGCCATAGCATCTTGATAATTGTGTTGCATGTTTCTTGGGCTCTCTGCAAATGAAGAAGGGAAAATATACATTTTTCCAGGACTCAGGCCTGCTTCATTGGCTAAATTAAGTAAATGATCCATTAATCCAGAGTATTTTTCAATGCGCAATTTAGGCAAATTTTAATGTATATAATTGAGTCTGTTGGCTTCGATTTTTACATATGCATCAACTATATAATGCTGTGTAAGGTGGCCTGCATTTAAGAAAGGGTTAAAATCCTCTCTAATGGAAAGACGGTAACCGTAGTATTGCATTTGAATGACTCTAACTCTAGGTTTGTGTGACTGGTTTGCTAAAGTTAATAAAGCTTGTGGTCTGTTTTGCAATGGTATGTCAATTCCCCAGCTTTGATCCCCATAGGGAAATAATAATGGATAAATCATGGGTTCCAAATTAGGATCAAAAACACTAATTCTTTGTGTTTTTTTATTTTATTTGTATAATCTTCACTTGATTTGCAGAGCATGAGAAGATCTCTTTCAAGTGGTTTTTCTTCATCATCATTTTGAAAAATAAAAGCCACCTAATTATATTTTGGTGCTTTATAGCGCCTTTGGTCATTTTTGTGATCTTGTACTATTGTCATGGACACTTAATAACATTGCCATTTTTTGTGGCATCCTCTTGATATTCTTTTTCAACATTTTGAAGGCCTCTGCAAAAGGATTGAATTTTATCATAAATATACTTAATGTATGCATAAGCTCTGAATTTATTCCTGAGTTGGCAGAAATTTGCATTCTTTGCTCTGCAGCTTCAGAGGGATCTAAAATGTATAATTGTGCAAATTGTCTGTTTTCACCCTATTGAGGATGCAGTGTTCCTGCTCTGTGACAAATTGAGCCATAGATTCGAAAACAGTATGGCCTATAGCCAGGAGGTGGAGTAATGTTAGCTCCCATAGATGCAAATGCTATAGCACTATTTATTGACCTTATATTTTGCATGACATTTTTGCTTTAATGATGCTGACCCCTGTTGTATAAAAGGTTTTGTTCGAATTGGTTGAAGATTTACTTTTCCTTTTGAGCAACACTGTGCAAATTTTTGATCAGATGGTCTTTCTCCTTCAAAATGTTTTTCTTGACAAAAATTGCATATCTGATTTAAATCTCCACATGTGTGGGGTATAATGTTACCCTAATTGATATTAATGGGGTTGGCCACTTTGTTAGCACTTATTAAAACTGTAAAGAAAGTAGGGAGATATTACACTTACTAATATATCTTCCTAAGCAGATCTGCCTGGTTTCCTTGCTATTGGCAGCCACGCCCCCTACTGTCCTGCTCTCACAGCTGCCTGTCTCGTCCATCCCTGCAGTGCTATGGAAGAATTATCTCATCCATGCTTGAAGGAGTGTGCTGCTGCCTGGGTCCTAAAGCACCCTACTTGTATCAGATGTGCCTTCTGCCTCTCCTGGCTGTGCACAGCTGGAGGGGCTTAGCAGGAGGGTTCTTAACAGCAGAAATAAAGAAACTTTTGCAGGAGGAAGGGAGACTGTGAGTAGAAGCTGTGATGTAGCAGAGCCAGGAATGTGCTGAGGACCACAAACTGTGAGGTATCCAAGTGTCTGTCCTGGTTATAGCCCCTCTGCTCTGTGATCTTATCACAGACATGTTTATTACAGCCAGACCAACAGTTCAGGAGCTTTAACCCTTTCTGAGCTGTCAATATGGCTGAGGTCAGTGATATCAGCAGCAGACACTAGTCTCATCTTTAAATGTGTTCCCTCTCCTTCCTGTAAACTGTATATAGTAATATGTGACACCCCAATACAGAGATATATGACCCCCACCACTGTATACTGTATATACTGATGTGACCCCTGTATATTGTGTATAGAGATCCGTGACCCTCTGCACACTGTATATACTGATGTGTGTCCCCCACCACTTTGTACACATTTATTTATCAGAGTTTTTAACGCCACTTTTCAGAAACAAGGGAAATAATAAATCTCCCTCTATATTCATACTGTTCTTGGCTTATATCCAGTGGCACAACTAGAAATGACTGAGCCCCACAGCAAATTTAAATGAACAGGGTACCCCCCCTTCCCCCCCAGAAACATATCTGTGGGATGGGAAGTGACCTCCCTTTACTGCTGGGACTGGGGTGTTCCTTCAATTACTATGTCAGTGCAGCTTTCTGCTGGGACTGGGGCGTTCCTTCTATTACTATGTCTGTACAGCTTACTGCTGGGACTGGGATGTTCTTCTATTGCTATGTCTGTACAGCAGTTATTTACTGATGAGTTTTTGATAATGTCTGAGGGGCTCTTGTCTCTATGGGATCACAGGTGGGCGGGGATATCATGTGACTGCTCCTCTGAAGATGCTTGCTGCAATGCATGCTGGGATTTTTACTTTCACTTTACAGCTGCTCCTCCCACATAGCCGGTCTGAGGAGCTCCTCCAGAGAAGCGTGTCATGGTGAACAGGTTAGAAAAATGATATATAGCCAGTACATTTAGCTTTAGATATTAATACTTCATAGTTTTGGCTATTGTCTGGGGCACTTTAGATTTTTGATACTTAGGGTGGCCAACCCCTTTAACTATATCATTTCTAAGTGCCATTCTTTTTATTGTGGCCCTAGATTCATTTGTTTACACTTGTTTACAGTCTCTGTAATTGTATGTCGAAATTGTAATGCATGTCGAAAACTTTGTAATTGCCGTTCTTCTGGTGTAAGACTTGCTCTCCTAGCTTTTTCTCTTTCAGCATGTCTCTTATGTTTTTGTCTTTCTCTTATATCATTTATCCTCTCCTGTGTGGCTGTTGATAGATGTGGTGTGTCTGTTTGAAGATCTGTTATCCTGCCTTTCTTTATTTTAGCTTGTTGCTGATGTAGTGTTTTTCGTTCATCTGCAGTAAGACTCGCTCTCCTAACTAGTGTGTTTTGGCATTTTCCTGACGCTCAATTTCCTTTTCTTCAATTGATCTATTTGCTTGTCTTTGACTTTTTCTTAGAGATGGTTTTTTTACGCTGATTTTCCAGTTCTTGTATAGATCTATTTGCTCTTTTGAGTCTTTCTCTTTTAGTGTTTTTGTGACGCTCATTTTCTTTTTATTGAATTCATCTATTTACTCATTTTTTTCTTTGTTTTGCAGCCTTTCTATTTTTTTTTTTATGTTTACTTGCTGAGCTGACCATTTCTAGAGGAGAAGTTGCTTATCTAGGATTTCATTGCCTATGTCTTTTGTCCTACTTGACATGTCCTTTTTTTTGGGTGGCATGTTAGTAGATAGTCCCAGTAATATAGGCTTGTACTTTTGTAATATTTTCTCTAACTGTAATACTGGCTTATATGTGGCTGTAATATGCATCACTGGCACTGACTGCTTGCTGTGGCTGAGACTGCTGGCACTGAGTACTGGCTGTGGCTGAGACTGCTGGAAATACCGCTGGCTGTAGCTGAGATTGCTGTCACTGACTGGTGGCTAAGACTGCTTGAACTGACTAGAGGCTATGGCTAAGACTGCTGGCACTGTGACTGGTGGCACTGACTGATGGCTGAGATGGCTGAAACTGACTGGTGGTGCTAAGATTGCTGGCAGCGACTGGTGGCTGAGAATGCTGGCACTGACTGGTGGCTGAGACTGCTGGCAATGACTGGTGGTGCTGAGACTATGGCTGTGGCTGAGACTGCTGACTGCGGCTGGTGGTGCTGAGACTGCGGCTGTGGCTGAGACTGCTGACACTGAGTGCTGGCTGCAGCTGAGAATGCTGGCAATGACTGGTGGCTGTAGCTGGTGGCCGAGACTGGTGGCTATGGCTGAGACTGCTGGCACTTTAAGATAAACGGTATCTTGCAGTAATGTACAACATGTTCACTTCAAGAGGTGTAATAATTGTGCTTTTGTAGTAAAATATACTTGCAATATCTTGCAGTAATATACAACATATTTAATAGCATGGTATTATTTCAGTATTGCTGTTGCTATAATAGTGAATGATATCGTTCAGCAATATACAACGCGTTCAATAAGACAGGCTATAATAATCCTTTTCCTCTACGTATTGTAACAGTAAAATGGTGCTGGGCCTGTTTTTGTGTGATTCGTCAGAAACTAATCGTTAAAACTTTTGATTCTTTTGGCAGATTAATTTCTGGAACTACATACATTATATCATATACCTCCAATGATACTAAACTATAAAACCAGGACCGATTTAAAGCACTAAGCAATTAATTACTTGTGATTTTCTATTTCCCCCACGACAGCACCAAGGAGAAATGGCTCCGCCCCTGGGACAGGAAACCTGCAGTATAAAAAAGGAGGAGCCACTCTCTCCCCTCAGTGAGGTTTTCTGTCCCTGGAGTGGGAAGCCTGCAGTTTCTTTTTCAGGTGTCCCAGCATCTTGAAGTCCCGGATAGTTTCCGGAGGGTGTATGGGCTTACCAGCGGGGGTCTATCCTTCAGAGTCTGTGGCGTAAGGACCCTAGGAGATCAGAATAGTCCGGGGCTGTGATGATCTCTTGCCGCAGAGAGCGCTGAGTCTCTTCAAGTGGGTCAGAGGTGGCGCAGGATATCGGAGCAGCTCAGGTCTGAGTGAGCTTCCGGCCGCGTGCGGGCCATTGGAGTCCTACTTCCGGGGTTTGCATTCCAGTGACGTACATCTGGCAGCGACCGGAAGTTCGTTGAAGTGTAAGCACTATTTAACAGCAGTGGAGGCGCGCAGGCCGTGCAGCCTGGCAGAAGCGCCGCTTCACTGTATGCAGCGCAAATAAGGACAATAGCACCGTGAGTTTGGCCCCCCAGAGGTAGTAGAGCGGATTTTAAAGGCTCTATTTACCTGGGAGTTTGTAGCGGAGCCTGATTGCCTCCTCATATATACAGCCTATGGTATGGAGGAGGAAAAGCAAGCAGAAGTGGTGGAAGGAGATGCACAGCCACCGATACTTGGGGGTTCCACTAGGGGTAAGTACACTTGTATTGATAGTGTTTTTAACTCTTGATATGGCCTGTTCTTACTTAGGTGGGACCTAAGAAGGCTGGATCAAAGAGAAAGAATAAGGAATGTGCACTGTGTAGGATGCCATTGTCCTCCTCATATACTAAAAGACTGTGTCAGGCATGCATAGACAGAACCGTGTCAGAAGAAGGACCTAGCTTGATGGATAATATTAGATCTGTGATAAGATCAGAAGTTAAGGAAACATTGAGATCATACAAGAGACATAGAAAGTCACAAGGAGAACACAAATCTAGATTGGAAATCTCGGATATTAGTGACGAGGATTTGTCAGTAGAAAGATCCAAAATTTCTGCTTCTTCTGAGGGTGAAAGAGAGGGTAGTTACTTGTTTCCAGCTGAAGATACGGAAAAATTGCTAAAAGCGATTAGGTCGACTTTGGAGCTAGAGGATGTGAGGGAGAGCAGATCTACGGCAGATACGGTATTTGAAGGTCTAAGAGAGAAGAGGTATAGATGTTTCCCAATCCATAGTAATATTTATGGGGTTATTGAAAAGGAATGGGGTAAGCCCGATAAAAAAGTTTTTCTGACACGTAGCTTTAAAAAAAGTACCCCTTTGATTAGGAAGCGTCCACCTAATGGAGTAAGGCTCCTAGGAGTGATGTGGCCATTTCTAAAATAGCAAAGCATTCAGCGTTACCCTTTGAAGACTTAGGAACTCTTAAAGATCCATTAGATAAAAAAATCGATGTTTGTCTTAAAAACACCTGGGAGGCATCTACCTCTACTTTTAAACCTAATATTGCATCCACGGTAATGCCCAGGTCTGTGGCTATTTGGCTTCAGAGGCTTGAAGCACAGATTAAAGACAGGTGCCCTAGGGAACAGCTTTTAGAATCCTTGCCTACCTTAAGGAAGGCGGTGGATTTCATTGCAGATGCATATATGGATGCGGTCAGATTATCTGCTAGAGCCTCTTCCCTTTCCAATTCTGCTCCTAGAGCCTTGTGGTTAAAGAATTGGAGAGGGGGAGACCTGGCATTGAAACAGAGGTTGTGTCGTATCCCGTGTCAGGGTCAATTTCTGTTCGGGCCGGAATTAGATACCTTGCTTGAAAAGGCGGCAGATAGAAAGAAGAGATTCCCTAATAGTCTGCAGGATACGTCCTTTTCCTCCTTTAGGAATTATAAACAGCCTTTTGTCCTATCTCCAGGTTTTAGAATAAGAAAGGGGATAAAGAACAAGGTTCCAGATATAGAGGGCCAGGGAAGAGAGGATTCTTGTTCCAGGATTCTTCCTCTCAGCAGAGGAAGCAGTCAAAACAATGACGCCAGATGTATAGTAGGGGGAAGACTACGGAACTTCGTCGCAGCTTGGGAGGAAGTAGAGGGTTCCTGGGTAAAAAAGATTATAAGCAAGGGATTAAAATTAGAATAAAAAAAAAAAAACCCTCACAGATATGTAACAACAATATACTCTCCAGAAATGTCAAAAGAGGTGGCAGAATTAGTAGGAAAAGGGGTGTTGATACCGGTTCCGGACAAAGACAAGGGCAACGGTTATTACTCAACTCTGTTCCTGGTGAAAAAACCGGACAATTCGTTTAGAACGATAATAAATTTGAAAAAATTGAACAAATCCTTAAAATACCGGAAATTCAAAATGGAGACAATAAAATCAGTGATCCATCTATTGTTTCCGGGTTGTTTTATGGCAGTCATCGACTTAAAGGATGCCTAGCACCATGTGCCTATACATCCACAACACCAACAGTTTATCAGGGTAGCAGTGAGGTCAGGAGAAATGACTCAACATTTCCAATTTCAGGCGTTACCATTTGGCCTTTCAATGGCTCTAAGAGTATTTACGAAGATTGTAGCGGAAATGGCATCTTTCATCAGGAAACAAAACATCCCATTCCTTCCACATTTGGACGATTTTCTGATTATAGGGAACACTCAGAGAGCCTGCGAAGGGGCAGTAAACAAGGTAATGGACATTGTGCAGAAACTAGGGTGGATAATAAACTACAAGAAATCCCGTGTTCTACCGGTCACATCTCAGGATGAAGAAGGCCATGGTTCTAATAATTGCCCCATTTTGGCCAAAAAGAGGGTGGTTCTCACTAATAAAGGAATCAGCAATAGCAGATCCATGGATTCTTCCAGAGACACAGGATTTGCTAATGCAGGGGCCGGTTTGTCATCCCAAAGTAAAATCCCTTCATCTAGCAGCCTGGATATTGAAAGGTTGATATTAGCTAGACGGGGGTTTGCTATGCCAGTAGTTGAGACCTTGCTCAAAAGTAGGAACAGGTGACTAACAATATCTAGAAATACACAAAATCGGATCGGCACTTCCACCTGAGTATCGTGGGTGCTCAGTGATGGGAATATATCCACAGTCAGTAAGAGATATAGAATCACGGCACTCCAACTTTAGATGCAGGAATTATTTATTAAATAGATAGTATATTATTCATGCCATGTGTGTACAGCGGGCCGACGTTAACGTTTCGGTCATAATTTGACCTTGATCACGGCCTAATAGGATGTGCGGCAGGCATAGCTCAAAGAGGAGCTATGCCTGCCGCCCATACTATTAGGCCGTGATCAAGGTCAAATTATGACCGAAACGTTAACGTCAGCCCGCTGTACACACATGGCATGAATAATATACTATCTATTTAATAAATAATTCCTGCATCTAAAGTTGGAGTGCCGTGATTCTATATCTCTTACTAACAATATCTACACCAGAATTTGGAAGAAGTTTAGTTCCTTTGCAGAGTTGCCTCTAGATCAAGAATTAGGAGAGCCCCCCCCAACAAGATCTTGGAATTTCTGCAAAAAGGTTTAGTACTAGGGTTAGCTAAGAGTACGCTGAAAGTTCAGGTTTCGGCTCTATCGGCACTTTGGGGGGAGAAATTAGCTTCCAATACCTGGATCATTAGATTCTTTAAGGCGGTGGACAGAATCATTCCGCTTTCTGGCCCTAAATTAACTCCTTGAAATTTAAATTTGGTGTTGAATGCCCTTACGCAGGACCCCTTTGAGCCAATTGATAAAGTATCTATAAAGTTTTTGACTAGAAGCTGGTTTTATTAATCGCACTTACATCAGCTAGGAGGATAAGTGAGTTGCAGGCCATCTCCATTAATCCACCTTTTATGTCTATCAAGGAGGATAGGGTTATTCTTAAACCAGACCCAAATTTTCTTCCTAAAGTACCATCTAGGGCTAATAGGTTGCAGGAAATTGTGTTGCCTTCCTTTTATGTTGATCCAAAAGATGACAGGGAGAAGGCGTTCCATTCTTTGAATGTGAGAAGAACTTTAATGCAATATTTGAAAGTAACTAAGGAGTGGAGGAAGGATTAATCTCTGTTTGTTCTGTTTTCTGGGATTAATAAGGGTAAGAAGGCCTCTAAAAGTTCCATTGCTAGATGTATCAAGTCTGTCATTTCCTATGCCTACACAATTTCAGGCTCGCCGCCCCTAAGCGGACTGAGAGCTCATTCTACGCCAGCTGTTTCTACCTCTTGGGCGGAGAGGGCCAATGTGTCCATTGATCAAATTTGCAGAGCAGCAACTTGGTCTTCTCCGTCTACCTTTTAACGCCATTATAGACTCCAGTTGAATTCTGTGTCCGACATTCTCTTTGGTAGAAAGGTGCTGGTGTCACGACTGTATGTGAGCAACAAGAGCATACACAGTGAGTTAGCTACTGACCGGACCCAAACTAGGGAACATAAAGGGTGACCCCTGTCAGACCCTAAAAGCTCTCCCTATGCTGCTAAGCCCATGTCCAGATCCAGATGGTGGATCGAGACATGCCCGCGTACCTAAGGCTGATGACCACTGTAACCCCTACAGTAGTGGAAGGGGCACGGCCACCGGTGCCCTGCTCAGTATATGGACGGAACCGGGGTCGCCTCGGATCCAGTCAGCAAAACAATCAGAAACACACAATGTCTGCACACTTAACTGAAGGAGCTGCAGCAGCAGTGAAAACAGATCCAAACTCAGCAGACAATGTCCGAAGTACTTGCTTCAGCAGAACACAGGTCCAGAAAGATATCACACCAGTGAAGATACTCAAGCGAGAGATACAGGTCAAATGAAGTAGTATAATCCGCACCGTACAAAGGAAGAGAGGTGATTTAAAGGCAGAGCAATCAAACACAGGAGGGACAGCTGGGAGGAAGGAAACAGAAAGTAAAGACCTCATCACAGGGGCGGAGAAACAGAGCTGTGGGAACGTCTCAAAGCTCTAGTAGTTACATCATCACAGGGGTGGAGAAACAGAGCTGTGAGAACGTCTCAAAGCTCTGGTAGTGACAGTACCCCCCTCTACGGGTGGACTCCGGACACCCAGGACCCACCTTCTCAGGATGAGCCCTATGAAAAGTCCTGATGAGGCGAGTGGCTTTAATGTCCGACACCGGAACCCACATCCTCTCCTCAGGACCATAACCTTTCCAATGAGCGAGGTACTGAAGAGAACCGCGGACAATGCGAGAGTCCACAATTCTGGAAACCTCAAACTCCAGATTGCCATCAACCAAAATCGGAGGAGGAGGCAAGAGGAGGGTACCGTGGGCTGGACATATGGTTTTAAGAGAGATCTGTGAAATACATTATGTATCTTCCAAACCCGTGGAAGATCAAGACGGAAGGCAACAGGATTGATGACTGACAAGATTTTATAAGGCCCAATAAACTTGGGACCCAATTTCCAGGAGGGAACCTTCAGTTTAATATTTCTTGTAGACAACCACACCAGATCACCCACATTCAGGTCCGGACCAGGCACACGTCTCTTATCAGCCACACGCTTATATTTCTCACTCATCTTTCTTAGATTAGTCTGAATCTTTTGCCAAATGGTAGACAAAGACGAGGAAAATCTCTCCTCCTCAGGCAAACCAGAAGGAGCCCCTCCCGAGAATGTCCCAAACTGCGGATGGAACCCATATGCACCAAAGAATGGTGACTTATCAGAAGATTCCTGACGACGGTTGTTCAGAGCAAACTCAGCAAGAGGGAGAAACGAACACCAATCCTCCTGGTTCTCTGCAACAAAACAGCGCAAATATGTCTCAGATTCTGATTGGCAGCGTTCAGTCTGACCATTCGACTGCGGGTGAAAAGCAGAAGAGAAGGACAGCCGAACCCCCAGGCGAGAACAGAAAGCCTTCCAGAATCTGGACACAAACTGCGTGCCTCTATCGGAAACAATATCAGAGGGAATGCCATGCAATTTAACAATATGGTCGACAAAAGCTTGCGCCAACGTTTTAGCATTGGGCAATCCAGGGAAGGGTATGAAATGTGCCATCTTGCTAAAACGGTCCACCACCACCAGGATCACCGACTTCCCTGAGGAACGAGGAAGATCCGTGATAAAGTCCATGGACAGGTGTGTCCAAGGACGGGAAGGTATGGGTAAGGGGAGAAGGGGACCTGAAGGCCGTGAGCGAGGGACCTTAGCGCGGCGCACGTCTCTAAGCAGCCACAAAACCCTCCACCGACTTACGAAGAGCCGGCCACCAAAATCTCCGAGCAATGAGATCTACCGTGGCTCTACTCCCGGGGTGACCAGCAAGAACCGTATCATGATGCTCCTTGAAGAGTTTGTGGCGTAACTCAGGAGGCACAAACAACTTTCCAGAAGGACAACGGGCAGGTGCCTCAGTCTGGGCAGCCTGGACCTCGGCCTCCAAATCAGAATACAGAGCAGAAACAACTACCCCCTCCGCCAAAATGGGACCCGGGTCCTCGGAGTTTCCTCCTCCCGGAAAACAGCGAGAGAGGCGTCAGCCTTCACATTTTGATCCCAGGGCGGAATGTAACGACAAAAGTGAATCTGGAGAAGAACAGAGACCATCTGGCCTGTCTCGGATTCATACGCTAGCCGACTCAAGTACGCCAGATTCTTATGGTCGGTAAAAACGGTTATAGGGTACCTGGCCCCCTCCAACCAATGGCGCCATTCCTCGAAAGCCAGCTTGATGGCCAACAATTCCCTATCTCCCACATCATAGTTTTCTCTGCCGGTGAGAGTTTTTAGAGAAAAAGGCACAGGGTCGCCATTTGGAAGGAGACGGACCCTGGGACAAAACCGCACCCACACCCACCTCGGAAGCATCCACCTCAACAATAAAAGGTAAGGAAACATCGGGATGCACCAAGATGGGAGCAGACGCAAAACTCTCTTTAATCTTAGAAAAAGCTGCAAGCGCCTCCTCCGACCAAGAGGAAAAATCCGCCCCTTTTTGGTCATGTCAGTGAGGGTTTGACAACAGAGGAATAATTCAAAATGAACTTTCTGTAATAGTTTGCAAAACCCAGAAAGCGCATCAATGCCTTCTGATTCTCAGGAAGCTCCCACTCAAGCACAGCACGGACCTTCTCCGGATCCATGCGAAAACCAGAAGCAGAGAGGAGAAAACCCAGAAATTGAATCTCCGATACCATAAACACACATTTCTCCAGCTTGGCGTACAATTTATTTTCTCGCAGAATCTGCAGAACCTGAAAAAGATGATCCTGATGAGTCCGAACATCAGGGAAAAAATCAAAATATCATCAAGATACACCAATACAAATTTCCCCATTAAATGGTAGAAAATACTGTTAACAAAATGCTGAAAGACGGCCGGAGCATTCATCAAGCCAAAAGGCATAACGAGATTCTCGAAATGCCCCTCGGGAGTATTAAAGGCTGTTTTCCATTCATCCCCCTCTCTGACCCTGACCAGGTTATGCAGCGCCTCTCAAATCCAATTTGGAAAAAACCTTGGCCCCAACAATTTGGTTGAAGAGGTCTGGGATCAGAAGGAAGGGGATAGGGATCGCGAATCGTGATACGGTTCAGCTCCCTAAAATCTAGGCAAGGTCTCAGAGAGCCATCTTTCTTTTTAACAAAAAAAAAAACCCGCGGCGACCGGTGATTTTGAGGGACGAATATGCCCCTATCGAGACTCTCAGAGATATAGGTTCGCATTGCGATTCTCTCCGGTTGTGAGAGATTGTACAGGCGTGCTTTTGGCAGCTTGGCGCCGGGAATGAGGTTAATGGGACAGTCAAACTCCCGGTGAGGAGGTAGCTCCTGCACACCGCTCTCGGAAAACACGTCCGAGAAATCAGAGAGAAATGATGGCAAAGTTTTAGTAGATACCTCTGCAAAAGTCGCTGTGAGACAATTCTCTCTACAAAACTCACTCCACTCATTTATTTGCCTTCCTTGCCAATCAATAGTGGGGTTATGTTTAGTGAGCCAGGGTAACCCCAACACTAGAGGAGTAGGCAATCCGTTAAGGACAAAACAAGATATATCCTCCACATGAGTGTCACCTACAGCTAACCGGATATTGTGAACAATGCCCTTCAGGGATCTCTGTGAGAGTGGAGCAGAGTCAATGGCAAAAACAGGTATATCTTTTTCTAATGTGCAAACCCGAAAACCATGCCTGGCTACAAATTGAGTGTCAATAAGATTGACGGCCGCTCCACTATCAACAAAAATTTCACAAGAAATGACTTTGCTCTCTAGCGCCACCCTGGCAGAAAGGAGAAAACGAGAACTGCAGGTCAGAGGAAAAGCCCCAATTCCTACATCAACTTTGCCCAAGGTAGCAGATGAAGCAGAGTTTGATGATTTTCCTTTTGAGGATTTTCTCTTATTATCACTCTTAGTACAGTTCATGAATCTCCTAGAGGGACAAACATTTGCCAAATGACCAATGCCCCCACAACAAAAACACACCATTCTCTGAGGACTAAATCCTCCTTTATCAGGGGCAAGTCGACCTAGCTGCATAGGCTCCTCCTCAGAGGGGACCGAGACAGGATGAGACCCCTGCACACTGAATGAGTCCGCACCACTGCCCCTAGAGTGACAATGGCTGGACCGAGAGGTCTCGTTTCTTTCTCTTAGACGCCTGTCAAGGCGTACCGCCAATGACATGGCAGACTCTAAAGATGTTGGTCTCTCATGGAAAGCAAACGCATCTTTCAATCTCTCTGAGAGACCATGACAGAACTGACTCCGAGTGCAGCATCATTCCAACCTGAATCAGCTGCCCATCTCCGAAATTCAGAACAATAAAGCTCAGCAGACAGTTTGTTCTGGCATAAAAAACGTAAGTTAGATTCAGCCAGAGCAACACGATCCGGGTCATCATATATCTGCCCCAGGGCCACAAAAATCTTTCTGTGGATCGAAGGAGAGGATCCCCGATGGCAGTGAAAAAGCCCAAGTCTGAGCATTACCCCTGAGCAAGGAGATGACAATCCTCACCCTCTGCTCCTCATTACCAGAGGAACAGGGGACACAAGCAAAAATGGAGTTTGCATGCCTCTCTGAAGCGAACAAAATTCTCACTGCCCCCGGAGAACGTTTCCGGAAGTGAGACCTTTGGCTCGCAACAGACTCCATGGGCCGGGCCGAGCCCAATGCTTGAAGCTGAATCATAGATTGACGGAGATCCGCTACCTCCAAAGAAAGACCCTGCATGCGGTCAACCAGGTCAGAAAGCGGATCCATGTCAAAAGGACGGTTTCGGCGGATTATAATGTCACGACTGTATGTGAGCAACAAGAGCATACACAGTGAGTTAGCTACTGACCGGACCCAAACTAGGGAACATAAAGGGTGACCCCTGTCAGACCCTAAAAGCTCTCCCTATGCTGCTAAGCCCATGTCCAGATCCAGATGGTGGATCGAGACATGCCAGCGTACCTAAGGCTGATGACCACTGTAACCCCTACAGTAGTGGAAGGGGCACGGCCACCGGTGCCCTGCTCAGTATATGGACGGAACCGGGGTCGCCTCGGATCCAGTCAGCAAAACAAACAGAAACACACAATGTCTGCACACTTAACTGAAGGAGCTGCAGCAGCAGTGAAAACAGATCCAAACTCAGCAGACAATGTCCGAAGTACTTGCTTCAGCAGAACACAGGTCCAGAAAAGATATCACACCAGTGAAGATACTCAAGCGAGAGATACTGCTCAAATGAAGAAGTATAATCCGCACCGTACAAAGGAAGAGAGGTGATTTAAAGGCAGAGCAATCAAACACAGGAGGGACAGCTGGGAGGAAGGAAACAGAAAGTAAAGA
Organism: Bufotes viridis; assembly: GCA_033119425.1. Classification (NCBI taxonomy): domain Eukaryota; kingdom Metazoa; phylum Chordata; class Amphibia; order Anura; family Bufonidae; genus Bufotes; species Bufotes viridis. The sequence goes on from CM065592.1 coordinate 337,811,737, forward strand.
CCTCATCACAGGGGCGGAGAAACAGAGCTGTGAAAACGTCTCAAAGCTCTAGTAGTTACATCATCACAGGGGTGGAGAAACAGAGCTGTGAGAACGTCTCAAAGCTCTGGTAGTGACAGCTGGAAGTTGTTACCCACCCTGTCTAGTTTCTCTGAAATCTCTCTCCGTGGTGCTGTCATGGGGGATGGGAAAAATATTGGTTACACTTACCGGTAAGTGGTTTTTCCGACCCCACGACAGCACTAGTTGTTCCCTCCCTCTTCATCTATTTTCTTCCTTCTGTTTGGCTGTGTTGCATGGGTGAAGCAAAAAATAATAATTTTTTTCTAAAACTAGGTGGGAGTCCCTCTCTTGCTCTTAAAACCTCACTGAGGGGAGAGAGTGGCTCCTCCTTTTTTATACTGCAGGTTTCCAGTCCCAGGGGCAGAGCCATCTCTCCGTGGTGCTGTCGTGGGGTCAGGAAAAACCACTTACCGGTAAGTGTAACCAATATTTTTTTTAAGAAGCAGGAAATGTGTCAACTAAAGATAAGCAAATCGAATCAGACGAGGTGGAATTTGATCCAAATTTCAGGAAAAAATTGATTCGCAACTAATGCGAATTTCCTCGCGCTTCCTGGTAACGAATCGCCACTTTTCCTAAAATGTCAGCCTCACGTGTGAGGACTGAGGAAATGGGGCAAGGAACTCTGGGAAGGCAGGATCACCAAGATGCATGCAGCCAATCAGCGGCCAGCCAGCCTTGTGATGTCACAGCCCTATATGTACGGCAGCCATTTTATATTCTGCCATTTTCCAGCGTTTTGAGTCCAGGGACAGAATTGAGAAGGTGCTAGGGACAGCAATTGGAAAAAGCTAATTGTGAAAAAAAAAAAAATGATTTACAATTGCAGTGAAAGGATAGAAAGGAATATTTTTACAGCATCTTAGTGCAGTATGTTTACAGCATCTTAGTGCAGGGAGATACATCAGAAGGTGCTAGAGACAGTGCTAGAAAAGTGACTTACAAGTGCAGGGAAAGATAATTTGAGGATCCAAATAGCCATTATACAGCTCTGTCATTCCAGCAATTTGTTCTTGGGGTACAAGTGCTATGTTGAAAAGCCTTTAGTGGCTTATCGCTATAGAAAAAGAACAAAATATACGCAGTTCACTTCTGCAGTTATATGTGGTGAAAGCGTTTAGTGGCATATTTCAGTACTACAAGAAAAATAAATGCGCAGTTCACTGTTGCAGTTATTTGTAGAGATGTCGCGAACATAAAATTTTCCGTTCGCGAACGGCAAGCGTGAACTTCCGCAAATGTTCGCGAACGGGCGAACCTGGCGAACTGCCAAAGACTTCAATAGGCAGGCGAATTTTAAAACCCACAGGGACTCTTTCTGGCCACAATAGTGATGGAAAAGTTGTTTCAAGGGGACTAACACCTGGACTGTGGCATGCCGGAGGGGGATCCATGGCAAAACTCCCATGGAAAATTACATAGTTGACGCAGAGTCGGGTTTTAATCCATAAAGGGCATAAATCACCTAACATTCCTAAATTATTTGGAATAACATGCTTTAAAACATCCAGTGTGTGTATACGATCAAGTATGATGTTGTATCGATCAGGTAGTGTAAGGGTTATGCCCGCTTCACAGTGACAGACCAAACTCTGACAGACCAAACTCCCCGTTTAACGCACCGCAAACAACGGCAAACAGTCCATTTGCACAACCGCAAACTCCCCATTTGCACAAGGTTGGATACCAAGCTAGCCATGTCCCGTTCCTTGTCCTCACTGACGTCATTGAAGGTCTCTTCCTCCACCCAGCCACATACAACACCAAGGGTCCCTGAAAGGTGACAACAAGCCCCCTGGGACGCCTGCTGTGGTTGGTCTTCCACCTCCTCAAAGCCACCTTCCTCCTCTGACTACTCTTCTTAAGACTCCTCTCTCTGCGTTGCCCCAGGTCCAGCAATTGACGACGACAAGGCTGCTTCTGGTGGTGATGGTGACCACAACTCTTCCTCTTCATGCTCATCTACGGCCTGATCCAGCACTCTTCGCAGGGCATGCTCCAGAAAAACGCATATGAGATGAAGTCGATGATGTTGCCTTGGGTTTGACTGACCAGGTTTGTCACCTCCGCAAAAGGACACATGAGCCTACAGCCATTGTGCATGAGCGTTCAGTAACGCGGCCAAAAAATACCCAGCTCAGCAGAAGCTGTCCTCTTTTTTTAAATAAAAAAAATCTGTTCTTACCAGTTTAATCTCTGTTTTGTCACCTATCAGGGGCCAGTGTATGGAATAGATTGTAGGAACTGGGAGATGGAAAAAAATGGTTGGTCGGTCCTCTTCCTTCCAATTTGGGGCACTGCATGAGCGCCGTGCAATGTACTGTGACACCCTATATGAGTGGTGTGTTAAGTAGTACTATTCTTATCAGTTTAATCCCTGTTACGACCCCTATTTATGTCACACTCATGACATAAATTTTATTCCTCTATGCGTCAATCTTGGTGTAGTAATGACTGTGTTCGTGCGCACGTTTGGGAGATTGGTTTTTCAAAGCCTATGGTCATGCTGAGGTAGTTCAGTGACAGTTAAGTGACCCAGAAAACAACGATTCTACAGTGTGGGCCCATTGTTGGCCTAGTAGGCTTTAATGATCACCTTAGATGATCACAAAGAAAATTAATGTTTTTTCTATGAAAAATTATCCAGCTGATTGCTTTTGGTCTGTTCACAATGAAGCAATGACCTTATCATCTGGGGTGTACCAACACTGCCAACACACTCATAGAGGTGATCGCTTCATTGTGATATGCAAGCCCCTTCACCACAACAAGGTAACGATCACGAAGGGGAATTGACACATGTATGTGCCTATTTTTTGTTTTGTTTTTGCAGCCACAGTGCAGCACCAGAGGCCAGAAAAATTAGGCATGTACACATGCCTGAAAAATTAGGTATTGTTGCAGCCGCTGCTGTAGCAGCGGCTGGAAAAAAAGATGTTTTCCAGGGAGAAAGTGTACTAAAACGGTGTGGCTTGAACCCTAGTTGGTGGTGGAGAAGCCACGCAAGCCATCCGGCATGCAGAGATTAAATACAGCAGCGTGGGGACCATTTTTAGCCCAAGGCATCTCATCAGGCCTTTTTTTGTCAAATGCATCCCCCACTGTCAGTCCCTTCGGTATCCATGCCTCATTCATCTTAATAAAGGTGAGGTAATGTACACTTTTTTGACCTAGGCGACTTCTCTTGTCAGTGACAATACCTCCTGCTGCACTGAAGGTCCTTTCTAACAGGACACTTGAAGCAGGGCAGGCCAGAAGTTCTATCGCAAATTGGGATAGCTCAGACCACAGGTCAAGCCTGCACACCCAGTAGTCAAGGGGTTTATCGTTCCTCAGAGTGTCGATATCTGCAGTTAAGCCGAGGTAGTCTGCTACCTGTCAGTCGAGTCGTTCTCTGAGGGTGGAGCCCGAAGGGCTGTGGTGATGCTTAGGACTTAAAAAGCTCTGCATGTCCTCCACCAACAACACGTCTGTAAAGCGTCCTGTCCTTGCTGGCGTGGTCGTGGTAGGAGAAGGATTACTTTCACCTCTTCCCCTTGTTTTTGAAGTGCTGCATCCTTTCCGACTTCCGGTAATTCGGTAACATTTCAGCCACTTTCTGCTTATAACGGGGGTCTATTAGCGTGGCCACCCAGTACAGGTAATTTTTCTTCAGCCTTTTTATACGAGGGTCCCTCAACAAGCATGACAGCATGAAAGACCCCATTTGCACAAGGTTGGATGCCAAGCTATTCATCTCCCATTCCTCGTCCTCACTGATCTCATTGAAGGTCTGTTCTTCCCCCCAGCCACGTACAACACCACGGGTACCAGATAGGTGACAACAACGAGCACCCTGGGATGCCTGCTGTGGTTGGTCTTCCTCCTCATCAAAGCCACATTCCTCCTCTGACTCCTCTTCCTCAGACTCCTCTTCCAGCGTTGCCGCAGGTCCAGCAAGCGATGATGATAAGGCTGTTTCTGGTGGTGATGGTGACCACAACTCTTCCTCTTAACGCTCATCTACGGCCAGATCCAGCACTCTTCGCAGGGCACGCTCCAGGAAGAAATCAAATGGGATGAGGTCGCTGATGGTGCCTTTGGTGCGACTAACTAGGTTTGTCACCTCCTTAAAAGGACGCATGAGCTTACAGGCATTGCGCATGAGCGTCCAGTAACGTGGCAAAAAAATACCCAGCTCCGCAGAGGCTGTCCTAGCACCCCGGTCATACAAATAATCGTTGATGGCTTTTTCTTGTTGGAGCAGGCGGTCAAACATTAGGAGTGTTGAATTCCAACGGGTCGGGCTGTCGCAAATCAAGCGCCTCACTGTCATGTTGTTTCGCCGCTGAATATCGGAAAAGTGCGCCATGGCCGTGTAGGAACGCCTGAAATGGCCGCACACCTTCCTGGCCTGCTTGAGGACGACCTGTAAGCCTGGGTACTTACACACAAAGCGTTGTACAATCAGATTTAACACATGTGTTATGCACGGCACATGTGTCAACTTGCCCAAATTTAATGCGCCAACAGATTGCTTCCGTTGTCACACACCACTTTGCCGATCTCCAGTTGGTGCGGGATCAGCCACTGATCCACCTGTGCATTCAGGGCGGACAGGAGTGCTGGTCCTGTGTGACTCTCTGCTTTCAGGCAAGTCAACCCCAATAGGGCGTGACACTGTCATATCAGGGATGTGGAATAGCCCCTGGTGAGCTGAGGGGTGCAGTTGATGTGGAGCAAGACGCAGCAGCAGAAGAGGACTCAGCCGAGGAGGTTAGCAAAGAGGATGGAGTAGGAGGAGTAGAGGAGGTGGCAGCAGGCCTATCTGCAAGTCGTGGCGGTGTCACTAACTCCGCTGCAGAGCCACGCATTCCATGCTTGGCAGCTGTTAGCAGGTTTACCCAATGTGCATATGTACCTGCCCTGACCATGCTTTGCAGATCAGGTATCAGTGGTCAGATGGACCCTTGCCCCAACACTGTGTGCCAGACATGCCATGACTTCCTTTTCAACAATTGAGTACAGGTTGGGGATTGCCTTTTGCGAAAAAAAAATTTGGACAGGTACCTTCCACTGCGGTGTCCCAATAGCTTCAAATTTTTTGAAGGCCTCAGACTCCACCAGCTTGTATGGTAAAAGCTGGCGGGCTAAGAGTTCCGACTAGCCAGCTGTCAAACGCCGGGCAAGGGGGTGACTCTGTGACATTGGCTTCTTACGCTCAAACATTTATTTGACAGACTCCAGGAACTGCTAAAGGTGAGAGGCAGAATGGCGGGTGGTTGAGGGGAGCAAAGAGGACAGCAGTGGTTGACGTGGCTGAAGATGCTGGACCAGAAGGAGGATGGTGGCTTTGAGTTTGTGTTCTGCTTGTACTCATGTGTTGATCCCATAGGCGCTTGTGATGTGAGATTATGTGCCTTCGCAAAGCAGTTGTACCTAGGTGAGTGTTGGACTTCCCACAACTCAGTTTATTTTGGCAAAGGTTACAAATGGCATCGCTTTTGCCAGAGGCAGACACACAAAAAAAATGCCACACTGCTGAGCTTTGCAATGACGGCATTCTGGTGGTGGCAACAGCATGCGTTGATTGGCGTGCTGTCTGGCTGACCCCAGGTGTCGATACATGCTGTCTGACTGTGCCACTAGCTCCTTGCGACGACCTCCCCCTGCTTCCAACTCGTCTCCTCCTCCTCTCTGTCTCCCCATCTGAACTTTCCCCCTCTTCTTCTTCTCTTCGAGCGGGCACCCACGTGACATCCACGGACACATCATCATCATCAACCGCTTCACTTGTATTTGACAACTAAGCAAAGGAAGCAGCAGAGGGTACAACATCATCATCATCACACCATACGTCCATGTGTGTAATGCTGCCTGACTGAGACATATCCCTGTTATCTACATCCTCTGGCAATAATGGTTGCACATCACTCATTTCTTCCAACTGATGTGTAAATAAATCCTCTTACAGATCAAGTGAAGTGGCTGTGGTGCTAGTGTTAGTGGTGGCGGTGGGCGGGCGAGTGCTAACTTTAGAGGTGCCCGAAGCTGTGCTGGAGGAGGATGGTGCGTCAAGGTTCAGAGCGGAAGCTGTAGAAGATGGGGTGTCCTGTGTAAGCCAGTCAACTATGTCTTTAGAATTTTTCGAGTTCAGGGTATGTGGCCTCTGAACACTGGGCATTATTCTAGGGCCAAAGGAAATCACAGCACCACGACCACGACGGACCCTGCGGGGTGGCCTGCCTCTGCCTGTCATTTTTTTTGGATTAGTGGTACTATGCGTGCAAGGTACTGTGCCACCCTATAAAAGTGGTGGACAGTGGGCACAGTACAGTCAGTGGGCCTGACACACAATGGCAGGCAACTGAAATCATATTAAAGGGTAAAAATTTAATGACTTTTATCTGCAAGGTACTGTGCCACCCGATATGAGTGGTGGGCAGTGGCAGTGGACACAGTACAGTTAGTGGGCCTGACACACTGGCAAGCAACTGAAATTATATTAAAGGGTAAAAAATAAATTACTTTTTTATCTGCAAGGTACTGTGCCACCCGATATGAGTGGTGGGCACTGGAAGTGGGCACAGTAGAGTCTGTGGGCCTGACACACACTGGCAGGCAACTGCAATTATATTAAAGGGTAAAAATTAAATGACTTTTTTATCTGCAAGGTACTGTGCCATCCTATATGAGTGATGTCCACACAATACAGTCTGTGGGCCTGCAGCCTCTCACACACGGGCAGGCAACTGCAATATATATATATATATATGTATATAAAAAAAAAAAAGCAGACTGATGTACCAGCCCTAAAAAGTGCATTTTGTGGTGCTGTAAGGACGCTGTCCCTACAGCAGATAAGTCTTTGAGTACTGGAGTGGACACAGAACACTAGTAGCTAATGCTTTCCCTAGAATCCCTATATTAATTCAGAAGCAGCAGCACTCTGCCTGCTCTAACTAACACTGCAGCTTCAGAATGAATCTAAGATGGATGCTGTCCTTGCTTTTTGATAGAAGGTGGGAGGGTCTGGGAGGGAGGGTATGCTGATTGGCTGGAATGTGTCTGCTGACTGTGAGGTAGAGGGTCAAAGTTTGCTCAATGATGATGTATAGTGGGCGGACCGAACATTGCATATTTTCACCCGCCGCAATGTTTGCCGGGAACTGTTCGCCAGCGAATAGTTCGGGACATCTCTAGTTATTTGCAGCAAAAGCGTTTAGTGGCCTATTTCACTACTAAAAGATTAATATATACACAGTTCACTTTTGCAGCTATAGGTGCTGAGAGCGTTTAGTGACGTATTTTGTACTACAACAAAAATATATACGCAGTGCACTGGTGCCCTTAATTGCTGTAAAGTGTTTAGTGGCCTATTTCATTACTAAAAGAAAAATATATACGCAGTCCTCTTCTGCAGCTTCTGTATATGTCCTGAGACCGTTTAGTGACGTATTTCTGTACTAAAAGAAAAATATACACGCAGTTTACTGTTGCCGTTATTTGCGGTAAAAGCGTTTAGTGGCATATTCCATTACAAAAAGAAAAATATATACGTAGTTCACTTCTGCAGCAACTGTATATGTGCACTGAGATTGTTTAGTGATGTATTTCTGTACTACAAGACAAATATATAAGCAGTTCACTTCTGCAGTTATTTGGGCTTAAAAGCATTTAGTGAGGTATTTCTGTGCTACAAGAAAAATCTATACGCATTTCACTGTTGCCGTTATTTGCGGTAAAAGCGTTTAGTGGCCTATTTAATTACAAAAAGAAAAATATATACGCAGTTCACTTCTGCATCTATATGTGCTGACAGCGTTTTGTGACATATTTTTGTACTACAAGAAAAATATATGCGCAGTTCACTGTTGCAGTTATTTGCGATAAAAGCGTTTAGTTGCCTATTTTATTACAAAAAGAAAAATATATATGCAGTTCACTTCTGCATCTATATGTGCTGAGAGCGTTTAGTGACGTATTTCTGTACTACAAGAAAAATATATACGCAGTTCACTTCTGCAGCTATATGTGGTGAAAGCGTTTTGTGACATATTTCTATACTACAAGAAAAATATATACACAGTTCACTTCTGCAGTTATTTGGGGTTAAAAGCGTTTACTGAGGTATTTCTGTATTACAAGAAAAATATATATACGCAGTTCACTGTTGCCGTTATTTGCAGTAAAAACGTTTAGTGTCCTATTTGATTACAAAAGAAAAATATATATACGCAGTCCACTTCTGCAGCTATATGTGCTGAGAGGGTTTAGTGACGTATTTCTGTACTACAAGAAATATATATACACAGTTCACTTCTTCAGTTATTTGGGGTTAAAAGTATTTATTGAGGTATTTCTGTACTACAAGAAAAATATATACGCAGTTTACTGTTGCCGTTATTTGCTGTAAATGCGTTTAGTGGCCTTTTTCATTAGAAAAAGAAAATTATATGCACAGTTCACTTTTGCAGTTACTTGGGGTTAAAAGAGCTTAGTGAGGTATTTCTGTAATATAAGAAAAATATATACGCAGTTCACTTCTGCAGTTATTTGGATTTAAAAGCGTTTACTGACGTTTTTCTGTTCTACAATAAAAATATATATGCAGTTCATTGTTGCCGTTATTTGTGGTGAAAGCATTTAGTTGGCTATTTCGATACAAAAATAAAAATATATTCATTGCTTTTAGGGGTGTTTTAATTTGCTTTTAATTTATTTTGTTCAGCTAAAAGTATGTCTGACAGAGTAGTGCAAGGCCATGCACAGAGGAGTGGCAGAGGGCAAAATGTTTCTGGAGCAGGCAGAGGTTGCAGTAGAGTAAGGGGGCGTGGCAGCAGGAGTCTCAGCGAGAGGCCTGAGCTCCCGGTGTCATCTAGCGGTCGTGTTTTGACCAGCAACCCAGCAGTTCTTGATTGATTAACTCGGTCACCACTTCATCCCAAATGACATCAGACACCCCAAGCCAACAGTCGTTGGGTTTGTCAGACACAAACCTTAGTTGGCATGGCCCTGGAGCAGGCCCTGTGCCCTCACCTGTCCTCAACCTGCCTCTTTCCTTTTCTGTTCCCTCACCGAGAGGAGTAGTATATGCTGTAAGCTCAGCTACACTTTTCAGCGAGGGAGAGCTACTAGGGTAAAGCCAGAAGCTACTGCCCAGCCAAGATGCGGAGGAGACATCCGCCGGTTCCTCCGCTAGGTCGGCAAGTAGTGATGAGGAGAGTGGCATGGGTGGTGGTGTTGCGAGCGGTTAGGCTCCTTACCCAGAGGCCGTTGAGGAGGACATCAGTGATGTGCAGACACTACTCAAAGCCGATCGCACTTGGGAGCCGGGCGCAGAAGGGGCTTCAACATCATCAGGAGAAGAGGGAGGCAGCTTGCCCATGAGGCAACGGCAGAGCCAGCAAGGTGGTAGCATGGCTGGGAGTCAGCAGGGTGGAAGCCATGGGAGGTCGGGAGCCAAACGTGCCCGGGGTAGACCACCTGCTTAGCAGCAGCCTACCTGCCTGGGAAGTAGTAGTGCAGGGGTTCACGGAAGCAGCGAGGGTAGCAGTCAGTCAGTGCGTACTGTTGGGGGGGGAATCACCTACTCAGCGGTGGGGCAGTTTTTTCAAAATGCCACAGGAGGTGAACATGGCCATATGTCGAATCTGGGGGCAGAAGGTGAAGCGTGGCCAAGGTGCCAATGTTGGCACTACGGCCCTGCGTCAACATATGCAGCAATGCCATACAGTGGCTTGGGAGAACTGTGGCTCCAATGTGGTGGTCCAGCCTACCGCAGCAACCGCTGCATCACCCAGTGGCACGCACCGGATTTCAGGCAGTCAAGGCTCCACCACCTCAGCCGAAGGGAGCTGTCAGTCATTCCCATCTTCTGCTGGTCCAGATGCTCCTGCTCTTCCTCCTCCTACTCCTCATCGGTCGTTCTGTCTGCAATAAATCACCGAAGTGAAGCAGTATGCATGCACGCAGCCAACAGCGCAGAAGCTGAACTTGCTGCAGTCCCTCCCTTTCCAAGAGATGGACTCTGCAGTGGCGTTGCGAGGGGGGTGCGGTGGGTGCGGGCCGCACCGGGTGACACCACTGATAGGGTGACACCCACCAGTATCGGCAGAAGATAATTTATTCACTGCACTTGCCTGAAGTCGCAATGCTGTACAGGGAATCCCAGCTCTGACTCCATATATGGTTGTGTCCATATATGGAGTCAGTGCTATGAACATGAAGGGGGTGGCAACCTTTCAGAAATAGAGGCTAAATTAGATGTGCCCAAGCATACTGACAATCCTGGGGGACACCCAATGTATTTTAATCTAATTTAGCCTCTATTTCTGAAAGGTTGCCACTAGGATTCGAACTCACAACCCTTTGCATGAGAGGCAAGAACACTAACCACTGAGCTATGAGCTCAATGGTAAACTAAGCTGGAAAAACCTCATAGTAGTCTAGCAAGTATTAGGTATTCCCATACAGCAGAAGTATAATTAACTATATAGTAATTACACATTTTTTTTTTTTATTTTATGATACTTCTGCTGTATAGAAATACCTAATACCTGATACACTACTATAAGGTTTTTCCAACATAGTTTAGCATTAAGCTCCATAGCTCAGTGGTTAGAGCTCTCGCCTCTGATGTGAAAGGTTGGGAGTTCTAGTCCTGGTGAAAACCTTTTAGAAATAGAGGCTAAATTATGCATTCATGTATATCAGAAGTATGATAATATATATTTATACTTCTGATATATATATATATATATATATATATATATATATATATAAAGTATTATATATGGGAAACTATTACTGAGGTTTTTAGCCATAATATTAGTACAGCAGGTTAATATGAAGCTCTGATGGGGTGTGTGTGGAGGACACTGATGGGGGATGTGTGCAGGACACTGATGGGGGATGTGTGGAGGACACTGATGAAGGATGTGTGGAGAACACTGATGGGGGATGTGTGGAGGACACTGATGGGGGGATGTGTGCAGGACACTGATGGGGGATGTGAGGACACTGATGGGGTATGTGAGGACACTGATGGGGGATGTGTGCAGGACACTGATAGGGGATGTGTGCAGGACACTGATGGGGGATGTGTTGAGGACACTGATGGGGGGATGTGTGCAGGACACTGATGGGGGATGTGTGCAGGACACTGATGGGGGGATGTGTTGAGGACACTGATGGGGGATGTGCAGGACACTGATGGGGAGATGTGCAGGACACTGATGGGGGGATGTGGAGGACACTGATGGGGATGTGCAGGACACTGATGGGGGATGTGCAGGACACTGATGGGGGATGTGTGCAGGACACTGATGGGGGATGTGTGCAGGACACTGATGGGGGATGTGTGCAGGACACTGATGGGGAGATGTGTGCAGGACACTGATGGGGGATGTGTGCAGGACACTGATGGGGGATGTGTTGAGGACACTGATGGGGGATGTGTGCAGGACACTGATGGGGGATGTGTGCAGGACACTGATGGGGGATGTGTGCAGGACACTGATGGGGGATGTGTGGAGGACACTGATGGGGGATGTGTGCAGGACACTGATGGGGGATGTGTGGAGGACACTGATGGGGATGTGTGCAGGACACTGATGGGGGATGTGTGGAGGACACTGTTGGGGGGATGTGCAGGACACTGATGGGGGGATGTGGAGGACACTGATGGGGGATGTGTGGAGGACACTGATTGGGGGATGTGTGCAGGACACTGATGGGGGATGTGTGGAGGACACTGATGGGGGGATGTGGAGGACACTTAGGGGGATCTAGGGAGGGATGTGGGGATGTTGGGATGGGAGGTCCTGGAGGGGTGTTTGGGTGGAAGCTCTGGAATGGGTGGGAGGTCCAATATGGTATGTGTCGGTGGGAGATCCGGTGGGGGCATAAAATTTTTGCTGTGGGGCCCAGTCATTTCTAGCTATGCCCCTGGGTGACACCACCAGGAGATGAGCGCTTGCATTATGGAAGCACTCATCTCCCTACATTCATCTGTATCGCGATACAGATAAACACTGCAGCAGGGCAAGGGAGAGGCGTCTCCCTTCTTTGTTCCTCTGATAGGCTGCTGGCCTTGTGCCGGTAGCCTATCAGAGGCCGCAGCAGGCGGCGCAATGACGTCATCGCGCCGCCAGAGCCGTACTGCTCGGGACACAGGCCAGAAGAGGCCTGCATCGCATCGCTGCCATGGAGGTACGTATGTGTTTTTTTTGTTTTGTTTTTCTGTATGCAAATATGTTGGGGGGGTGTGCTAAGCAGACAGAAGACAGACCGCCGGGGGTTGGGGTGGGGTGGCCTGCTGGGGGTGCTATAATTTGAACCCAAGCGATAACATGGATGGGGGTTTGGAGAGTAAACAGACAGCTGACGTGGGGGGGGCGGGGCTAAGCAGACAGATCGCCGCCGGGGTGACACCATTTTCTACCGCACCGGGTGACACTAGCCCTAGCAACGCCACTGGGACTCTGCACCTTTCAGAGAACTGATGGATTGTGCCGAGCCGAGTTGGAGATTCCCAAGCCATCATTTCTTTGCGAAAAAGGCAAAAACAGCCCTACATAAATATATAGAACAGAAGGTGGGCCAGTCCTTGAGCCTGTTGTTGTCTGCCAAAGTGCAAGGCAGCGCCGATATGTGGAGCTGTAACTACGGTCAGGGATAGTACATGTCCTTTACCACCCACTGGGCAAATGTGGTTCCTGCAGAGCCATACCAGCAACTTGGCCAGGGCACGTCGCTTCTGCCTCAACGTTCTCACGCTGTCGGTCCTGCGACAATGTCCGCCTCTGCCTCATCATTCTCCACCATGTCCTCAGCCTCCACTGCAGGACAAGTCACAGTGCCCATCCAGCATACCACATTTTCAGGTCACGGCGGTGTGAATCTGTTCTGAACCTCGTTTCCCTGGGTGAACGGAGTCACACAGGGGAAGAACTGCTCCATGTCCTTCATCAAGAAATCGAATCCTGACTTTCTCAACTGAAAATCTGAACCATGGTGACCCAAAATGGGAAGAACATTGTGTCGGCACTGCATTAAGGAAGGCTGAGTCATGCGCTCTGCATGGCATAAGCGTTCAATCTGGTTGTCAAGCGGTTCCTGAAGTCTTCCACCCATCTGCAAGACATCCTAAAAATGGCCAGGAAACTTTGCATCCACTTCAGCCACTCGTACACTGCAAAACACACCCTCCTAATGCGACGTTTCCACCCTTTGGAATTCCACACTCCATATGTTGGATCGACTATACAAACAGAGAAAGGCAATCAATGATTTCTTGATGATGCAAGCAGAAAAGAGCACTCCCTTGTGTAACTTCGATGTCAGCCAGTGGCAGCTCATGCGTGACACCTGCAGTTTGCTTAGGGCCTCAGGACGCCACTTTATTTGTCAGTCGCCAGGACGACAGTATTAACGACGTCATTCCACTTCTTCATATCCTGGAACAGATGGTGGTAAATCTGGCTGGTCAGGGGACTGAAGACATGGCACCTAGATCTCATGGCCACATGAGCCCTGTATTGGCTGAACTGGAAGATGAGAAGGAAGACATTGTAGCACAGGCAATGTGTAGGGAAATGGGTGGTTTTTCTACTCAGCTGACAGTAGAGGAGGAGCAGGAACAGCTAGAGGATCTACAGAGCGATGAGGAAGGCGAAATCAAGGACCCAGACACACCATGGCAGTATGCAGTGGAGATGGAAGCAGGTAGTTCGTCAAGTGACTTGCACAAACGGCAAGCTGCATGCTCACTTGCTTTCGTAGTGACAGCCGAATTGTCACCATTCGGCAGAGGGATGACTTCTGGCTCTCCATCTTGTTGGACTCTCGCTACCATTCCAGAATAGGGACCTTTTTTACACCCGCTGAGAGGGAGGACAAACAACTACTACAGAGACATCCTATGTAGTCAGTTAGCTGCTACCTATCTGTGCCATCGTCCATCGTCTTGCAGGTCTGAATGGGGGGGGGGGGGCTCTGCGCTTACGTTGCACTCCCATGGCTGCTGAGGAGGGGTGGGATGGCAGGAGCAGTACCAGCTTCATCAGTAGCAGACTGAGTCTACATTTCTTTACCTGCATAGTGAAGAAACTACTCACCAGCAGCAGCAGGTAGACCTCGAGCAGGACCTGAACCAGCAGGTGGTGGCATACTTGGACAGAAGCCTGCCAACCGACATTGAAGATCCGCTGGAGTACTGGGCAGCCAAACTAGATTTGTGGCCTCATCTGGCTGAGTTTGTCCTGGAAAAGCTGACCTGCCAGGCCAGTAGTGTGGGATCAGAGCGGGTGTTTAGTGCGGTGGGGGCCATAGTGACACCAAGGATAACTCGCCTGTCCACCCAAAATGGGGAGAGACTGACCTTTGTCAAGATGAATCAGGCATGGATCAGCTAGGAATTCCACCCACCAATTCCTGATGCATCTTATTAGATCATCCATGCCACCTTACCCAAGCCTTGAAAAAAGAGACCGGTTTCTTCTGGCTACCTGCCTCAGCTACTACTCTGATGCTGCAACCACCTGATGCCACACATCTGATGCCAAGTGCTCCTTCTTTCACTTGACTTCATTAGCAGGTACTGGTATTGCCACCAACAGCCCCACTCTGTCACCGGGTCTCTTTGTGGTATCCTGCTGCTTCTGTCACCTCCACACTATGTCACCTTGCCACTCTGTGGTATCCTGATGCTGCTGCCATCTCCACACTATGTCATCTTGCCATTTTGTGGTCTCCTGATGCTTCCATCTCCATACTATGTCACCTTGCCCTTTTGTGATCTCCTGATGCTGCTGCCATCTCCACATTATGTCATCTTGCCACTCTGTGGTAACCTGATGCTGCTGCCACCACCACATTTTGTTATTGTGCCATTCTGTGGCCTCCTCCTGATGCTGCCACCTACATACTCTGTCATTGTGCATCTCTGTGCCCTCCTGATTCTGGCGCCACCTCCAGACTCTGTTACTGTGCCATTCTTTGGCTTCCTCATACTGCTGCCACCTCCAGACTTTTATTGTGCCACTCTGTTCCCTTCTCATGCTGCTGCCACCTCCACACTTGGTCATTGTGCCACTCTGTGGCCTCCTCTTGATGCTGCTACTTCTGCCGCCACCTCCAGACTTGGTCATTGTGCCACTCTGTGGCCTACTCATGCTGCTGCCACCTCCACAGTCTGTCATTGTGCCACTCTGTGGCTTCCTGATTCTGCTGCGTCCTCCAGACTCTGTCATTGTGCCACTCTGTGGCCTACTGATGCTGCTGCCACCTCCACACTCTGTTATTTTGCCACCCTGTGGTCTCCTCATGCTGCTGCCATCTCCACACTTGGTCATGGTGCCACTCTGTGGCTTACCCCTGATGCTGCTGCCACCACCACCAGACTTGGTCATTGTGCCATTCTGTTGCCTACTCATCCTGTGGCCACCTCCACGCACTTTCATTGTGCCACTCTGTGGCCTCCGGATTCTGCTGCCACCTCCATACTTGGTCATTGTGCCACTCTGTGGCCTCCTATTAATGCTGCTGCTGCCACCTCCACAATCTGTCAGTGTGCCACTCTGTGGTGTCCTTAGCTGCTGCCATCTCCCCATTAGTCATTGTGCCACTCTATGGCCTCCTCCTGATTCTGCAACTTCTGCCGCCACCTCCAGACTTGGTCAGTGTGTCACTCGGTGGCCTACTCATGCTGCTGCCACCTCCACACTCTGTCATTGGGCCATTCTGTGGCTTCTTCATGCTGCTGCCACCTCCAAACTCTGTCATTTTGCCACTCTGTGGTCTACTCATGCTGCTGCCACCTCCAATCTCTGTCATTATGCTGCTCTGGGGTCTACTTATATTGCTGCCATATCTACACTTGGTTATTGTTCCACTCTGTGGCCTCCTCCTGATGCTGCTGCTGCTACCTCCACACTTGGTCATTGTGCCGCTCTGTTGTCTTCTCATGCTGCTGCCACCTCCAGACCCTGTCATTGGGCCACTCTGTGATCTCCTCATGCTGATTCCACGTCACCACTATGTCATAGGTACTCTCTGTGGACTTCTCATGCTGTTCCGACCCTCCCTACTTCATGACTGGCCCGCTATTTTGGCTTTCGGCCTGGCTGATATCATCATTTATTTGATCTTTCTTCTGATCAGTTAGACGCAATTAAAAATGAGACGCACATCGTGTCTTGTCTGTCTAGCAGCTGTAAGGCCTGTATGGTCCCATCAGAATTGGCTTATGATTTTGTAGCCAAAAGCAGGAGTGGGTACAAAACACCGAAGACATGCAAATATTCCATTCACGTGTCATCTCTGTTTTAGATCTGCTCCAGTTTTTTTGGGCATTAGCAATACTGATGGATTATTGAGAAAATGCTGACGGAGTGAAGGCGTATGCTCCACAGATAGGATCAGTTTTTTTCTGGGTTATTGTTCTGACGGATCAGAGAAAGGGGAACATGAATCAGTGACGTCAACACAAACTTACTGCTTACATCCTCTCCACTCTATCAGGCGGGCTCTATTTGTATAAGCGTTTAATAGAACAGGTTCTGTAGATATCTTTGTGGAATCAGCTGAGGGTGTAAAAGGAGTGCGCTTCTTTTTGACGCTAACATCTACCTGTAAGGCTGAGTTGATACTTCAGTTATTTGGTCAGTTGTGGCCCCATGACTGCCCAAATAAGTGAAGTATGCAGTGATTCTAAGAGCAACCCCTGTCATCTGCATGTAATACTGACTCACAGGAATATTTCACTAACACAGCAGACTCCCTATGCGTGTTACTGCAAGGTACAGTGTTCTACACCCCTATAAATGCTCTTTGCAGCCTCGAAATTGACATTTTTTAACGTGATTCGCCGTGAATGAATTTGGATCGAAGCAAATTTTTCCGAACTTTTGCTTATCTCTAGTTGAGTCAATAAGAAGTAAAGTGGCTTCTGCTTTGTTCTATTGACAGGCATAGGTCAAAGCAACTGGACATTCGCTACTTTGATATTTATCACATATCCTAGCAGTTTCCCAATAGGTTAGGTCTACACAGTGATTTTGATTGTGATACTAAGCATGCAACCAAGCAGGGGCGTAGCTAAAGGCTCCCTTCCCTCAGTGTTTTGTGGCCGGAGTCAGGGAAGCACATTGCCTTTATGCTGCCTGAGGTAAAAAAAAAATTCAATTTTTAATGGATGCGTGTGCATCCTCTTCCGGTATGTTTTTGCACATCAGAATAGACCATTCAATGTATGTGAGTGAGAGAAGAACAGATTGAAAGCAATCTTGTGCTATCTGTTTTTCAGAGATTCATTTCTTGGAGTTGAAAAATAGCACATGGCCATGCAAATACAGTACGTCTTTATTCTCACAGAGAAGATATAGAATTCATCATATGAACTAATAATCCTTTAATCATGATTAATTACTTCTATACAAAGAACATCATTTTAAAAAGGGTTTTATTTTGGTATTTTTATCATATGTAAGAAAAACATGATAAAACATTGGAAAAACAATTCCCATTTATCACATATCACAGTAACAAAATAGTGGGTTACATGAATTAACAATAAATGGACTAATAAACACATTATTCAATAAAGTAATAACCAATCTAGTAGACATACATGTAAGTTAATACTGGACAACCATTCACACCACAAGCATTAAACAGCAATCAGTTATATAAGGCTATATTCATGTCTTAATATAGAAACACAGCGGCTACACCTGACACAACACCACGGAAATGAGGTGCTCGCCCCTTAGCTTATACCCAAAAGACTAGTAAGTTTGAGAAAACAAATAGTAGATAGGGGGGCACACTCTTCATCGGCAGCAAAAATGGACAGTTTAATGATGGCAACTAAAATACAGTAATAGCAAATAAAATAGCAAATAAAAATACAATGGTACAGTTTTATAAGCAGCTAAAAACAATAGTACTCGCGATGGCCGGTGCTCTGAGTATTGGATGAATACACTAGTCGGTGTATGAGGATATTCCACCTGGTCCTAAATGTCAGTATAAACACCAGTATCCATTATAAAATTAGGTCCCAGGCTGGATATGGACTTAAAAATCACCTCAGTGCCGGCAAGGTAGGGTGATCACACAGTTTATAATGCGCATGGGATAAGTGCTCCTTAATCCCAACTCTGCGCTCCTTAAACTTTAGTAGTTCCGCTTAGTTACTGTAGCGACACAGACAGACATGGACTTCTTACCACCTTCTGCCCGTTAGTTTCTTCAGCGCGGCCGGTGTGTACTCCGTCTAACACCCGCGGCTTCCCGCGTGGTGTCCTGGGCTGTGTCGCGGCGTCCCACGTGACCCTGACGTAAGGCGCGCCGGAGGTTGAAAGTCACAGACTCTTCTGGGTCCTAGTACCGGACCTTCCGCGATATGTCTCCCGGGATTAGATGCTTTAGGAAAAATAGTGGTATTGTAATCTGATGATCACAGAAGGTAATGATTGCAGAAGGTGGTAGGAAGTCCATGTCTGTCTGTGTTGCTACAGTAACTAAGCGGAACTACTAAAGTTTAAGGAGCGCAGAGTTGGGATTGAAGAGCACTTATCCCATGCGCATTATAAACTGTGTCATTACCCTACCTTGCCAGCACTGAGGTGATTTTTAGGTCCATATCCAGCCTGGGACCTCATTTTATAACGGGTACTGGTGTTTATACTGACATTTAGGACCAATTGGAATATCCTCATACACCGACTAGTGTATTCATCCAATACTCAGAGTACCAGCCATCGCGAGTACTATTGTTTTTAGCTGCTTATAAAACTGTACCATTGTATTTTTATTTGCTATTTTATTTGCTATTACTGTATTTTATATTCATGTCTTGTTTTCGTCTTACATTTAACATATAGTACAGTACTGGACTCTGCAGGATACAAAACCATTCGAGTATTACGCTTTTGTATCCTTTTTCCCAAGCGTATATGTTAAACGCAGGGCAAAAATAA
Source organism: Bufotes viridis (assembly GCA_033119425.1). Lineage (NCBI taxonomy): Eukaryota > Metazoa > Chordata > Amphibia > Anura > Bufonidae > Bufotes > Bufotes viridis. Next base: position 337,830,765 of record CM065592.1, read on the forward strand.
GATGTGAACCCAGTCTAAGACTAATAAATTTGTTTGAGCATGAAGACAAGGGCCTCAAATTGTGTCAAAATTACCATTTGTTCTTCTAGCTGAGCTGTGTCGATTAATCTTATCCAGTGACAGAGGTGGTCTTGAGGGGTTTTAGTTTAAAAGGATGGATCTTCTTACATAGAACATCAAAAGTCTATAAAGAATTCTGCAGTACTTGTCTAAAGGAGGTCATTTACCAAACCCAACTGACTAATTTCTGGGGAGCATATACCTGGTAAGCCAAATCCGGGGTTCATTACTGTAGTCGAAAAAGTAGCAATTACCATATTATCCCATATTATGTGCATTAGGCTACCCCACATCTTGTACACATGTCACTGGCAAGCCTGCACATCAACACCAGACATATTGGCATTGTCAGAAATACTAGACAGAAAGGAATCCATGTTGTTAAGGCCTATACATATCATTTTACAGATTGTTATAAGGGCATTATGGTAGACATTTTGTCTGATTGCTAGAAGATCAATACAATTTTAATCTTCTTGGACAAAGAATTACTAGGAGAGAGCGGTCGTAAACTGTGGGGTATTAAGACAGGTACCATAAAAGACACTTCATGTCTTCTACAAAGGAAAATGGACTAGTGATGAGCGGCAGGTGCCATATTCGATTTCGTCAAAATTCGCGAATATTCGAAAGAATATTCGTCGAAATCGAATATTCGTCATTATTCTAGTTATCGCGATTAATATGCGATTTAAATAATCACGTATTGCGATTTTAACTTAGGCTACTTTCCTATTGGTTTCATATCTAGAATTATAGCGAAGATGACGAATATAACGAATGTATTCGTCATATTCCTCAAAACGAAGATAACAAAGTATTCTCCATCTTCGTTTTAGCTACCTACAGGGAGTGAAGAATTATTAGGCAAATGAGTATTTTGACCACATCATCCTCTTTATGCATGTTGTCTTACTCCAAGCTGTATAGGCTCGAAAGCCTACTACCAATTAAGCATATTAGGTGATGTGCATCTCTGTAATGAGAAGGGGTGTGGTCTAATGACATCAACACCCTATATCAGGTGTGCATAATTATTAGGCAACTTCCTTTCCTTTGGCAAAATGGGTCAAAAGAAGGACTTGACAGGCTCAGAAAAGTCAAAAATAGTGAGATATCTTGCAGAGGGATGCAGCACTCTTAAAATTGCAAAGCTTCTGAAGCGTGATCATCGAACAATCAAGCTTTTCATTCAAAATAGTCAACAGGGTCGCAAGAAGCGTGTGGAAAAATCAAGGCGCAAAATAACTGCCCATGAACTGAGAAAAGTCAAGCGTGCAGCTGCCAAGATGCCACTTGCCACCAGTTTGGCCATATTTCAGAGCTGCAACATCACTGGAGTGCCCAAAAGCACAAGGTGTGCAATACTCAGAGACATGGCCAAGGTAAGAAAGGCTGGAAGACGACCACCACTGAACAAGACACACAAGCTGAAACGTCAAGACTGGGCCAAGAAATATATCAAGACTGATTTTTCTAAGGTTTTATGGACTGATGAAATGAGAGTGAGTCTTGATGGGGCAGATGGATGGGCCCGTGGCTGGATTGGTAAAGGGCAGAGAGCTCCTGTCCGACTCAGACGCCAGCAAGGTGGAGGTGGAGTACTGGTTTGGGCTGGTATCATCATAGATGAGCATGTGGGGCCTTTTCGGGTTGAGGATGGAGTCAAGCTCAACTCTCAGTCCTACTGCCAGTTTCTGGAAGACACCTTCTTCAAGCAGTGGTACAGGAAGAAGTCTGCATCCTTCAAGAAAAACATGATTTTCATGCAGGACAATGCTCCATCACACGCGTCCAATTACTCCACAGCGTGGCTGGCAAGAAAGGGTATAAAAGAAGAAAATCTAATGACATGGCCTCCTTGTTCACCTGATCTGAACCCCATTGAGAACCTGTGGTCCATCATCAAATGTGAGATTTACAAGGAGGGAAAACAGTACACCTCTCTGAACAGTGTCTGGGAGGCTGTGGTTGCTGCTGCACGCAATGTTGATGGTGAACAGATCAAAACACTGACAGAATCCATGGATGGCAGGCTTTTGAGTGTCCTTGCAAAGAAAGGTGGCTATTTTGGTCACTGATTTGTTTTTGTTTTGTTTTTGAATGTCAGAAATGTATATTTGTGAATGTTGAGATGTTATATTGGTTTCACTGGTAAAAATAAATAATTGAAATGGGTATATATTTGTTTTTTGTTAAGTTGCCTAATAATTATGCACAGTAATAGTCACCTGCACACACAGATATCCCCCTAAAATAGCTAAAACTAAAAACAAACTTAAAACTACTTCCAAAAATATTCAGCTTTGATATTAATGAGTTTTTTGTGTTCATTGAGAACATGGTTGTTGTTCAATAATAAAATGAATCCTCAAAAATACAACTTGCCTAATAATTCTGCACTCCCTGTATTCGTCAACTTCGCTAATTCTAGCAATCAAATAGGAGGGTTGACTATAGAGACAGCTGTGTTTAATTCGCTATGCGATTATATTACTTAGCTTTTTTTAGTAGAATAATTATATTACTTGATAATTATTATAATTATTCTATTTATAAAAAAAAATTATATAATCGCATAGCGAATTAAACACAGCTGTCTCTATAGTCAACCCTCCTATTTGATTGCTAGAATTAGCGAAGTTGATGAATAGGTTGCTAAAACGAAGATGGAGAATACTTAGTTATCTTCGTTTTGAGGAATATGACGAATACATTAGTCATATTCGCTAATTCTACCAAGCCAAGAACGTCTCCATACTAAAATGTACTGTCGGATTTGAGAATTACGTTGAAATCGCAATGCGATTAATATAACTTGAATTAATCGCATTGCGATTTCTACTTAGACCTGGTTTACTATGGTTGGCTTGGTAGAATTAGCGAATATGACAAATGTATTTGTCATATTCCTCAAAACGAAGATAATGAAGTATTCTCTATCTTCGTTTTAGCAACCATAGTAAACCATGTCTGTTGAAATCGCAATGCGATTAATCCAAGTTATATTAATCGCATTGCGATTACAACTTAGCACTGCCATCTTACATATTAGGCTAGAATTAACGAATATGGAATATAGCAGCAGTGCTAATTTGAAATCGCAATGCGATTACTTCAAGTTATATTAATCGCATTGCGATTTCAACTTCGAGCTGGGTTTATAATGGGTCAGCTTGCTAGAATTAACAAAGTTAACAAATATGGAATATATTATAGCAGTGCTAATATAAATCGCAATGTGATTAATGTAACTTGGAGTAATCGCATTGCGATTTCTACTTAGCACTGCTGCTATATTCCATATTCGTTAATTCTAGCCTAATACAGGTGAAACTCTAAAAATTAGAATATCGTGCAAAGTTCATTTATTTCAGTAATGCAACTTAAAAGGTGAAACTAATATATGAGATGGACTCATTACATGCAAAGAGAGATATTTTAAGCCTTTATTTGTTATAATTTGGATGATTATGGCTTAAAGCTTATGAAACCCCAAAGTTCCAATTTTGAGGTACCCTTTGCTCAGGGGGTATGGATTAATTAGCTGACTATTGTGTAACACTTTTAGCTTAGAATATTGAACCTTTTCACAAAAGTCTAATTTTAAGTTGCATTAATGCAATTCCTTTTCATTTGCATTACTGAAATAAATGGACTTTTACACAATATTCAAATTTTTCGAGTTTCACCTGTATGTAAGATAGCAGTGCACTGCTAAGTTGTAATCGCAATGCGATTAATATAACTTGAATTAATCGCATTGCGTTTTCAACGTAATTCTCAAATCCGACAATACATTTTAGTATATGGAGACGTTCCCATGGTGATGGGGACGCTCCATGAGCACGGAAGTCGGCAGAAGCGGCAACGGGCACTGACTGGAGCAGCCAGGAAGCCAGGAATCCTCAGGACAGGTAAGAACTACTTTTGGGAAGTGGGAAAGAAAAAAATATAACAAAATAAAAACCAAAAAAAAACGAATATTCAAAATAGCGAATTTTTAGCGCTATATTCGAAATAGTGAAGTGCCGATATTCGCGATAAAAATTCGCTATTCGAATATTCGCGCTCAACACTACAATGGACAAGAGATGGAGTGTTATCAGGAATTTATTATTTCTCTCAATGAATGGAAAAGGGGCTTATTATTGTATTATGATATTATATGCAACTTTTATATGCTTATTTAATTGAAACGCATTAGTATGTATTTTTACCTAGGGGGGTTTATATTTTTGAAATACATAGAATTAGGTGGGATATCCTAATGTCATTTTTTTTATGTGTAAAAGGATAATGTGTGAAACTCATTACCTCATTTTCAAAGTATGTGGGGAAAGAAGATTGAGTGCTTTTGTAAGATAGTTGTAAAGTATATCTTTACGCAGACTAGGTGTCTGACAGTTGGTATACAATAATGTCTCTTCTCCATATATTTAAGGCTTTGTCCAGAACCTAAGTCAAAGATTATCTTTCTGTTAGATCTTTGGAAAATATTAGAATTAGGCCTAATTGCAAAAAACTGTTACATAGACCACTAGCGTCCCCTTGTGGTGGTGAGTAAGAGATACGTAGTAATTTAATGCACTATGATGTCATTAGTCACATAAAAAACCAAACCAAGCCCACCTTCCATGAGGGGTTATAAGTTAGAAGGAGACAGCAATGGGGATCAATTCTTCAGATAAATGAAGGAGATTCCATCAAAAAAGAGAGCAGATGAGAACAACAGAAGGAAGAAATTACCAGAGGAAAAACAGAACTAGCCAAGGCGCTAGTAATATATATGAAAACAATGGCAGCACAAAAACGGGTGCCCAGCCCTCGGATGTAAGCAATGACCCACAATATAAATAAGGAAAAATGGGCAGCACACCAGAGGATAAAATAAAATTAGAAAAATGTACTCACCCGTGTGGAATCGTGACGTTTCGGCTCCAAACAGAGCCTTTCTCAAGCAATGAATTGGACACAATGCAGCATACTTAACAGGTGATCAATCAAGCAAGTGGGTGGGATTAACAATCAAGTATGCAAAGTGCAAAATAAAGACTAAACACAATAGTAAAACTACTGAATCATGTCTACTCAGGTCCCCCACATTGAGGAAAAAATGACTGTCATCAACCTTTCATTTAAAGAACTAACAGACACACAAGTGAGTTTATTAAGTAAGGGTTTATCCTTCTGTCCGAGTACACCTGTTAATTGGTTTGAGCTTGAGTCTGCTTTATTTTCTTTTTTTAGGAGCATAAAACTAAAAGTCTGGTTTAATAATAAGGTGCGACCTGTTCAGACCCGACAGACTGAATTCATTATGAGTATGTTTAATTTGTATTCAAAAAGTGATTTCAATCCAGTAGTCACTGATCCGGCAATTGAGGCTTTTATTGCGGCTGTGAAACTTGATATAAACCAACTCAAATCCAGTCACAACACGCCCCACCTTAAATATCCTAACCTCACTTCAGCTGAAGTAGAGGCCCTTATTCAGATCAAGAATGATCGTAGTCTCACCATTAAGCCAGCAGATAAAGGTGGGGTGCTTGCTGTGATGGATACCCAAAAATATGTGCTTGAAATTTAGAGGCAACTTTCTGATCGTGATGTATATGCACCCTTTCTACTGACCCTAAATTTGAGATAGGTAAAGTTATTGCCAATATTCTATTTAAGGCTGTAGCAGGGGGCATTATTGATTCTGATCTTGTGGACTATTTGACGATCGGCATCCAGTTACACCTGTGATATATATCTTACCAGAAGTCCATAAATCTATGGTGGATTAGCCCGGTCGTCCAATAGTCGCAGGATCCGATTCCATCTTTAGCCATATTTATATTTTTTTGGATCGTGTACTTAGAACCTTTGCTATAGGTGCAGCCTCCTATGTACGGGACACTTCATACTTTTTAAGTAAAAACAAACATGTTGATTTGAAAGGTTTTTTGACACTATTTTTGTGGCGTCATTTGATGTCACGTCATCATATACTTCGATTGATCACAATCTAGGAATTGAGGCAGTAATACGCATGTTGGATACCTCCTCCATTTCATCTGAGGCTGCACAATTTGTGGTATCCCTACTGAGGGTGATTCTGAGATATAACTATATCCTTTTTCAGGATACATTTTATTATCAGCGGCGTGGTGGTGCTATGGGGTCAAATGTGGCCCCCACACTCGCGAATATTTATATGCATGCATTTGAGGAGGACTGTGTCTATGAGTCCCACCACTTCTCACATGTTTTGCGGTGGTGGAGATAAATAGACAATGTCTTCCTAATCTGGACAGGCTCAGAATCTGAACTGCTGGGATTCTGTTCCTATTTAAATAGTAGATACGAGGCATTGCAGTTTACCTTGGTTTATTAGACTAATGAAGTACAATATCTTGATACTAGAGTATTGGTGTCACATAGAGAAATTCGTACTGAATTATATGTAAAACCTACGGACAGGAACACCATTTTACAGTATAATAGCTGCCATCCGAGGAAAATGCTCAGGAGTTATCCTTACTCCCAATTTTATGTGCTGAACGGATCGTATCTGATCCGCAAACATTTGATGATACTTTGTCCACTAAGGTGAATAAATTTACTCAGCGTAGTTATCCTCCTCAAGTATTGGAACAAAATAAGAATAAAGTCTTGACCCTGAATAGGGAACAACTGTTTGAGGACCGTAAATCTAACAATAAAACTAACAGGTTGCCCTTTGTCTCCACATATAATCAACTTAGTCCGGAAATCTGTGCCATCATCAGATGGCACTGGGATACTTTAAGAGGTGTTTTTAGAGATATATCTGAATTTGGCAATCCACCACTTTTCTCGTATAGGAAATCCAAAAGCCTAGGCCAACAACTAGTGAGGGCTGATGGTGGACCTGCAAGAAGTTTGAAACAGACGACTCTTACACAGTTGGGACTTGGTAGTTTTCCGTGTCTCAACTGTGTGAATTGCCGCTATGTTAGGAGAACTAGAAATTATTTTACGCATCCATCCACGGGGATAACTTACCCAATACAGTTTCATCTTACGTGTGATTATTCTTTTGATATATATGTTTTATCATGCCCTTGTCCATTACTTTATGTAGGGGAAACTTCTACTGAACTAAAAGTTCGACTTAATAACCATAGAAATTCAATCCGTAAGAAACAACCTGATTTGCCAGTGTCTAAACTTTTCAAATATGAACCATACTGAAGGAGATCTTAGGTGCTTTCTTCTTGACCATGTCCCACCACCTAGACGTTAAAATTGAAAGAAATGGAGTGGATTCATAAGTTAAATACACTCAAACCTTTTGGACTTAATGTAGAATATACTTTTGGGGGTTTGAGATAGTGGCTGATTTCCTGATATGGTCTTGCAGTATGGATTGTTCCTTTATACTTTATCCTGTGTATTAGGTAGTTATTTTTTGGACATTTACCTGATTTTCATTTTAACTTTCAGTGGCGTTTGGTGGAATATTAAATTCCGTGCACTTACACTATTAATCTTGTTTTTTTTTTAGATCACCTGCCTGATTTGATGAGGAAGAATGGAGAGACTGCCAGAATATCGCGGAACATACTCATGCTGATTATTTTGTATCCGTGTGCTCTTTGATACTGTGGGTGACGCATGTCCGATGTTCTTGGTTTTTTCCCCCTCTTTTGTTTATTGGCACGGCTCGAATTGAATATATATATATATGTATAATAAAGAGATTAGGGGTTGATAAGTTTGGAGGAGAACCCTCTTTGGGAAGTATACTGTATGTATGAGCCCGAGTAGCAGAAGTAGAGAAATCCACAGCACTTTTCAATTTAGATGAAAAAAATGGTTACTTTATTAGTAACAGCAGCATACAGATAGCCCGAGTAGCGACACTAACCTGGGGATCCCTATGAGAGTGGGGGTCTCCTGGCGTGCTCTCGCTTAGGTGGTGGTGAAGGCACTCTGGAAAGTGTGTTTCCGGTTACCCCACGGACTCAAGCAAGGTTTCATCCTATTCTGTGCCTGCCTATACTAGTAGGGCATATGACATTATTTCCCCTATGTAAGATGGCTTCCGATACCTTGTATTTTCATTTGAGCATGCGCCACAACTTTGAGAATTTTTCCCATAAGAAATATGGCGGATTGTATTGGCATTGCGATCAGCGCATGCGCTGACACGCCTGCCTTAATGACGTATCCCCATACGTGTGTTCAATGCGGACATCCGCAACCCAAATCTAGAGATGAGGAATTTGGCCTTATTTTGAATCAATGTCGCGCCATAGCTGGTCAGTATGTGTACACCATGATTCCTCCCACATTCAGCAGTATTATATGCACACACTTGTATTCTTCACGTGACCTTATAATGAATCCACTTCTAAATATGCTTTATGTGATATGTTGAGTTCTTCACATTAGTATAGATATCGTTAAGCACATATACATTGTGTCGTATCCCTGTGAAACATTGATTGATGCATTATAACTTTGTACTATTGTGTTTTGTCTTTATTTTTCACTTTGCATACTTGATTGTTAATCCCGCCCACTTGCTTGATTGATCACCAGTTAAATATGCTGCACTGTGTCCTGTTCATTGCTTGAGAAAGGCTCAGTTTGGAGCCGAAACGTTGTGATTCCACATGGGAGAATAAATTTATATATTTGTATATATATTAGATGAAAATGGTGAAAGCCTAATTTTACTTTGATTATAGTCTTGGATTAAAGCCAAACTCCTGCATAAGGAGACCATTTTGGCCATGTGCTGTGAAACTTTATGAGTTATGAACATCTGTTTGCTGGGATAAGTCAGGTCAGGTGTTAATTTTGTGTTTTTGTTTCTGATTTTGTGAGTTATTAATTAGATGCCCATTTCATAAAAAAAAAATAAAAATTGGTTGTATTTATATCATATATGTTACCTAGATTCTCAGTTTGATTGAACCTAATTGATCATTATCCTTTGTTTATCTCTAATTTTATATTTTATTATTTTGCACTGAAATTGTTTATAAATAAATATACATATTTGTTTACAATTGTTTCCCTCTTGTCTTCAACTTAGTGCAGACAACAAATTCTTGTTAATTTTTTTGATTTGTGGAACTAATCTCCTCCATTACTGATCCTGGTTTGTTTTATAAATAGAAAATTGTTTATCAGAGCAGTATAAACATTCTGACAGCATTAAATGTGCCTCATGTAGCCACATAGTTTGAATAATTTGGTCCCTCGTACTAATCACCATGGATCGCCAACTAGAGGCATCTCTCTCTCCTCATGATGGGCCTCCAAGGCTGGTATTTCACTCTTCAAGTGATTAAAACCCAAGTTAAAGATGTTAACTGATTTAGCATAAGGACCCAATAAAAGGACTCCATAGTCCAAACTTTCTGGAACTGCCTAACCAAACCGCTCCACACAGGCATGCTACAACTGGAAATACCTAAAAAAGCAGGATTGTGAGAAATGAAACTCCTGCTTCAGATCTACAAAAGTTCTAAAATACATTTCATCATACAACTATAATATTTAACCCCTTAAGGACCGGGGGTTTTGGGATTTTTGCGTTTTTGTTTTGCGCTCCCTGCCTTCCAAAAGCCATAACATTTTTATATTTCCGCTCACATAGCCATATGACGGCTTGTTTTTTGCGGGACAAGTTGTACTTTTTAACGCTACCATTTATTTTTGCATGTGATGTAGTGGGAAACTTTTAATTGATACCATTATGGGGTGCGTATGATGTTTTAATCACTTTTTATTCATTTTTTTTTAGGAAATGAAGCGTCCAAAAATGGCGAATTAGCCATTTGGACGCTGTTTTTTCGTTTTTATGTTTACCGTATGGTGAATATTTTTTAATATTATTATAGTATGGGCGTTTTCGCACATTGCGACACCCATTATGTGTAATTTTTTTATTTTTTTATTTTTTTTATTTTCATTTTGGGAAAAGGGGGGTGATTTGAATTTTTATATTTTTTTATTTTATTTTTATTTTTTAAACTTTTTTTTTTTACCACTTTCTTATAGTTCCCACAGGGAACTATAAGATGCAATCATCAGATTGCTATTCTCATATATTCCAATGCAATAGCATTCCAATACTACTATGTAGTAACCTAGGTTTCATTCACAGAAACCTAGGCTACTACATGCTCCGGCTCCCCCTTGTGGCCATCAGGGGAGCCGGAGCACAAACTGAAAGTGAAACTTTCGGTTTTTGCGCGATCAGATGCCGTGGTCAGGATTGACCACGGCATCTGAGGGGTTAAATGTCCGCGATCGGCATCGCTGCCGGTCGCGGACATGAGCTGCGGGTGTCAGCTCGATGAATCAAGCGTTTACCCGCAGCTTATGCGCCCGCTCCGTGCGGGAGCGGGCGCCATCTTTAAAGTGCGGACGAAGGGCGTACATGTACGCCCTTCATCCTTAAGGGGTTAAAGGAAACCTGTCACTGTAAAAATACATGCAGGCATCATGTTATACAGCAGGAGGATCTGAGCAGATTGGTGTATAGTTTTGTGGGAAAAAATTCTGTAAAACTGGTAATTTAATACTTTATATCCATGCTCATTCTGGGCTTTGGAGTCAAGGAGGTGGGCCTGTTAGTGATTGACAGCTATCTCTGACTGATGCCATATAAAAAGTAAAGTTATGAGTTGGGTATACTCCAGCTCTATACACCTTATTAGTATGGGCCTCATAACATCAGCTTCCAAGACTATTGTTGGTTTATTGGAAATTGCTGTATTCCGCCATGCGACAAATGATAATTGCATGGCAACATAGTACATATACATGTTAGAGAGGTCCAGGCCTCTTGCTTGTGTAGTGCCTTTTGGGTATTTCTAAGAAAATGATGTAATAATAATTTTAGTGCATTTTTGGTTAAATTTATGGAAGGTAAAACAATTCACAGCAAGATAATTTCCATATTGCGATTTGTATTAAGCTTTTAAAACTGAATAAATGCTACATGAAACAAATTGATTATGAATTTCCCCCAAAAAGTCAAAATTCAAAAACTCTTTGCAATTCATTCAGCAGGAATTGCTCAAAATGGAGGCCACTGCTATACAGATCAGATGACAGAGAATACAGCATTTGCCACCCAAGAGGAATCACTGGAGCCTGTTTGACAGTGCGGTGTGTTTTTAGAGCGGTTGTTTATTATTTCTACCTACCATTTATTTACACATGAACATACATGATGTCGTCACTTTAACATTAATAATACTGTCTTGGTGTTACAGAGTTTGAAAGGGGGTGGATACAGTCCTAGGAGACCTCGGAGTGTCATACATAGCTTTTCAGGGCAATCGAGGCACTTTCAATTTTGACCCAAATCAAAGAATTTGGGTCTTTATTATAAATTAAAGTCAAAACAAATCTATTAATACTTAAAGAGGAACTTTCACCAGAAATTTCAAGTCTATAGTAATATCTGACATTACTTGCCTGCCCCCAGTGGTGCTTATTCTGGTATTCTTATTTTCTTTTGTGCCCCCGTTTGTCCGCGGTGCCCCCCGCAATATTTCCCGCCATGTATGCTAATGAGCCATTCGGCTCAACTGGGCGGGCCTGCAAAAGGTCTCTCCGGCGTGTCTGCCTTCCCCCTGGCACGGAGCGCAACCAATCAGCTCGCTCCGCTCTTAGCCAGGGAGAAGATGCTCCAGTTCTCACGAGATTCGCAAGATTTGGAGCGATTTCAACCATCTAGAGCCCGCAGCCAGCATTGGAGCAGCGGCAGCGACACCTTGATCCTCTGGGTAAGTATCTAAAACACCCCTAGGCAACGAGCAAGTTATTCTATTTTGCAGTGTGCCCCCCTAGACAAACAAGCATTTATTCAGTATGGCACATTTTCCCCCACAACCACCAGCAATCATAATGGGGGTTATACTCCCCAAACCAATCCCCCTATGGCATGGTGGGAGTTATTCCCCACCCACCCCATGGCAATGAGCAGGATGGGGGTTATTCCCCCACCCCCCATGGCAAAGATCATGATGGGGGTTATCCCCCTCCCACCCCATGGCAATGAGCATGATGGGGGTTATCCCCCTCCCACTCCATGGCAATGAGCATGATGGGGGTTATTCCCCCTCCCACCCCATGGCAACGAGCATGATGGGGGTTATCCCCCTCCCACCCAATGGCAACTAGCATGATGGTGGTTATTCCCCCCACCCCCCATGGCAATGAGCATGATGGGGGTTATTTCCCAACCCCCCATGGCAAAGATCATGATGGGGGTTATCCCCCTCCCACCCCATGGCAATGAGCATGATGGGGGTTATCCCCCTCCCACTCCATGGCAATGAGCATGATGGGGGTTATCCCCCTCCCACCCCATGGCAACGAGCATGATGGGGGTTATCCCCCTCCCACCCCATGGCAACTAGCATGATGGTGGTTATTCCCCCCACCCCCCATGGAAATGAGCATGATGGGGGTTATCCTCCTCCTACCCCATGGCAACGAGCATGATGGGGGTTATCCCCTTCCCACCCCATGGCAACGAGCATGATGGGGGCTATTCCCCCCCCCCCCCATGGCAATGAGCATGATGGTGGTTATTCCCCCCACCCCCCATGGAAATGAGCATGATGGGGGTTATCCCCCTCCCACCCCATGGCAACGAGCATGATAGGAGTTATCCCCCTCCCACCCCATGGCAACGAGCATTATGGGGGTTATTCCCCCCACCCCCTATGGCAACGAGCATGATGGGGGTTATCTACCTCCCACCCCATGGAAACGAGCATGATGGGGGTTATTGACCCACCCCCCAATGGCAATGAGCATGATGGGGGTTATTCCCCCACCCAAAATTGCAATGAGCATGACGGTGGTTATACCCCACCCCCCCATGGCAACGAGCATGACGAGCATTTTGTCTTCCTCTGGGTGATGGCGTAACCAATTCCAGTCTGTCTTTTCCCAAAAAAGGTCTCTACGTCTGACCATATGTATTTGGATTATTCCATATGTATAGGATTATTCATTGGACTGCGTCTGAGAGGAGGAAGAAAAGACAATAATAAAGTTTGAAATTACTTATTAAAATGGTCAACGAGGGTTTGCGTTGGGGAGTATTTATTTCAATAAATTTGTTTCAAACAGGTCTACTTGTACTATTGCTCTTTGGTACTTGCAGTGGTAATAATGGCTGCATCTGTCCAGACGCTACCATTACTATTACTAGGTCTTATTGTCAGCCAGCGTGTGTTCTATTGTCACAACTGTGCGGACACTAAAACCCCTAGACAATTACCCCGACACCCAAAGCCTTAGGAGTGCCGGGAAGAGCCAGGTTGCCGCCAAGTAAGAAACCATTTTAATTTATGGTTTTGCTCTTGGGGTGGCTGTGAGCTGTGATTAATAGGCTGAGAAGGAGCCAAAAACCATGGACCTTCTCACTCTGATAATGGCAGCTCACAGCTGCTGGTTAACCCTTGGCTGGTTATGAAAATTAGGGGGGACCCCACATCATTTTTTGGGGGGATTTTCGGTCTACATAAAGCCTGGGGGCCCCCACCTGTTATCATAATCTGCCATGGTTTTCCCTCCTGCTTCTAAAAACAATTTTGAGACACCTAGACAAGCTGTTAGGACAACAAGTTGAAGGAGGAATTGCTTTACCACTGGTGTTTTTGAAATCTTCACTGCAAGCTGTGTTTACCGGCTTGTAAGTGTCAACGTTGCCGCTGTTTACCACTGCAAGTATTTTGAGCAAATACGTAGTAGCCGTTTTTGAGACTAATTTATTGAAATAGATGCTTCACAAAACAAAGAGTGCTCTCTTGCAATCCTAAGTTGTTGGGGAAAAAAACTACACGTGACTGATTTGCTTATAGTCATATTAGCTATAGAGATTTGGCCAGAACTAGCAACCCCTTCGACCATCACATCACTGCTGTTACATCCACCTCAGTACAAGGGAAGCTGTTGTCTGCCACTGAATTCCACTAATGTATTGGACTTGTGATTAGAGATGGCCCGAACTATGCGCCGGCGAACAGTTCCCGGCGAACATAGCTTGTTCGCGTTCGCCTCAACGGGCGAACACATGCGATGTTCGGTCCGCCCCCTATACATCATCATTGAGCAAACTTTGACCCTGTACCTCACAGTCAGCAGACACATTCCAGCCAATCAGCAGCATACCCTCCCTCCCAGACCCTCCCATCTCCTGAACAGCATCCATTTTAGATTCATTCGGAATTTGCAGTCTTAGTGAGAGGAGGGAGAGTGTAGTTGCTGCTGATTTAATAGGGAAATCGATAGCTAGGCTAGTGAATTCAGTGTCCACTCCAGTCCTCAAAGACTCATCTGATCTCTGCTGTAAGGACAGCGCCCTGACAGCACCCCAAAAAGCCCTTTTTAGCAGGGCCGGTGCAAGGATTTTTGCCAGCACAAGCGAAGCTACATTTTGGCGCCGCCCCCCCCCCCCCCGATCACATCACGAAAGTGATTTTAAAAAAAAAAGTTCATTTTGGAGCCCCCCCCCCCGCTTTTTAGGGCTGCAACATTAGTCTGCTTTTTTTTTACCTTTATATACATATTGCAGTTGCCTGGCCTGCCTGTGTGTGAGGAGCTGCAAGCCCACAGACTGTAGTGTGCCCACTGCCAGTGCCCACCCCTGTCATCCCATGTGGCACAGGACTTTGCATCAAAAAAAGGCATTTAATTTTTTACACTTTAATCTAAGGTTAGTTGCCTGCCAGTGTGTGTCCGACTGACTTCCACTGACTGTAGTGTGCCCACTGCCAGTGCCCACCACTCATACCGGCTGGCACAGGACTTTGCATAAAAAAAGGCATTTAATTTTTACACTTTAGTGTAATTTCAGCTGCTTGCCTGCTGCTAGTGTGAGTCAGGCCGACTTCCACTGACTGTAGTGTTTCCACTGCCAGTGCCCACCCCTGTCATCCCGTGTGGCACAGGACTTTGCATCAAAAACAGGCATTTAATTTTTACACTTTAGTGTAATTTCAGTTGCTTGCCTGCTGCCAGTGTGTGTCAGGCCGACTTACACTGACTGTAGTGTGCCCACTGCCAGTGCCCACCCCTGTCATCCCGTGTGGCACAGTACTTTGCATCAAAAAAAGGCATTTAATTTTTTCACTTTAGTGTAATTTCAGTTGCTTGCCTGCTGCTAGTGTGTGTCAGGCCGACTTCCACTGACTGTAGTGTGCCCACTGCCAGTGCCAACCACTGATACCGGGTGGCACAGTAGCTTGCCGATAAATAAGGCATTTAATTTTTAGACAGTAGTCTAAATTCAGTTGCTTGCCTGCTGCCAGTGTGTGTCAGGCCCGCTTCCACTGACTGTAGTGTGCCCACTGCCAGTGCCAACCACTGATACCGGGTGGCACAGTAGCTTGCCGATAAATAAGGCATTTAATTTTTAGACAGTAGTCTAATTTCAGTTGCTTGCCTGCTGCCAGGGTGTGTCAGGCCCACTTCCACAGACTGTAGTGTGCCCACTGCCAGTGCCAACCACTGATACCGGGTGGCACAGTAGCTTGCCGATAAATAAGGCATTTAATTTTTAGACAGTCTAATTTCAGTTGCTTGCCTGCTGCCAGGGTGTGTCAGGCCCACTTCCACTGACTGTAGTGTGCCCACTGCCAGTGCCAACCACTGATACCGGGTGGCACAGTAGCTTGCCGATAAATAAGGCATTTAATTTTTAGACAGTAGTCTAATTTCAGTTGCTTGCCTGCTGCCAGTGTGTGTCAGGCCCACTTCCACAGACTGTAGTGTGCCCACTGCCAGTGACAACCACTCATACCGGGTGGCACAGTAGCTTGCCGATAAATAAAGCATTTAATTTTTAGACAGTAGTCTAATTTCAGTTGCTTGCCTGCTGCCAGTGTGTGTCAGGCCCACTTCCACAGACTGTAGTGTTCCCACTGCCAGTGCCAACCACTGATACCGGGTGGCACAGTAGCTTGCCGATAAATAAGGCATTTAATTTTTAGACAGTAGTCTAATTTCAGTTGCTTGCCTGCTGCCAGTGTGTGTCAGGCCCACTTCCACAGACTGTAGTGTGCCCACTGCCAGTGCCAACCACTGATACCGGGTGGCACAGTAGCTTGCCGATAAATAAGGCATTTAATTTTTAGACAGTCTAATTTCAGTTGCTTGCCTGCTGCCAGTGTGTGTCAGGCCCACTTCCACAGACTGTAGTGTGCCCACTGCCAGTGCCAACCACTAATACCGGGTGGCACAGTAGCTTGCCGATAAATAAGGCATTTAATTTTTAGACAGTAGTCTAAATTCAGTTGCTTGCCTGCTGCCAGTGTGTGTCAGGCCTACTTCCACTGACTGTAGTGTGCCCACTGCCAGTGCCCACCACTGATACTGGGTGGCACAGTACCTAGCACGCGTAGTACCACTTATCTAAAAAAAATGACAGGCAGAGGCAGGCCACCCCGCAGGGGCCGTCGTGGTCGTGGTGCTGTGATTTCCACTGTCCCTGGAATAATGCCCAGTGTTCAGAGGCCACGTACCCTGAACCCGAAAAATTCTGAGGGCATAGTTGACTGGCTTAGACAGAACACCCAATCTTCAACAGCTATCGCTAAGAACATTGACGCACCATCCTCCTCCAGCTCAGCTTCGGTCACCTGCTCTCAAGTTACCACGCATCCGCCCGCCGCCACCACCACCACTACCACCACAGCCACCACAGTTGCTTCATTTGATCCGTCAGAGGAGTTATTTACACATCAGTTGGATGCAATTAGTGATGCGCAACCATTATTGCCAGATGATGTAGATTACAGGGATATGTCTCAGTCAGGCAGAATTACACACATGGACGTACAGTGTGATGATGATGATGATGTTGTACCCGCTGCTGCTTCCTTTGTTGAGGTGTCAGATACAAGTTAAGTGGTTGATGATGACGATGTGTCCACGGATGCCACGTGGGTGCCTGCTCGAAGAGAAGAAGAGGGGGAAAGTTCAGAAGGGGAGACAGAGAGAATGAGGAGACGAGTTGGAAGCAGGGGGAGGTCGTCGCAAGGAGTTAGTGGCACAGTCAGAAAGCATGTATCGGCACCTGGGTTCATCCAGACAGCACGCCAGTCAACGCATGCTGTTGCCACCACCACCAGAATGCCGTCATTGCAAAGCTCAGCAGTGTGGCATTTTTTTTGTGTGTCTGCCTTTGATAACAGCAATGCCATTTGCAACCTGTGCCAAAAGAAACTGAGTCGTGGGAAGTCCAGCACCCACCTTGGTACAACTGCTTTGCGAAGGCACATGATCTCACATCACAAACGCCTATGGGATCAACACGTGAGTACAAGCAGCACACAAACTCAAAGCCACCATGCTCCTCCTGGTCCAGCATCTTCAGCCACGTCAACCACTGCTGTCCTCCCTGCCCCCTCTCAACCACCCGCCTCTCCATCTCTCACCTTCAGCAGTTCCTGCTCATCTGCCCACAGCCAGGTGTCTGTCAAGGACATGTTTGAGCGTAAAAAGCCAATGTCACAGAATCACCCCCTTGCCCGGCAACTGACAGCTGGCTTGACAGAACTCTTAGCCCGCCAGCTTTTACCATACCAGCTGGTAGAGTCTGAGGCCTTCAAAAAATTTGTCGCTATTGGGACACCACAGTGGAAGGTACCCGGACGAATTTTTTTTTCAAAAAAGGCAATCCCAAACCTCTACCATGTCATTGAAAAGGAAGTCATGGCATCTCTGGCATACAGTGTTGGGGCAAGGGTCCATCTGACCACTGATACCTGGACTGCGAAGCACGGTCAGGGCAGGTATATCACGTATACTGCGCATTGGGTCAACCTGCTGACGGCTGACAAGCATGGAATGCGTGGCTCCGCAGCAGAGTTGGTGACACCACCACGACTTGCAGGCAGACCTACTGCCACCTCCTTTACTCCTACTCCATCCTCTTCGATATCCTCCTCGGCTGAGTCCTCTTCTGCTGCGGCGTCTGGCTGCACATCAACTGAATCCCCTCAGCTCCCCAGGGGTTATTCCACATCCCGGATACGACAGTGTCACGCTGTCTTGGGGTTGACTTGCCTGAAAGCAGAGAGCCACACAGGACCAGCACTCCTGTCTACCCTGAACGCACAGGTGAATCAGTGGCTGACCCCGCACCAACTGGAGATCGGCAAAGTGATGTGTGACAATGGAAGCAATCTGTTGGCGGCATTAAATTTGGGCAAGTTGTCACATGTGCAGTGCATGGCACATGTGTTGAATCTCATCGTACAATGTTTTGTGTCTAAGTACCCAGGCTTACAGGACGTCCTCAAGCAGGCCAGGAAGGTGTGTGGCCATTTCAGGCGTACCTACACGGCCATGGCGCACTTTTCCGATATTCAGCGGCGAAACAACATGCCAGTGAGGCGCTTGATATGCGACAGCCCGACACGTTGGAATTCAACACTCCTAATGTTCGACCGCCTGCTCCAACAAGAAAAAGCCGTCAACGAGTATTTGTATGACTGGGGTGCTAGGACAGCCTCTGCGGAGCTGGGAATCTTTTTGCCACGTTACTGGACACTCATGCGCAATGCCTGTAGGCTCATGCGTCCTTTTGAGGAGGTGACAAACCTAGTCAGTCGCACCGAAGGCACCATCAGCGACCTCATCCCATTTGTTTTCTTCCTGGAGCGTGCCCTGCTAAGAGTTCTGGATCAGGCTGTAGATGAGCGTGAAGAGGAAGAGGAAGAGTTGTGGTCACCATCACCACCAGAAACAGCCTTGTCATCATCGCTTGCCGGACCTGCAGCAACGCTGGAAGAGGAGTATGAGGAAGAGGAGTCAGAGGAGGAATGTGGCGGCTTTGAGGAGGAGGAAGACCAACCACAGCAGGCACCCCAGGGTGCTTGTTGTTGTCACCTATCTGGGACCCATGGTGTTGTACGTGGCTGGGGGGAAGAACAGACCGTCAATGACATCAGTGAGGACGAGGAACGGGAAATGAGTAGCTCTGCATCTAACCTTGTTCAAATGGGGTCATTCATGCTGTCATGTCTGTTGAGGGACCCACGTATCTGTACTGGGTGGCCACGCTACTAGACCCCCGGTATAAGCAGAAAGTGGCAGAAATGTTACCAAATTACTGAAAGTCGGAAAGGATGCAGCAGTTCAAAACCAAACTAAAAAATATGCTTTACACAGCTTATAAGGGGGATGTCACAGCACAACGGGAATCTAACAGGGGAAGAGGTGAGTGTAATCCTCCTCCTACAACGGCGGCAAGGACTGGACGATTTACAGATGTGTTGTTGATGGAGGACATGCGGAGCTTTTTCAGTCCTACTCATCGCCACAGCCCTTCGGGATCCAGCCTTAGAGAACGACTCGACCGACAGGTAGCAGACTACCTCGCCTTAACAGCAGATATCGACACTCTGAGGAGCAATGAACCCCTTCACTACTGGGTGTGCAGGCTTGACCTGTGGCCTGAGCTATCCCAGTTCGCGATAGAACTTCTGGCATGCCCTGCTTTAAGTGTCCTGTCAGAAAGGACCTTCAGTGCAGCAGGAGGCATTGTCACTGACAAGAGAAGTCGCCTCGGTCAAAAAAGTGTTGATTACCTCACCTTCATAACGATGAATGAGGCATGGATCCCGAAGGGACTGACAGTGGGGAATACGTTTGACTAACAAAAGGCCTAATTGCATGCCTTGGCCTCAAAATGGTCCCCACGCTGCTGTATTTAATGTCTGCATACCGGATGACTTTCGTGAATTCTCCACCACCAACTAGGGTTCAAGCCGCAATGTTTTAGTCACTTTTCTGCCTGGAAAACATCAATTTTTCCTGCTGCTGCTACAATAGCGGCTGCAACAATGCCATTATTTTTCAGGCATGTGTACATGCCTAATTTTTCTGTCCTATGGTGCAGCACTGTGGCTGCAAAAACAAACCAAAAAAAAAAGGCACATACAAGTGTCAATTCCCCTTCATGATCGTTACCTTGTTGTGGTGAAGGGGCTTGCGTATCACAATGAAGCAATCATCACCTCTATGAGTGTGGTGGCAATGTTGCCACACCCTAGATGATAAGGCCGTTGCTTCATTATGGTCAGACCAAAAGCGTTTGGACGGCTGGATAATATTTCATAGAAAAAACATTAATTTACCTTTTTTTTATATGTTGTATGGGTTTTTAATACATAAAATAAAAAATCATAATAAAGTCTCTTAATAGTTTATTAGAAATGATGCAGACAATTAAAAAAATCCCCATCAATTCCAATACAAAGCAAGTACAGAGCTCAGAACTAAATTATTTCATGATTTCGTAATGGTTCACTAATTCGACAATGGTTAATCAATTAGACCGGATAGGGTACGTAACAGGGATTAAACTGATAGGAATAGTACTAGTTAAGACACCACTCATATAGGGTGTCACAGCACATTGCTCTGTGCACGCGCAGTGCCCCAATTTGGGAGTAAGAGGACCGACCAAGCTGCTTTTTCCATCTCCCAGTTCCTCAAATCAATTCAGTTTGGTGTATGAGAGTTTGGTCTGTCACTGTGAAGGCAGTCGAAGGTACCCGCATAAATTTTTTTTCACAAAAGGCAATCCCTGATATGGGACGTAACAGGGATTAAACTGATGAGAATAGTACTACAGAAAATACCACTCATATCGGGTGTGACAGTAAATTGCACGGCGCAGACGCAGTGACCGTGGATAAAAACAAAGGGGAAGGAGCCAGAGTTTTTTTTAACCATCTCCCCGTTCGAAAAATCAATTCAATTCACCTTTTGGGGACCCTTGGTGTTGTACGTGGCTGGGTGGAGGAAGAAACCTTCAATGACATCACCGGGACGTGGCTAGCTTGGTATCCAACCTTGTGCAAATGGGGAGTTTGCGGTTGTGCAAATGAACTGTTTGCGGTGCATTAAAAAGGGAGTTTGGTCTGTCAATGTCTGTAAAGTGGGCGTAACCCTTAGACTACCTGATCGATACAAGATCTACCTGATCGTATACACACACTGGATGTTTTAAAGCATGTTATTCCAAACAATTTAGGAATGTTAGTTGATTTATGCCCTTTATGGATTAAAACCCGACTCTGCGTCCACTACGTAATTTTCCATGGGAGTTTTGCCATAGATCCCCCTCCGGCATGCCACAGTCCAGGTGTTAGACCCCTTGAAACAACTTTCCCATGACTATTGTGGCCAGAAAGAGTCCCTGTGGGTTTTAAAATTCGCCTGCCAATTGAAGTCTATGGCGGTTCGCCCGGTTCGCCCGTTCGCGGAAGTTCGCGTTCGCTGTTCGCGAACTGAAAATTTTATGTTCGCGACATCACTACTTGTGATACTACTGAACTTTTCTTTTCTGATAACAGGTTATAGAATGGATAGGGCGTCGCAACAAGTACCACCGTGTGCTTCAGCAACAAAAGCAGAAAAAGTAAGAAATCTATTAGATTCACATTTTTTTCCTTTAATTTTTTTCGGTGATTCACATAGTTTACATTTATTTTTGTCTTATCTGGTTGGAATGGATAAAGAACCATTTACAAGAAAAATATGGTTGTCCAGACAATTCGGAACCATGTTTTCCAGAAAACCCCATACGTTCCACAAACACGGAGGACAACGTTGAAATGGAAGATTCAAACGACAGACTTGGAAATAAGCTATGGTGTACTTGTAACAATTGTGAACCAATGCCAACAACTATTGAATCAATATGCTGCCATGAAGTATCAAATATAGAACCGTATTTAGAAGAAATTGGTTGTATAATCGAACATGATTACTTTGATAATTTCTGTCAAGATAGAGGAAAAGTGGAGGTGTCCATGAGGTCAATAGGTCAAGTGTTGCATCCTCCGCCTGCAAAGATTTGAACAGGTTATACATTTTTTCAATAATACGGTTACACATATTACTGTTCTGATTCTAAAACTTGAATCTGGCATTTCATTTTCAATACAACTATATGCAAACTATATGAAAATTTGATTTGCTAAAATTCTAAAGATTTGAATTTTTTTTATAGGCTACTCAGAAAAACGGCATATCGTGGATTCACAGCTTGGATACATGGCTATCTTAGCGTGGGAAAAAGACGTCCAATTCCATCTTGTGCAGTTTCGGTCATCAGTCATCGGTCATTGTTAAACTGTTGATTTTTAACAATCTCTTCAAGTCTGTGAAATGCGCTGCTCTCCTTTTTGAGCCATAAAACAGAACTGTTTTGACTCTGTAATTCGTCATGGGAACATTTTTTATAGTGTTCTCCATCTTCCCACTCATGATTGTTGACTATGTGATAAAGAAGAGAATTCCAACGTTCCTTGAAGAACAGCTTGTTGTGATCACAAGTTTTTACACTCCACCAGAAATGATTTACAATTTTGTCAATCCATGGTTTCAGTTCCTGTCCAGCTCTTCCGTTACTTGCCTTTAACAACTTTTTATTAATTGACTTTGCGTAATGCCAAATGTCAAACTGATGATCTATGTCAGGGTACAACTCACGCATCACCTTTTGTATACTGACATGTCGATCAGAGACAAAGACACAAACGTCAAAGCCATTACTAATTACTCTTTCCATCACAGTTTCAAACCCAAACTTCTCCATAGCAACCGAAGATTTGCACTGGCTGCGATGTACAACTTCAAAATCAATCATTTTTCACTATACAGTTCCATAACTGTGTACGTACAATATTTAGCTGAGTGGCCAGGGCTATCACATTGGCCATCTCCAGCTAAACACATTGGAAATGTATGCAGTTCTTCTTTCAATTGTCTCTTTTGTTGCTGCCAGGTAATATTGATTGCAGGGAAAATAAATCTCGATTGATACCTATAAAAGGTTGTCTCTGCAAATGTTGTCAAATGAAAAATATTAAATAACTCGTGCACCTTTTGAAAGTTTAGTCCACTGCACAATATTGATGCTGCCAAAAGGACATTCCCACTCCAAAAACGACCAATTTTGGGTTGGGTATTCCATAATAAAGACTGGTGCCCTTTCCTGCAACTCCCGCAAACTATCAAAGCACTACCCTGTCTTTGTTTAGAAAATGAATAGATGGTCAGATTGCAACCCCCAGGATACTGACACTTCACCTTACGAAGAAGGTTATCTAAGCAACTTTCGTTAATTATGAATTTAGGCTCATTGACCATGTCTTCAACATGTTGTTCATGAAAGGATGATTCATTATGTGTTTCGACAAAGGACTGTAATGCTAACAAATCAGAGGAGCAGTGGCTAACCATCAAAGGGTCGTACGGGGTATCCCTACAATCAAGAACTTCCCCTGCGTCTAGATCAGGAGGAGTGTACTCATTGTCCAAATCCTCCATTTCAGCTGTTAATGCAAATATTCCACTTACGTCATCATCACTGTTACTTGCCTGTTCGTGTTGCACCAAGTTTTGGTTATTTTTGCCACAAATTGGAGAAAGAATACTAACAAATGGAATAGTATTATTACGTCGATTGACAGTAGTAGAACGCTCCGGCAAAGGTGTCGATTCAGTGACTATATTGGTCGAATGACGTACAGGGGAAAGTTCTTCCGTAAGGTCAACATTTTGGTCAATTGGAATAAGTATTGAATTGGTTAGATCAAAATCGGTCTGTGTACAAGCGTCCATGAATTTGGAATTTGTAATTTCAACATTCTCGGTAACGTGTTGAATTTTCAGGAGGCTTGAAACAGAAGCAGTATGCCCACTACACTGTAAAGTTACTGATGATTCAGATGAACACGCTCTATAGTGTAAATGTGGGTCAGAAACTTTTTCTTTTGTTTTGGTTATTTTTGGTTTATGTTTGGCAAAACGATCAGGCACTTTTCGCTCAGAATCTGCTAAATTTTCAAATATGGTTGGCTTTGCAATGTCACAAAGTACACGGCCACCAGCATTGACAATGAAATTATTTTGAGCAAAATGTAAAGAGCACAATCTATACTTATTATATATTTTTTTCTTTAATTCCAAAATTTTTTCTGTTAGAGAATTTACATTCTCTCTATCTGAAGGAATTAGCAGTGACAAACATTCAATAATTCTATCCTTACTGTTAGGAAAGCTATGCAATTTGATGTCATGGCCATTGTCAATTCGCCCTGGGACAAATTTGCAGTTTTTGACCCAACAATTTGTAGGCATTTTCCAAATTCCTGTAAAAAAAAAAAAAAAAAATTGGCAAATACATTCTGTGTGCATAAAAAATGTGCATAAAAAAGTAAATGTTAACTTACCGTGTATGTTGTCCATAAAATAAACTGTGTTTTGTAAAAACGTAGAACTTGTAAACTACGTATTCCAACGGGAAATAAATTTTGTGCACAAAGAAAAATTGGTAATCTTCTATCTTCGTCCATTGTCGATCCTTTGAACCAATCTTTCTCAGTTTGATACTTACCGAATTTATTTACTTACCATGAATCTTGTTCCAACGTATAAACACAAGAAAGTTTAACAATTGAACCGCCAAAAAAACCTTTGCAACCAAGCAGAGGGTTTCCGAACTCCAAAACTTTAAGGAACATGTTTCTTCTTCCGGCGAGGAAACGCTGGATTGCAACTTACCGGTCTGGTTGTTAACCTCTAATCCTTACCAAAAAAAAAACACTAAAGATGAAAAATATTGAAGAATTATGATTATATGGGTGTGTATTGATAACATAATAAAATTTTTATATAATATATCAGACACAACTTGAAAATATTTTGTTCATAATTACCTTTTTTGAATGTTTTAGATTCAGTAATAATCAATAGATTACTAGCAAAGTGTGGTGATCCTAAAAATAAACAAATCAATTTTTTACAGATAACCATTATATTGTATAGCTAATAACAAGTCACAAGAGTACAACTCTTATTTGAAAACAAATTAGACAATTATTAGATCATAATCGAACTGTTTCGATGCACAGATTTTTTTAAACTACAGTATATACTCAAGCATAAGCTGAGTTTTTCGGCACAAAATTTGTCCCAAAAAAAACGAACTTGGCTTATACTCGAGTCATACAGGTTACCGTATTTTCCGCATCGCAGGCTGCGATGTATAAGCGGGGA
This sequence comes from Bufotes viridis, assembly GCA_033119425.1. NCBI lineage: Eukaryota > Metazoa > Chordata > Amphibia > Anura > Bufonidae > Bufotes > Bufotes viridis. The sequence goes on from CM065592.1 coordinate 337,855,917, forward strand.
AGAGGAGCTGCAGTAAAGTTTTAAAATGCATTATTCAATTACTGTATAATTCCTGATTCATGCCCCCTCCTGTTATAAAGCATTACTTACACGCGGCACTGAATAGTGAATGAAGGCATGCCGGGCGGGCGAGCGCAGCATGACTGACTGATGTCACGTGCCTGCCCGGCCTGCTTTATGAATGAAGCAGGCGACGCAGGCACGTGACGTCAGTCACGCTGTGCTCTGTGCTCGCCCGGCCGGCTTTCATTCACTATTCAGTGCCGCGAGTAAGTAAGGCTTTATAACAGGAGGGGGCATGAATCAGGAATTATACAGTAATTGAACGACCCTTTTTAAACCTTTACAGGAGCGCAATGGGCACTGTTATGGGATGGGGGGGGGGGGGTTTGGATTGATGATTGAATTTCATTAGATTTCCTCACTACCCGGACGAAGAGAACATTTTTCCTTGGGTTCACACTTGTGCGCGCTGTAAAACGCTCAACAGATGAAAAAACATGTTTCCCTATGGATATGGTTCTCACCTAAGCGTTTTACAGCGCGTTTAAACGAGCTGGAAAATGCCCTACGCTCAAAGAAGTTCTTGTGCTTCTTTGGGGCATTTTGTCGCGCGTTTGTTCCCATAGACCTAAATGGGAACGCGCGTTTAGTGTATATATGCCTTTTTTAATTGGTCTCCAGAGTCAGGAACGTGCATATGATGCGCGTTTCCTATTTCTAAAAACGCACTGTAATACACGCGTAAAACGCATACACTCAAGTGTGAACCCAGCCTATAGGTATTATAGATCTGCTGTATCTATACAAGTCCAATACATTTCTGGTATTCGGTGGCAGACAACAGCTTCCCTTGTACTGAGGTGGATGTAACAACAGTGATGTGATGGTCGAAGGGGATGCTAGTTCTGGCCAAATCTCTATAGCTAATATGACTATCAGCAAATCAGTCACGTGTAGTTTTTTTCCCAACAACTTAGGATTGCAAGAGGGCACTCTTTGTGTTGTGAAGCGTCTATTTCAATAAATTAGTCTCAAAAACGGCTACTACGTATTTGCTCAAAATACTTGCAGTGGTAAACAGTGGGTCCGCAGCGGCAACGTTAACACTTACAAGCCGGTAAACACAGCTTGCAGTGAAGATTTCAAAGACACCAGTGGTAAAGCAATTCCTCCTTCAACTTGTTGTCCTAACAGCTTGTCTAGGTGTCTCAAAAATGCTTTTAGAAGCAGGAGGGTAAACCATGGCAGATTATGATAACATGTGGGGGCCCCCAGGCTTTATGTAGACCAAAAATCCCCCCAAAAAATGACGTGGGGTCCCCCCTAATTTTCATAACCAGCCAAGGGTTAATCAGCAGCTGTGAGCTGCCATTATCAGGGTGAGAAGGTCCATGGTTTTTGGCTCCTTCTCAGCCTATTAATCACAGCTCACAGCCGCCCCAAGAGCAAAACCATAAATTAAAATGGTTTCACACTTGGCGGCAACCTGGCTCTTCTCGGCACCCCTGGGGCTTTGGGTACCGGGGCAATTGTCTAGGGGTTTTAGTGTCCGCACAGTTGTGACAATAGAACACACACTGGCTGACAATAAGACCTTGTAATAGTAATGGTAGCGTCTGGACAGATGCAGCCATTATTACCACTGCAAGTACCAAGGAGCAATAATACAAGTAGACCTGTCTGAAACAATTTATTGAAATAAATACTCCCCAGTGCAAACCCTCGTTGACCATTTTATTAAGTAATTTCAAACTTTACTATTGTCTTTTCTTCCTCCTCTCAGACGCAGTCCAAGGAATAATCCTAAAAAAATAAATAAATAAATAATCAGTGGAGCATGACATTTATTACATGAATTTCGAAATACATATGATCCGACGTAGAGACCTTTTTTGGGAATAGACAGACTGGAATTGGTTACGCCATCACCCAAAGGAAGACAAAATGCTTGTCATGCTGGTTGCCATGGGGGGGTGGGGTATAACCACCGTCATGCTCATTGCAATTTTGGGGGGGGGGATAACCCCCAACATGCTCATTGCCATTGGGGGGTGGGGGAATAACCCCCATCATGCTTGTTGCCATGGGGTGGGAGGGGGATAACCCTCATCATGCTCATTGCCATGATGGGTGGGGGGATTAACCCCCATCATACTCGTTGCCATGGGGTGGGAGGGGGATAACCCCCATCATGCTCGTTGCCATGGGGGGTGGGGGGAATAACCCCCATCATGCTCGTTGCCATGGGGTGGGAGGGAGATAACCCCCATCATGCTCATTGCCATGGGGGTGGGGGAAATAACCCCCATCATGCTCGTTGCCATGGGGTGGGAGGGGGATAACACCCATCATGTTCATTGCCATGGGGTGGGTGGTGAATAACCCCCACCATGCTCATTGCCATGAGGGGTTGTGGTATAACCACCGTCATGCTCATTGCAATTTGGGGGGGAATAACCCCCATCATGCTCGTTGCCATGGGGTGGGAGGGGGGTAACCCCCATCATGCTTATTGCCATGGGGTGGGAGGGGGATAACCCCCATCATGCTCGTTGCCATGGGGTGGGTGGGGAATAACCCCCATCATTCTCATTGCCATTTGGGGTGGGAGGAATAACCCCCATCATGCTCGTTGCCATGGGGTGGGTGGGGAATAACCCCCATCATTCTCATTGCCATGGGGGGTGGGAGGGGGATAACCCCCATCATGCTCGTTGCCATGGGGGTGGGGGAATAACCCCCATCATGCTCGTTGCCATGGGGTGGGAGGGAGATAACCCCCATCATGCTCATTGCCATGGGGGGTGGGGGTAATAATGCTCATTTGTCTAGGGGGGCACACTGCAGATTAGAACAATTTGCTTGTTGCCTAGGGGTGTTTTAGATACTTACCCAGAGGATCGAGGTGCTGCTGCCGCTTCTCCGATGCTGGCTGCGGGAATCCAAGATGGGGCCGGCTCTGGATGGTTGAAATTGCTCCAGTTATTGTGAATCTCGCGAGAACTGGAGCGTCTTCTCCCTGGCTAAGAGCGGAGCACGCTGATTGGTTGCGCTCCATGCCAGGGGGAAGGCAGACATGCAGGAGAGACCTTTTGCAGGCCCGCCCAGTTGAGCCGAATGGCTCATTAGCATACATGGCGGGAAATATTGCAGGGGGCACCGCGGACAAACAGGGGCACAAAAGAAACTAAGAATACCGGAATAAGCACCACTGGGGGCGGGCAAGTAATGTCAGATATTATTATAGACATGAAATTTCTGGTGAAAGGTCCTCTTTAAACTTCACTGTTTTTAATGAAGACTGAAAAATGTATATCACAAACAAGCATCTTTTTACATTCAGTTTACTGGGAAAACCAGCATTCTCCATGACTTAATAATGATATCCATGTTAGTACCTTATTGACTGGAAATACGATCCAAAGCATTAATTACAAGTTACAAAAAATTCAGCTGATTCCAAAGTGTTCACTTTGTTTTTCTTGCAACTGTATGTGCAAGCAGAGATATTTAAAATAATCAGGAAGTATAATGTTGTATAGCTTTCATTTATACATTGAGTTTTATTTTTATAAACCTGGAAATCCCACTTAAATTGCTTTGTACAGTAAAGTATTGTAATACACGTATTACCAAAATAAAGACATATGTAGATATCTACAGTAATAAGCATAGAAGGAATACTTAACACGTTTAGCATATTAATTGCAGTTGTCAAGGTAATGTGTGAAAATAGCTTAAAATCAAGACAGCTGTTAAAATAAACCACATGTAAATTGCTGACAGATTCATACAGCAAATAAAGAGAAGTGAATTGCAAATATGTGTATACTGGGAAACGGGATAATCAGCAAACTGGAAAACCATGACTGTATTTCTTTACTAAAAGATGATAAAAACAGTGTATAAAGCATCACTTACGTGTTCATTGTTGACACCTTTATAAATGTCATTAGATCTGGTAGAGAACAAAACATGTTTAGAATAAACTATACAATTGATACATAATATACAAGAACTACAAAAGTGCCATCCTGTATAGAGGCAAGCTTTTATTTGCTATATGTCCGCAAACCTAGACCATCCCTGTTCATTTGGGGAATGTCTAGCCAATAAGCGATAATCTTTAATTCATGGATTAAAGATTATTTAATTCAAATAATCTTAAGTGTTTCAGACCACTCTCAATATGGGTCCTTCATCATCATGATGAAGGACCCATATTGAGAGTGGTCTGAAACGTGTAAAGATTATGCGTGTACTGGGAGTTTTAAACCGCTGTAATAAAGTTTTTCTACTTGTTCATTTGGAGCTGGACCTTTGGATCTTTTGTTTTTGGAGTCTTCTGAATACAGTCCAATCCAGGTGCTGTGCCCATGCTCATTACAAGCAGGTGAGAGCTGCTTTTTCTTCACAAAAGTATCTTCAGGTGTAATAGAGCCTTTGAGATCAAATATCAATAGCTTATGCACAAACATTCACAGTGTAAGAGGCACAAATACTATAGAGCTCATATGCCACTGGAATCCATGGTCCAATTTACATAAGGTGTATTTGGTAAGAGATAGTGGTGTCTTCTTGTACTCTTTTACACACTTTTGTACAGAAGTGGTCTTCCTTACATTCTTTTTGGCTGGACATGTTCTGAAATGTGTGTCATGTGATAATCAGCAATATTGTATTGAGTAGGTTTCATGAGAAACTAGAGTTATTAAAGGGGTTGTCCAAGATTAGTTCAGACCTCACAGAGTGATTGACCCATTGTGGTAATTATACTTACCTATCCTCTATCACTCCAGGGCCAACTCTTCCTCTGTCTGCTGCGCTGAAAACAACATCAGTTGATGAGAGTACACATGACCGCTGCAGCCAATCACAGACCATGGAGGTGACTTGCTTCCGTAGCATCATGTGACCAGTTGTCAGGGTAAGGTATGGATGGACACATCCAGTGCTTCCAGTGACATTTTTACAATCTGGCACATGCTGCATACATCGAGCATGGTAATGTGGATTATCATCCTAGAACCACTTTCAACTGTATCAGGAAATTAATACCAGTGAATGATTACAATAGCAGAGTGGACAACAACCAAGTTACTGTCCCACTTTGCTGGCAAAGTATAATAGTGTCCGCCAAAACATATATTTTGTTCTGGGGTGAAATTCAATTGTTAAAATAGCAATAACCTGAATCTGGTGTCCCAGCTGTTGCAGGCCAAGTGTTAATATGTCCGTAAAAGGGTATATTTTGTTCTGGGGTGAAATTGAATTGCCAAAATAGCAATACCCTGAATCTGGTGTCCCAGTACAGGCTGGCAAAGTATAATAGTGTCCGCTAAAACATAAATTGTGTTCTGGGGTGAAATTCAATTGCCAAAATAGCAATACGCTGAATCTGGTTTCCCAGCTGTTGCAGGCCAAGTGTTAATCTGTCCGTAAAAGGGTATATTTTGTTATGGAGTGAAATTCAATTGCCAAAATAGCAATACCATAAATCAGTGGTTTTAGCTGTGGCTGGCCAAGTGTTAATCTTTCCGTAAAAGGGTATATTTTGTTCTGGGGTGAAATTCAATTGCCAAAATAGCAATACCCTGAATCTGGTGCCCCAGCACTGGCTGGCAAAGTATAATAGTGTCTGCCAAAACATATATTTTGTTCTGGGGTGAAATTCAATTGTCAAAATAGCAATACCCTGTATCTGGTGTCCCAGCTGTTGCAGGCCAAGTGTTAATCTGTCCGTAAAAGGATATATTTTGTTCTGGGGTGAAATTAAATTGGCAAAATAGCAATACCCTGAATCTGGTGTCCCAGTACTGACTGGCAAAGTATAATAGTGTCCGCCAAAACATATATTTTGTTCTGGGGTGAAATTCAATTGCCAAAATAGCAATACCTCTGGTGTCCCACCTGTTGCAGGCCAAGTGTTAATCTGTCCGTAAAAGGGTATATTTTGTTCTGGGGTGAAATTCAATTGCCAAAATAGCAATACCCTGAATCTGGTGTCCCAGCACTGGCTGGCAAAGTATAATAGTGTCTGCCAAAACATATATTTTGTTCTGGGGTGAAATTCAATTGTCAAAATAGCAATACCCTGTATCTGGTGTCCCAGCTGTTGCAGGCCAAGTGTTAATCTGTCCGTAAAAGGGTATATTTTGTTCTGGGGTGAAATTCAATTGACAAAATAACAATATCCTGAATCTGGTGTCCCAGTACTGGCTGGCAAAGTATAATAGTGTCCGCCAAAACATATATTTTGTTCTGGGGTGAAATTCAATTGTCAAAATAGCAATACCCTGTATCTGGTGTCCCAGCTGTTGCAAGCCAAGTGTTATTCTGTCCGTAAAAGGGTATATTTTGTTCTGGTGTGCAATTCAATTGGCAATAAAGCAATACCCTGAATCTGGTGTTCCAGCTGGTGCAGGCCAAGTGTTAATCTGTCCGTAAACGGGTATATTTCATTCTGGGGTGAAATTCAATTGCCAAAATAGCAATACCCCGAATCTGGTGTCCCAGCTGTTGCAGGCCAAGTGTTCATCTGTCCGTAAAAGGGTATATTTTGTTCTGGAGGGAAATTCAATTGCCAAAATAGCAATACCCTGAATCTGGTGTCCCAGCACTGGCTGGCAAAGTATAATAGTGTCTGCCAAAACATATATTTTGTTCTGGGGTGAAATTCAATTGTCAAAATAGCAATACCCTGTATCTGGTGTCCCAGCTGTTGCAGGCCAAGTGTTAATCTGTCCGTAAAAGGGTATATTTTGTACTGGGGTGAAATTAAATTGCCAAAATAGCAATACCCTGAATCTGGTGTCCCAGTACAGGCTGGCAAAGTATAATAGTGTCCGCCAAAACATATATTTTGTTCTGGGGTGAAATTCAATTGCCAAAATAGCAATACCCTGAATCTGGTGTCCCAGCTGTTGCAGGCCAAGTGTTAATCTGTCCGTAAAAGGGTATATTTTGTTCTGGGGTGAAATTCAATTGCCAAAATAGCAATACCCTGAATCTGGTGTCCCAGCACTGGCTGGCAAAGTATAATAGTGTCTGCCAAAACATATATCTTGTTCTGGGGTGAAATTCAATTGTCAAAATAGCAATACCCTGTATCTGGTGTCCCAGCTGTTGCAGGCCAAGTGTTAATCTGTCCGTAAAAGGGTATATTTTGTTCTGGGGTGAAATTCAATTGACAAAATAGCAATACCCTGAATCTGGTGTCCCAGTACTGGCTGGCAAAGTATAATAGTGTCCGCCAAAACATATATTTTGTTCTGGGGTGAAATTCAATTGCCAAAATAGCAATACCCTGAATCTGGTGTCCCAGCTGTTGCAGGCCAAGTGTTAATCTGTCCGTAAAAGGGTATATTTTGTTCTGGGGTGAAATTCAATTGCCAAAATAGCAATACCCTGAATCTGGTGTCCCAGCACTGGCTGGCAAAGTATAATAGTGTCTGCCAAAACATATATCTTGTTCTGGGGTGAAATTCAATTGTCAAAATAGCAATACCCTGTAACTGGTGTCCCAGCTGTTGCAGGCCAAGTGCTAATCTGTCCGTAAAAGGGTATATTTTGTTCTGGGGTGAAATTCAATTGACAAAATAACAATATCCTGAATCTGGTGTCCCAGTACTGGCTGGCAAAGTATAATAGTGTCCGCCAAAACATATATTTTGTTCTGGGGTGAAATTCAATTGTCAAAATAGCAATACCCTGTATCTGGTGTCCCAGCTGTTGCAGGCCAAGTGTTAATCTTTGCCTAAAAGGGTATATTTTGTTCTGGGGTGAAATTCAATTGACAAAATAACAATATCCTGAATCTGGTGTCCCAGTACTGGCTGGCAAAGTATAATAGTGTCCGCCAAAACATATATTTTGCTCTTGGGTGAAATTTAATTGCTAAAATAGCAATACCCTGAATCTGGTGTCCCAGCTGTTGCAAGTCAAGTGTTTTTCTGTCCGTAAAAGGGTATATTTTTTTCTGGGGTGCAATTCAATTGCCAATAAAGCAATACCCTGAATCTGGTGTTCCAGCTGGTGCAGGCCAAGTGTTAATCTGTCCGTAAAAGGGTATATTTCATTCTGGGGTGAAATTCAATAGCCAAAATAGCAAAACCCTGAATCTGGTGTCCCAGCACTGGCTGACAAAGTATTATAGTGTCTGCCCAAACGTATATTTTGTTCTGGGGTGAAATTCAATTGCCAAAATGGCAATACCCCGAATCTGGTGTCCCAGCTGTTGCAGGCCAAGTGTTCATCTGTCCGTAAAAGGGTATATTTTGTTCTGGAGTGAAATTCAATTGCCAAAATAGCAATACCATAAATCAGTGGTTTTAGCTGTGGCTGGCCAAGTGTTAATCTTTCCGTAAAAGGGTATATTTTGTTCTGGAGGGAAATTCAATTGCCAAAATAGCAATACCCTGAATCTGGTGTCCCAGCACTGGCTGGCAAAGTATAATAGTGTCTGCCAAAACATATATTTTGTTCTGGGATGAAATTCAATTGTCAAAATAGCAATTCCCTGTATCTGGTGTCCCAGCTGTTGCAGGCCAAGTGTTAATCTGTCCGTAAAAGGGTATATTTTGTTCTGGGGTGAAATTAAATTGCCAAAATAGCAATACCCTGAATCTGGTGTCCCAGTACTGGCTGGCAAAGTATAATAGTGTCCGCCAAAACATATATTTTGTTCTGGGGTGAAATTCAATTGCCAAAATAGCAATACCCTGAATCTGGTGTCCCACCTGTTGCAGGCCAAGTGTTAATCTGTCCGTAAAAGGGTATATTTTGTTCTGGGGTGAAATTCAATTGCCAAAATAGCAATACCCTGAATCTGGTGTCTCAGCACTGGCTGGCAAAGTATAATAGTGTCTGCCAAAACATATATTTTGTTCTGGGGTGAAATTCAATTGTCAAAATAGCAATACCCTGTATCTGGTGTCCCAGCTGTTGCAGGCCAAGTGTTAATCTGTCCGTAAAAGGGTATATTTTGTTCTGGGGTGAAATTCAATTGACAAAATAAAAATATCCTGAATCTGGTGTCCCAGTACTGGCTGGCAAAGTATAATAGTGTCCGCAAAACATATATTTTGTTCTAGGGTGAAATTTAATTGCCAAAATAGCAATACCCTGAATCTAGTGTCCCAGCTGTTGCAAGCCAAGTGTAATTCTGTCCGTAAAAGGGTATATTTTGTTCTGGGGTGCAATTCAATTGGCAATAAAGCAATACCCTGAATGTGGTGTTCCAGCTGGTGCAGGCCAAGTGTTCATCTGTCCGTAAAAGGGTATATTTCATTCTGGGGTGAAATTCAATAGCCAAAATAGCAAAACCCTTAATCTGGTGTCCCAGCACTGGCTGGCAAAGTATAATAGTGTCTGCCAAAACATATATTTTGTTCTGGGGTGAAATTCAATTGTCAAAATAGCAATACCCTGAATCTGGTGTCCCAGCACTGGCTGACAAAGTATTATAGTGTCTGCCCAAATGTATATTTTGTTCTGGGGTGAAATTCAATTGCCAAAATAGCAATACCCCGAATCTGGTGTCCCAGCTGTTGCAGGCCAAGTGTTCATCTGTCCGTAAAAGGGTATATTTTGTTCTGGAGTGAAATTCAATTGCCAAAATAGCAAAACCATAAATCAGTGGTTTTAGCTGTGGCTGGCCAAGTGTTAATCTTTCCGTAAAAGGGTATATTTTGTTCTGGAGGGAAATTCAATTGCCAAAATAGCAATACCCTGAATCTGGTGTCCCAGCACTGGCTGGCAAAGTATAATAGTGTCTGCCAAAACATATATTTTGTTCTGGGGTGAAATTCAATTGCCAAAATAGCAATACCCTAAATCTGGTGTCCCAGCTGTTGCAGGCCAAGTGTTAATCTGTCCGTAAAAGGGTATATTTTGTTCTGGGGTGAAATTAAATTGCCAAAATAGCAATACCCTGAATCTGGTTTCCCAGTACTGGCTGGCAAAGTATAATAGTGTCTGCCAAAACGTATATTTTGTTCTGGGGTGAAATTCAATTGCCAAAATAGCAATACCCTGAATCTGGTGTCCCAACACTGGCTGGCAAAGTATAATTGTGTCCGCCAAAACATATATTTTGTTCTTTTTTTAAATTCAATTGCCAAAATAGCAATACCCTATATCTGGTGTCACAGCTGTTGCAGGCCAAGTGTTAATCTGTCCGTAAAAGAGTATATTTTGTTCTGGGGTTAAATTCAATTGCCAATATAGCAATACCCTGAATCTGGTGTTCCAGCTGTTGCAGGCCAAGTGTTAATCTGTCCGTAAAAGGGTATATTACACTCCAGGTGTATATACAAGTGCTGAGAGGGTCATCCTCAATAACTTCACACGCTACCGTGCATCTCCCATTGTATTTCTGTCAGTGAAAGGGTATATTACACAAAGTGTTAAAATACAATTGCTGAAGGCATAATCCTAAATATTTTTTCACACGCTACTGTGCATCTCCAAGTGTAAAACTGTCCATTAAAGTATACCTTTCATCCAGGGCCTAAATACTAGCCCTAAGAGAGATATTCCCCTAAATCAGTGGTTACTGCTGTGCCTGGATTAGTGTCATACGCTACATAAATAAATCGGCAGATAGTGTTAGGTGCTTGTAAAAAAAGGCCTGAATTTAAAATCAATACATTGGCCCAAAGGCAGCTTCAAGGAGTTCCCTGGCATGGCACTTCTTTAAACAATGTGCTGACGACAAGACCCGACTGGTTTGCACGCTGTGCCATCAGAGGCTGAAGTGAGGCATTAACGTTCTGAACCTTAGCACAACCTGCATGACCAGTCATCTACATGCAAAGCATGAACTGCAGGGGAGTAAACACCTTAAAAGCAAGGAACTCCCTCTGGCTCCCCCTGCTTCCTCTTCTGCTGCTGCCTCGGCCTCTTCCTCCGCCTCGGGAGGAACGTTGGCACCTGCCTCCCACCAAACAGAGGATGTGCCACCGACACCACCACCTGCGTCACCAAGCATCTCTACCATGTCACACGGCAGCGCTCAGCTCTCCATCTCACAAACTTGGAGAGAAAGCGTAAATTCCCACCTAGCCACCCTCGAGCCCTGGGCCTGAATGCTAGCATTTCTAAAAAACTGGCCTTTGAAATGTTGTCATTCAGGCTGGTGGACACAGACAGCTTCAAACAGCTGATGTCCATGGCTGTCCCACAGTATGTTGTTCCCAGCCGCCACTACTTCTCCAAGACAGCCGTGCCTTCCCTGCACAACCAAGTATCCCATAAAATCAAGTGTGCACTGTGCAACGCCATCTGTGGCAAGGTCCACCTAACTACAGATACGTGGACCAGTAAGCACGGCCAATGATGCTATATCTCCCAAACTGCACACTGGGTAAATGTAGTGGCGGCTGGGCCCCAGGTGGAGAGTTCCTTGGCGCACGTCCTTCTGCCGCCAAGGATCGCAGGGCATCATTCTTTGCCTCCTGTAGCCTCCTCCTCCTACTCGGCTTCCTTCCCCTCTGCTTCAACCAGCTCATCCAGTCAGCCATATACCTTCACCACCAACTTCAGCACAGCCCGGGGTAAACGTCAGCAGGCCATTCTGAAACTCATATGTTTGGGGGACAGGCCCCACACCCCGCAGGAGTTGTGGCGGGGTATTGAACAACAGACCGTCAAGTGGTTTCTGCCGGTGGGCCTCAAGCCCGGCCTGGTGGTGTGCGATAATGGGCGAAATCTCGTTGCAGCTCTGGGACTAGCCGGTTTGACACACATCCCTTGCCAGGCGCATGTGCTGAATTTGGTGGTGCAGAAGTTCATTTAAAACTACCCCGACATGTCAGAGCTACTGCATAAATTGCGGGCCATCTGTGCGCGCTTCCGGGGTTCACATCCTGCCGCTGCTCGCCTGTCTGCGCTACAGCGTAACTTCGGCCTTCCCGCTCACCGCCTCATATGCGACGTGCCCACCAGGTGGAACTCCACCTTGCACACGCTGGAGAGACTGTGCGAGCAGCAGCAGGCCATAGTGGAGTTTCAGCTGCAGCACACACGTGTCAGTCGCACTGCGGAACAGCACCACTTCACCACTAATGATTGGGCCTCCATGCGAGACCTGTGTGCCCTGTTGCTCTGTTTCGAGTACTCCACCAACATGGCCAGTGGCGAAGAAAACGCTTAGGGCGATGATGGAAGAGGAGGAGGATGAGGGGTCATTTTTAGCACTTTCAGGCCAGTCTGTTAGAAGTGGCTCAGAGGGAGGTTTTTTGCAACAGCAGAGGCCAGGTACAAATGTGGCCAGCCAGGGCCCACTACTGGAGGATGAGGAGGAGGTGGAGGAGGATGAAGATGAACCAGGTTCACAGCGGGGTGGCACCCGACACAGCTCAGGCCCATCACTGGTGCGTGGCTGGGGGGATACGGAGGATGATGACGATACGCCTCCCACAGAGGAAAGCTTGTCCTTACCTCTCGGGAGCCTGGCACACATGAGTGACTACATGCTGCAGTGCCTGCGCAACGACAGCAGAGTTGCCCACATTTTAACGTGTGCGGACTACTGGGTTGCCACCCTGCTGGATCCCCGGTACAAAGACAATGTGCCCACCTTACTTCCTGCACTGGAGCTTGATAGGAAAATGCGCGAGTACAAGTGCACGCTGATAGACGTGCTCCTGACAGCATTCCCAAATGTCACAGGGGAACAGGTGGAAGCCCAAGGCGAAGGCAGAGGAGAAGCAAGAGGTCGCCAACACAGCTGTGTCACGGCCAGCTCCTCTGAGGGCAGGGTTAGCATGGCAGAAATTTGGAAAAGTTTTGTCTCCACGCCACAGCTAACTGCACCACCACCTGATACGGAACATGTTAGCAGCAGGCAGCATTTCACTAACATGGTTGAAAAATACGTCTGCACACCCCTCCACGTATTGACTGATGACTCGTCCCCATTCAACTTCTGGGTCTCCAAATTGTACACGTGGCCAGAGTTAGCATTTTATGCCTTGGAGGTGCTGGCCTGCCCGGCGACCAGCGTTTTGTCTGAAAGTGTATTCAGCACGGCAAGGGGCGTCATTAATGACAAACGCAGCCGCCTGTCCACAGCCAACGTGGACAAGCTGACGTTCGTAAAAATGAACCAGGCATGGATCCCACTTCTTTTTTGATACTCATTTTTTTAACTTTACCATGATCTTGCGGTGCAACCCAAAGTTGAATGAACCTCTCCTCAATCTGGACGCCGGGGCCTAAATAACTGAAAGTGGCCTTCTCCAGTGGTGGGTGATATGACGCATGATTCCTTGCTGTGGGACCTCTCTCCTCTGTCTGGGTGCTGGGGCCTAATTAACTCAAAGTGGCCTTCTCCAGTGGTGGGTGATATGACGCCTTATTCCTTGCTGTGGGACCTCTCTCCTCTGTCTGGGTGCTGGGCCTAAATAATTGAAAGTGGCCTTCTCCAGTGGTGGGTGATATGACACCTTGTTCCTTGCTGTGGGACCTTTATCCTCTGTCTGGGTGCTGGGGCCGAAATAACTGAAAGTGGCCTTCTCCAGTGGTGGGTGATATGCAGTGGCGTAACTAGAACTGACTGGGCCCCACAGCAAATTATTGAATGGGCCCCCCCCCCTCATGGGCAACTTCTTTACAACCCCAACCCCCCTCCCCCCTATGTAAGCCCCAGTCCTGCAGCTAGTCAAAATCACTCACTCAGACCAGGCCCTGCTGCGACTCCGTCCATTTCCCACACATATACTGCATATCATGTCACTGTATATAATACTATTGTGGGGGCCCTTTTAAAATTTAGTCCTCCTCTCAGGTGGGCCCCTTTTGAGTTCAGGCCCCGCAGTAGCTGCGTCCCCTGCTTCCACTATAGGTACACTCCTGCCTTTCACAATATTATAGCTATACACACTATACAATGCTAATAAAAGGTATGTTACCATAATTACAAGAAAAATGCAAAAAAAAGTACTCAAAACAAATATAATTAGGGAGAGTTTACACTTCCGTTTCATTTTGGATTCTTCTGATGTGCCAGAAAAACAGAAAAAAACAGTATGTATCTTGTAAAAAAAAAAGGATCCTGTAAACAAATAGATCCTGTTGCATCCCTTATGCACATTTGGCATATGTTTGAGACATTTCTGAGATCTGTTTTATCAGATGGAAAAAAGTACTGCATACAGGACATTTCTTTCTGTCTAAAAAACGGATCTCAGGTAGAAATGGCTCAAACGGATGCCAAGTGTGCATAACGGATGCCAAGTGTGCATAACGGATGCAACGGGATCTATTTGTTTACAGGATCCTTTTTTTCTGTTCTGACGGATTAGAAGAATCGAAAATGAAATGGAGATGTGAACTCTTGCTTACTTGAATATACAGAATAAAATAGCATAACCAATTTCAAACTCCAGGAATAGTATCCACTAGGTAGTGTATTTCACCTATGCATCCTTGGTATGGGGCTGAATGTATAAATGCACACATACATTCATTATATAGTCTTAGGCCTGTTTCTCATTTCACAAGCATTTTATGCATTGGAATTTCCACCAAATGCCTTCACTGGTGGGATAACTAGGTTCTGATAGATAGATAGATAGATAGATAGATAGATAGATAGATAGATAGATAGATAGATAATAGGATAGATAGATAGATAGATAGATAGATAGATAGATAGATAGATAATAGGATGGATGGATAGATAGATAGATAGATAATAGATAGATAAATAGATAGATAGATAGATAGATAGATAGATAGATAATAGGATAGATAGATAATAGGATAGATAGATAGATAGATAGATAGATAGATAGATAGATAGATAGATAGATAGATAGATAGATAGATGATAGATAATCACACACACACCTTTCACATACATACACTTTCCTTACTCAGGCTAGATAGATTTGTCAGGCTGTGGGAGATCCATAAGAGTTTCTAACCCCCTGAGCACATGGCTGGTGTCTTCTCCTCAGAGAGCAGTGCAGGCCTCCTCCTCTCCCACTCACTCTCGTCCCGACTAGACACTGACAGCAGAGCAAAGAGCACTACTGCCCCGCAGCCGACAGTAAGTGAAGAGGAGCAAATAGGGAGGGGGGGAGTTCTTAAGGAAGCTCCAGGGAGATGTTTTAAGGTAGCAACATAAGCTGCTGCTGAAAGAGCTTCTGTTATCTTCAGTGCAGCCCTCCACTATACCCTGCCTGCTGCCTGTGAGGCCAGAAGTTTACATAATAGTACATGCGCCCCTGACGGCTGACACCCCTGCTACTGCTCCCGGGCCCCTTGTAAGCTCAGGGCCCCGAAGCAGCTGCTTCCCCTGCTTCCCTGATAGTTACGCCCCTGGTGATATGACACCTTGTTCCTTGCTGTGGGACCTCTCTCCTCTGTCTGGGTGCTGGGGCCTAATTAACTGAAAGTGGCCTTCTCCAGTGGTGGGTGATATGACGCATGATTCCTTGCTGTGGGACCTCTCTCCTCTGTCTGGGTGCTGGGCCTAAATAACTGAAAGTGGCCTTCTCCAGTGGTGGGTGATATGACACCTTGTTCCTTGCTGTGGGACATATATCCTCTGTCTGGGTGCTGGGGCCTAAATAACTGAAAGTGGCCTTCTCCAGTGGTGGGTGATATGACGCCTTGTTCCTTGCTGTGGGACCTCTCTCCTCTGTCTGGGTGCTGGGGCCTAAATAACTGAAAGTGGCCTTCTCCAGTGGTGGGTGATATGATGCCTTATTCCTTGCTGTGGGACCTCTCTCCTCTGTCTGGGTGCTGGGGCCGAAATAACTGAAAGTGGCCTTCTCCAGTGGTGGGTGATATGACGCCTTATTCTTTGCTGTGGGACCTCTGTCTGGGTGCTGGGGCCGAAATAACTGAAAGTGGCCTTCTCCAGTCGTAGGTGATATGACGCATGATTCTCTGCTATTGGATAATTTTTTTTTTTTTTTTTTTTATTTGAATTCATTTCCCTATCCACATTTGTTTGCAGGGCATTTGTATGTCTCTTCCGGGTGCCGCGGCAGCGTCTAATGGCTGGTGGCGTGCCGGGACCAATGGTGCACCATTTAGTGGGTAGTGGCTAGTTTAATAGCTAAATGGATACAGTTAACTTGGGCTTTTCTTTTGATTGGACACATCTGATTCTGGGAGGTCCAATTAAATTTAGTCAGGTAGGGCATTGGTGTAGTACTAATTAATAGATTGCGCCCACCAGGTGAATGCATTACTTTTAGCTCTATATATATCCACCAACCACTACCCTTTGAGAAAACTAACAGCAAAGCGCACGTCAGGGTGTGGTGGTGGTCTGACTTGAGGCTGGGACGCAATAACTTAGTTGGTATTTTAATATATTGTCTATGTATATTGTATTATACTAGATTGATTCCTCTTTTCTCTTACATGCTATTTGATCTGTACTTTCATAGCCATATTGTTAGGCTGTGTGTACAATACTTTTTCATGAATCTTTGCATTTGCACTTTATAATACCTCCCTAAAAGTACAGTTTGCCCTTGCAGTTTATTATATTTATCCCACTGTCCGGTCACCACCCCTGTGTGTTTGTTTTTAATCTTTTTAATTCATTTGTGTAATATGTCTAATAAAAATTTGATGTCATAATCATGATGGATGTGTGATTAGTTTATTATTTACTATTGAACCACATTTACTTCTATTAGTGTTCAAAATGTAAGACAGCTACCGAGCTGTTTTACATTTAGACCTTTTTTTACACCTGAAACAGGAGTAGGAAATGGTAAATGAGACGGGCCTGACGGCACATCCCCTTCCCCGCCCATGCTGCGCCTACTTTTTTAGACCTGTCAGGGAGAAGTAGCAGATTGCAGTGCAACTAGCTGTTACACTGCAATCCACAACTGAAATACACCTAATATAGGCTTATTTCAGGTTAATAAATATCCCCTTCCTTTTTAAATTGGGCTGTCCTTCCCATCCTGTCTTTCCCATTATCTAGTGATTGAATACTCCTTTGAAAAACTAAGTCTGCTAGAGACAATCAAATGGAGAGTGTGTCTCCCCACATGGTTGTTACAGTGCATGGAGAGTGTGTCTCACAGCAGATATAGAAACTAGAAAATATAAGAGGCAGGTGGAGGTAGGAATTTCACAAATAAATTTGCTTCACAACAAATTACTTTGTCACAAAGTGAATTTCTTTGTAAGTACAGTAACAGGTGCAATGACGGGAAATGGCAATAAAATCACCCCCTGTCTTTGAACCTCTCAGATGCTGCATTCATTGCTGATCGCAGTATCTGAGATTAAAAATTAGGGCTTTCAGGGGTTAAAAAATTAATACCTTATTTGTTTGAGCATGAAGAGGCGGCCGTAGGTGAGTATGTTTTCTTTTCTTTTTTACACCATTTCAGGGAAAATTGATTTGTTACCATGAAGCAATAGGAAATTTGGGTCGAAGTCCACTTCGGATACTTCAATTTGCTCAATAATAATCTGTAATATTCAAGAACTGAACACCTTATTGTTCATCTGTGATGGGCCTATTCAATAAAAACCTTATTGTTGCACTATAGACAGTCTCATTGCCATCATTCTATGACTCCATGGCTAGTCTACAGACATTTTCATTATACAGTAGTTAGAAAACTCAATTCATGCCAAAGTACAGTATGTCTCATCTTGCTGGAATGTACAGTATATTTAGTCGACACATTTTCCATGTTTATATGTCATTTGTCTCAGAAACCCATGTTCATTTTATATGCAATTTTGCATTCTGAAAATGTTTTGTTTTAGCAGCAATTAACTCCATTGGCACCAATTACATATGCAATTATCACACCTTTTCTGCTGGAAAGAATACGCTAAAGCTGTAACATTCTGTGACATCTGTACATTTGTATTCAAATGCTGAATCTGCACTGTATGCAAAATCATTTAGAATATGATCTAATATACCAACATTCTGCTAGAATTCAATGTGGTCCATTTATTTGCTAAACATTTTTTATGCTAATAGTACCGCAGACTGGTCCTTGTACTATGCTGCCCATAAACAGCAACGCATAGAATTGAGAAAGATGTGCTCTAAAACCTAAAGAACATTATATGACATTAGCTCTGGAAATGATTTAGTCATGTATTACAACAGTGCAGTTTAAATTGCATATTTTTAGTAAAAATATCCTAATAATTTAGGATCTTTTCCTGTTTGAGGATGAAATCTGCCCTGTTCGAACATGACCCAAACAGTTTGTCCCAATGGTTATCCATTATTAGTTTCTATAAACATCATAGAGGTGGTTCCCATTCACAATCTACTACAAAAGAAATTAGTGGCTACATCAAGCTTTGTCTGACAATACAATGGATTGTCATAGGACTTGTCATGGGATTGCTGATGAGGCTTCATTGTAAAGGTACTGCCAGATGGGGAGATCTTTGTGCATTAGATACTCAGCTGCGTGGCCATGTGGCCAAACTTATTTGTTGAGCCTCATGCACACGACCGTATGTATTTTGTGATCTGCAAAAAATGGATCCGCAAACAGTACGTATGACATCCGTGTGCATTCCATATTTTGCGGAACTCAACAGCTGGCCCTTCATAGAACAGTACTATACTTGTCCGTAATGCGGACAATAATAGGACATGTTCTATTTTTTTCCGGAACGGAAATACGGAAACGGAATGCACACGGAATAACTTTCATTTTTTTCCGTTGAATGGTTTCGGATGCAGTCCGCAAAAAAAAAACGGAATAGACACGGAAAGAAAATAAGTTTGTGTGCATGAGCCCTTATAGAGATTAGAAAATTGATTCTCCACAAATCCAATTCCATACAAATTTCACAAACTATTTGAATTTTAACAAATCCGAAACTTTACTGATTAGTCCTGCAAACATTGCTTATATATCAGAAAACATAGAAGAAGGCATCTTTTGCCAAAAAGGAATAATTTTTGGAATGTATTATAATTAACCACCTCCCGTCACTCTAACGCCGAAAGGCGTGCGGGAGGTGGAAGTCTCAGGTCTCGATCATGCCTATTGGCGTCATCCCACGAGTAGTGTTGAGCGAACAGTTCGAGCATAGTTCGGGTTCGTACCGAATTTTGGGGTGTTAGGGACACGGACCCGGACCCGAACATTTTAAAAAAAGTTCGGGTTCGGGTTCGTTGTTCGGCGATTTCTTCCCACTTTCTGAAGGGCTGCACAGCAGCCAATCAGCTATTGTTTTACTTCTTGCCCTAAGAGCCCATCACAGCCATGCCTACTAATGGCATGGCTGTGATTGGCCAAGTGCAGCATGTGACCCAGCCTCTATTTAAGCTGGAGTCACGTAGCGCCGCACGTCACACTGCTCTGATTAGTGTAGGGAGAGGACGCAGCTGCTGTGAGGGCGAGATTAGGCAGGGAAAAGTCTGAAAAAGCACCTAATGAAGTGATCGATCTACAGCTGTGAATGATTGAACTTCTGCTAGTTACTTGCTCACTGGTTTTTAGGCTGCACAGAGCGTTTTTCTGTCACTTATTTTCTGGGGTGATCGGCGGCCATTTTGTGACTTGTGGTGCACCAGAACAAGCTGCCACCATGTCCATCAATCCATCAATACTAGTTTTTTTTTTTTTTTTTTTGCTATATCCTACATCAGGGGCTTGGCTGTGCTAATTGTCACCCCTAGAAACTCAGGATAGCAATTTCTATATTTTATTAAGGGGCTAAATACAATTGCCAAAATAGCAATCCCCTAAATCTGGTGTCCCAGCACTGGCAGGCAAACTATAATAGTGTCCGCCAAAACATATATTCTGTTCTTGGGTGAAATTCAATTGCCAAAATATTAATACCATAAATCAGTGGTTTCAGCTGTGGCTGGCCAAGTTTCATAGTGTCCTGCAAAGGATATATTTTGTTCTGGGGTGAAATTCAATTGCCTAAATAGCAATACCATAAATCAGTGGTTTCAGCTCTGGCTGGCAAACTATAATAGTGTCCGCCAAAACATATATTTTGTTCTGGGGTGAAATTCAATTGCCAAAATAGCAATACCATAAATCAGTGGTTTCAGCTGTGGCTGGCCTAGTTTCATAGTGTCCTGCAAATCATATATTTTGTTCTGGGGTGAAATTCAATTGCCAAAATAGCAATACCCTGAATCTGGTGTTCCAGCTGTTGCATGCCTAGTTTAAATATGTCCATAAAAGGATACCTTTCATCCAGGGCCTAAATACTAGCCCTAAAAGAGAT
The DNA here is from genome assembly GCA_033119425.1 of Bufotes viridis. Taxonomy (NCBI): domain Eukaryota; kingdom Metazoa; phylum Chordata; class Amphibia; order Anura; family Bufonidae; genus Bufotes; species Bufotes viridis. The sequence continues at coordinate 337,876,137 of CM065592.1, forward strand.
ATTCCCCTGAATTTGAAATCAATACATTGGGCCAAATATTTTTTTTCTTATTGTGGTGCTTGGTGAACGGTAACAATGAGGAAAACATCTAGTAAGGGACGCGGATGCGGTCATGGTGGTGTTAGTGTACCCTCTGGTGCTGGGAGAGGACGTGGCCATTCTACCACAGCCACCCTTCCTAGTGAACCAACTACCTCAGGTTCCAGTACCCGCCAGAATTTACAGCGATATTTGGTGGGGCCCAATGCCGTTCTAAGGATGGTAAGGCCTGAGCAGGTACAGGCGCTAGTCAATTGGGTGGCCGACAGTGGATCCAGCACGTTCACAACATTATCTCCCACCCAGTCTTCTACAGAAAGCGCACAGGTGGCGCCTGAAAACCAAGCCCATCAGTCTGTCACATCACCTCCATGTATATCAGGGAAACTGTCTGAGCCTCAAGTTATGCAGCAGTCTTTTATGCTGTTTGAAGACTCTGATGGCAGGGTTTCCCAAGGGATCCACATAGCCCTTCCCCAGTGGTGGAAGACATAGAATGCACTGATGCACAACCACTGATGTTTCCTGATGATGAGGATATGGGAATACCATCTCATCGCAGTCCGTACGTCTCTGATGATGACTGCTGCGTCTTTCTGCAGTGTGCAGACCGAACAGGAGGTCAGGGAAGAAGACAGTGTGGAAGACGATGCAGGGGACGATGAGGTCCTAGACCCCACATGGAATGAAGGTCGTGCCACTGACTTTCATAGTTCAGAGGAAGAGGCAGTGGTGAGACCGAGCCAACAGCGTAGCAAAAGAGGGAGCAGAGGGCAAAAGCAGAACAGCCGCCTCCAAGAGAGTTCGCCTGCTACTGGCCACTGCCACCAGGGACTGAGCACCCCAAAGGCAGCTTCAAGGAGTTCCCTGGCATGGCACTTCTTTAAACAATGTGCTGACAACAAGACCTGAGTGGTTTGCATGCTGTGCCATCAGAGCCTGAAGCGAGGCATTAACGTTCTGAACCTTAGCACAACCTGCATGACCAGGCATCTACATGCAAAGCATGAACTGCAATGGAGTAAACACCTTAAAAGCAAGGAACTCCCTCTGGCTCCCCCTGCTTCCTCTTCTGCTGCTGCCTCGGCCTCTTCCTCCGCCTCGGGAGGAACGTTGGCACCTGCCTCCCACCAAACAGAGGATGTGCCACCGACACCACCACCTGCGTCACCAAGCATCTCCACCATGTCACACGGCAGCGCTCAGCTCTCCATCTCACAAACCTTGGAGAGAAAGCATAAATTCCCACCTAGCCACCCTCCAGCCCTGGGCCTGAATGCCAGCATTTCTAAACTACTGGCCTTTGAAATGCTGTCATTCAGGCTGCTGGACACAGACAGCTTCAAACAGCTGATGTCCATGGCTGTCCCACAGTATGTTGTTCCCAGCCACCACTACTTCTCCAAGGCAGCTGTGCCTTCCCTGCACAACCAAGTATCCAATAAAAACAAGTGTGCACTGCGCAACGCCATCTGTGGCAAGGCCCACCTAACCACAGATACGTGTACCAGTAAGCACGGCCAGGGACGCTATATCTCCCTAACTGCACACTGGGTAAATGTAGTGGCGGCTGGGCTGCAGGCGGAGAATTCCTTGGCGCACGTCCTTCCGCCGCCAAGGATCGCAGGGCATCATTCTTTGCCTCTTGTAGCCTCCTCCTCCTACTCGGCTTCCTCCTCCTCTGCTTCCACCAGCTCATCCAGTCAGCCACACACCTTCACCACCAACTTCAGCACAGCCCGGGGTAAACGTCAGCAGGCCATTCTGAAACTCATATTTTTGGGGGACAGGCCCCACACCCCGCAGGAGTTGTGGTGGGGTATTGAACAACAGACCGACGACTGGTTTCTGCCGGTGGGCCTCAAGCCCGGCCTGGTGATGTGCGATAATGGGCGAATGTGCTGAATTTGGTGGTGCAGAAGTTCATTCACAACTACCCTAACATGTCAGAGCTGCTGCATAAAGTACGGTCCGTCTGTGCGCGCTTCCGGCGTTCACATCCTGCCGCTGCTCGCCTGTCTGCGCTACAGCGGAACTTCGGCCTTCCCGCTCACCGCCTCATATGCGACGTGCCCACCAGGTGGAACTCCACCTTGCACATGCTGGAGAGAGTGTGCGATCAGCAGCAGGCCATAGTGGAGTTTCAGCTGCAGCATGCACGCGTCAGTCGCACTGCGGAACAGCACCACTTCAACACCAATGATTGGGCCTCCATGCGAGACCTGTGTGCCCTGTTGCACTCCACCAACATGGCCAGTGGTGAGGACACCGTTATCAGCGTTACAATACCACTTCTATGTCTCCTTGAGAAAATGCTTAGGGCGATGATGGAAGAGGAGGTGGCCCAGGAGGAGGAGGATGAGGGGTAATTTTTGGCACTTTCAGGCCAGTCTGTTAGACGTGGCTCAGAGGGAGGTTTTTTGCAACAGCAGAGGCCAGGTACAAATGTGGCCAGCCAGGGCCCACTACTGGAGGACGAGGAGGATGAGGAGGAGGTGGAGGAGGATGAGGATGAAGCAGGTTCACTGCGGAGTGGCAACTGACACAGCTCAGGTCCATCACTGGTGCGTGGCTGGGTGGATTCAGAGGATGATGACTATACGCCTCCCACAGAGGACAGCTTGTCCTTACCTCTGTGGGGCCTGGCACACTGAGAGACTACATGCTGCAGTGCCTGCGCAACGACAGCAGAGTTGCCCACATTTTAAGGTGTGCGGACTACTGGGTTGCCACCCTGCTGGATCCCCGGTACAAAGACAATGTGCCCACCTTACTTCCTGCACTGGAGCGTGATAGGAAGATGTGCGAGTACAAGCGCACGCTGGTAGACGCGCTCCTGAGAGCATTCCCAAATGTCACAGGGGAACAGGTGGAAGCCCAAGGCGAAGGCAGAGGAGGAGCAAGTGGTCGCCAAAGCAGCAGTGTCACGGCCAGCTCCTCTGAGGGCAGGGTTAGCATGGCAGAAATGTGGAAAAGTTTTGTCTCCACGCCACAGCTAACTGCACCACCACCTGATACGGAACGTGTTAGCAGGAGGCAGCATTTCACTAATATGGTTGAACAGTACGTCTGCACACCCCTCCACGTACTGACTGATGGTTCGGCCCCATTCAACTTCTGGGTCTCCAAATTGTCCACGTGGCCAGAGTTAGCATTTTATGCCTTGGAGGTGTTGGCCTGCCCGGCGGACAGCGTTTTGTCTGAACGTGTATTCAGCACGGCAGGGGGCGTCATTACTGACAAACGCAGCCGCCTGTCCACAGCCAAAGTGGACATGCTGACGTTCATAAAAATGAACCAGGCATGGATCCCACAGGACCTGTGCCTCCCTTGTGCAGAATAGACATTTATAACTGCCTCCCCCTCAACCATGTATTCTTGTTCTCCGGGGCACTTCTTTATTGAATCCTCATTTTTTTAACTTTACCATGATCTTGCGGTGCAACCCAAAGTTGAATGAACCTCTCCTCTGTCTGGGTGCTGGGGCCTAAATAACTGAAAGTGGCCTTCTCTAGTGGTGGGTGAAATGACGCATGAATCCTTGCTGTGGGACCTCTCTCCTCTGTCTGGGTGCTGGGGGCCAAATAACTGAAAGTGGCCTTCTCCGGTGGTGGGTGATATGACGCATGATTCCTTGCTGTGGGACCTCTCTCCTCTGTCTGGGTGCTGGGGCCGAAATAACTGAAAGTGGCCTTCTCCAGTGGTGGGTGATATGAAGCATGATTCTCTGCTATGGGACCTCTCTCCAATTGATATTGGTTAATTCATTTCCCTATCCACATTTGTTTGCAGGGCATTTACCTACATGTTGCTGCCTTTTGCAGCCCTCTAGCCCTTTCCTGGACTATTTTACAGCCTTTTTAGTGCCCAAAAGTTCGGGTCCCCATTGACTTCAATGGGGTTCGGGATAAAGTTCGGGTCGAGTTTGGATCCCGAACCCGAACATTTTCGGGAAGTTCGGCCGAACTTCTCGAACCCAAACATCCAGGTGTTCGCTCATCTCTAGTTATTTACTAAAAAAGATGAGTGAGGGGAGATCTAATAACTATGTATAAAAATATCAGGGGTCAGTACTGAGATCTCTCCCATCATCTATTTTTCCCCAGGACTGTCACTGTGACGAGGGGACATCCTCTGCGTTCGGAGGAAAGAAGGTTTGTACACAATCATAGAAGAGGATTCTTTACGGAATGAGTAGTGAGACTATGGAACTCTGCCTGAGGAGGTGGTGATGGTGAGTACAATATGTAATTTAATGGAAGCCTGGATGTATTTCTGGAGTGTAATAATATTACAGGTCATAGCTACTAGAGATGGGTCGTTGATCCAGGGAGTACTTCTGATTGCCTGAATGGAGTCGGGAAGGAATTTTTAACTCCCCTTAAGTGAGGAAAATTGGCTTCTACCTCACAGTTTTTTTTTTTTGCCTTGCTCTGGATCAGATAGCAGGATGACAGGCCGAACTGGATGGACAGATGTCTTTTTTCGGCCTTATGTACTATGTTATTAAGTTACTATGTTACTATGTTACTATGTGTGTTGCTTACAGACTTTGTAACTGAACTGATTGGTGTAGGAGCAGTTCCTTCTCACTGATGCTCCACCAATCGCTTAACACAAAGCAATTTAGAGGATAGGGAGGAGAGTTGCTCTTATCTCTCCTCCTCCTTCTCTGCCTTGTTGACTTGGGCATTAGCAATGGTGACTGGACTTCCTATTAGTTTCAAATCTGTGTGGTAGCTTGCAAATGCCTCTCCACTGGTGACACACCATACCACTTAAACACACCCATCAACCAGGGTGTCCCGGTTACCAGACCATGGTGGGAAATAAAAAAAATAAATTGCCTCTCTGGCACTGCTCCAACTTTGGGGTGCCTTAGGCACTGACCTCCAGTGTCTAGTTGCAAATACAACCCTGTCTTAAAGGATAAATGTCATCAGAAAATAACTTATTCTTTCAATTCATATAAAAAACCGCAGCACTCTTGATCTTCAATCCATTTGTAGATTTATTAGCACCAAAAACATCTACAGTGTATTGAAGATCAGATCAAGAGTGCTGAGTTTTTTTCAATGTTTTGGATCTTTAAGGGGTCCCTGGGGCCGGGACCTGACATTGCGAGCACCGCCGGCAATTAATGTATTGAGAAGTAATCAGTAAGTGGTGATGTCCTTATCTACCATCGTACACTTTATTCTTTCAATTAAGTTTTTTGTTAAACATAACACATTTTGGTGATCTTAGTTTTCATTTCCATGCCACTATCTATTTTTTTTTTTAAATCCTAAAACCCTGCCTTTTTCACTGGCCACTAAGCTTAAAGGGAACCTGTCATCAACTTTATGCTGTCTATACATGCAGAATAAAGTAGAGACAGGTGAGTTGATTTCAGCGGTCTGTCATTTAAAAGTTAAAAGTAAGTGGTTGCCAAGAACCAAGATCACAATCATTGCAGACTGGGCCTGGAAAAGAGTCACGGCCACCTGAGAAGAGTCATGTTTATTCCTAAATCCCTGCTCTCCCTGCCCATCTGCTGATGACTGACCTAGTTTTCTCCATTTCTCCCTAGGAGAGAATTGCCATTCATCAGCAGATGGGTGAGAGTGCAGGAGATTATGAATAACCATGACTCTTCTCAAGTAGATTTGACTCTTTTCAAGACCTGGGCTGCAATGATTATGATGCTGGTTCTCAGTAACCATGTACTTTTAGCTCATGAGTGACACACCACTATAATCAGCATTTTTGTCCCTATTTTATGCTGCCCTCAGTGAGGTCAGCATAAAGTTGATGACTAGAGATGAGCAAATTTTTCAACAATTTGATTAGGCCGGTTTGCCAAATTTTTTAAGAAAAATTAGCTGCAGTCCAAATTTATTTGCAGCGAATATTTTAAAAACGTCTATTTCCGGGCTGCAGAGAGCCTTTATAGGGGTGTAGAACACTGTGACTTGCAGTAGGTGACTTGCATAGGGAGTCTGCTGTGGTAGCGAAATAATACTGTGAGTCAGTATGACATGCAGATTACAGGGGTCGCTCTTAGAATTCCTGCATACTTCACTTATTTGGGCAGTTACGGGACCAAAACTTACCAAATACCAAAAGTATCAACTCAGTCTTACAGGTAGATGTTAGCGTCAAGAAGAAGCGCAGTCCTTTTACACCCTCTTCAGCTGATTCCACATAGATATCTAGAGAACCTGTTCGATTAAATGATTATACAAGTAGAGACCCCCCTGAAAGAGGGGAGAGGGTGTCAGCAGTAAGTTTGTGATGACGTCACTGATTAATTTGTCCTTCCTCTGATCCATCAGAACAATAACCCACAAAAAACAGATCCTGTCTGTGGAGCATACGACTTTACTCGGTCAGCATTTGCTCAATAAACCATCAGTATTTCTAATGCCAAAAAAGCAGGAGTAGATCTAAAACAGAGATGACACATGAATTAAATATTTGCATGCCATCTGATGGGACCATACAGGCCTTACAGGTGCTACACTGACAGGATCCGTTGTGCATCTTATTTTTCCTTGCTTCTGACAGATCAGAAGCAAGGTCAAATAAATGATGATGTCAATCAGGCCGAAAGCCAAAAAAGTGGACCAGTCATGAAATGGGGAGGGTGGGAATAGCACAAGAAGTCCACAGACTGGACCTATGACATAGTGGTGAGATGGAAGCAGTATGAGGAGACCACAGAGTGGCAAAGTGACATAGTGTAGAGGTAGTGGCAGCATCAGGAGACCACAGAGTGGCACAATGACAGAGGTGGCAGAAGCAGCATGAGGAGGCCACAGAGCAGCAAGGTGACAAAGTGTTGAGGTAGCAGCAGCATGAGGAAATCACAGAGTTGCAATATGACATAGTGTGGAGGTGGCAGCAGTATCAGGAGACTACAGAGTGGCAATGTGACATAGTGTAGAGGTGGCAGCAGCATCAGGAGAGCATAGAGTGGCTCAATGACAGAGTGTGGAGGTTGGCAGCAGCAGCAGGAGAAGGCCACAAAGTGGCAAGGTGACATAGTGTTGAGGTAGCAGCAGTACAAGGAGACCACAGAGTGGCAAAGTGCCATAATCTGGAGGTAGCAGCATCAGGATACCACAGAGTGGCACAATGACAGAGTGTGGAGGTGGCAGCAGCAGCATGAGGAGGCCACAGAGCGGCAAGATGACATAGTGTGGAGATGGCAGAAGCAGCATCAGGAGACCACAAAATGGCAAGGTGATATAGTGTGGAGATGACAACAGCAGCAGGAGACCAAAAAATGTCAAGTTGACATAGTGTGGAGATGGCAGCAGCAGCAGGAGACCACAAAGTTGCAAGGTGACATAGTGTGGAGATGGCAGCAGCAGCAGCAGTAGACCACAAAATGGCAAGGTAACATAGTGTGGCGATGGCTGCAGCAGCAGGAGACCACAAAATGGCAAGTGACATAGTGTGGAGATGGCAGCAGCAGCATCAGGATCCCACAGAGTGGCAAGGTGACATAGTGTGGGGATGGCAGCAGCATCAGGATACCACAGAGAGGCAAGGTGACATAGTGTGTAAATAGCAACAGCAGCATCAGGAGAAAACAAAATGGCAACGTGACATAGTCTGTAGAGGGCAGCAGCAGCATAAGGATACCACAGAGTGGCAAGGTGACATAGTGTGGAGGTGGCAGTAGCATCAGGAGACCACAGAGTTACCCGTTGACAGAGTGGGGAGGTGGGTTGCAATACCAGTATCAGCTGAAGATGGTGGGTGAAAGAAGGAGCACTTGGCATCAGATGCGTGGCATCAGGTGGGTGGCAGCATCAGAATTGTAGCTGAGGCAGGTAGCCTGAAGAAACCGGTCTCTTTTGTCAAAGTGTTGGTATGGCACCATGGATAATCTAATCAGATGCATCAGGCATTGGTGGGTGGAAATCCTGGCTGATCCACGCCTGATTCATCTTGACAAAGGTCAGTCTCTTCACATTTTGGGTGGATGGGCAAGTTCTTCTTGGGGTAACTATGGCCCCCGCCGCACTAAACACCCGCTCTCATGCCACACTACTGGCCGGGCAGGACAGCTTTTCCAGGGCAAACTCTGCCACAAATCCAGTTTGGCTACCCAGTAGATTTTCAATGTGGGGTGGTAGGGTCCAGTCCAAGTATGCAACCACCTGCTGGTTCAGGTCCTGCTCTGGGTCTACCTGCTTCTGTTAAGTAGATTCTTCACTATGCAGATGAAGAAAGCTACGTACTTATCAGCGACTGTAGACTCAGGATGCTGCTGATGGAGCTAGTACTGCTCCTGCCCCCCCCCCCCACCCCTCCCCAGCAGTCATGGCAGTGGAACTTGAGCGCAGAGAGCTGTGGGTGGACAAGCGAGTTCTCCTTGGGGTCACTATGGCCCCTGCCACACTAAATACCTGCTCTGATACTACACTACTGGCCGGGCAGGACAGCTTTTCCAGGGCAAACTCGGCCAGTTGCGGCCAGAAATGCAGTTTGGCTGCCCAGTAGTCCATGGGATCTTCAATGAGGGTTGGCAGGGTGCTGTCCAAGTATGCCACCACCTGCTTGTTCTCGTCCTGCTCCAGGTCTACCTGCTGCTGCTGCTGGTGAGTAGTTTCTTCACTATGCGGGTGAAGAAACGTACTCATTAGCAACTGTAGACTCAGGCTACTGTTGATGGAGCTGGTACTGCTCCTGCCACCCCATCCCTCCCCAGCTGCCATGGCAGCGGAACGTGAGCACAGAGGGCACCCCAGTCAGACCTGCGAGAGGATAGATGATGGCGCAGATAGGCAGCGGCCAACTGACTACATAGGATGTCTCTGTAGTAGTTCAATTTGTCCGCCCTCTCAGAGGGTGTAAAAAAGGCCCCTATTCTGGAACAGTAGCGAGGGTCCAACATGGTGGAGAGACAGAAGTCATCCCTCTGCCGAATGAAGACAATTCGGCTGTCACTATGCAAGCAAGTGAGCACGCAGCAGGCCATTTGTGCGAGTGACTCGGAGGGACTCCCTGCCTCCATCACCACTGCATACGGCCACGGTGTGTCTGAGTCCTCTGTTTCGTCTTCCTCATCGCCCTGTAGCTCATCTGGCTGCTCCTGCTCCTCCTCTCCTGTCAGCTCCCCCCCCCCCCCTCCTCAACCTCTTCCATTTCAGCCCTCCAAGGCTCATGTGGCCGTGAGATTTAGTCGCAACGTCTCCGGTCCCCTGACCAGCCATTGTTACCATCATCTGTTCCAGGACATGAAGCATAGTGTTGAGCGCGAATATTCGAATTGCAAATTTTTAGCGTGAATATCGGGACTTCGAGAATTTGCGAATCTTTCGAATATATAAATATATATCCGTAAAACCAAATATTCTTCTTTTTTTTTTCATCTGAACCCATTACCTGGTATACCTACCTCATGCTTTTTGCTTGTGGGCCAATGAGAGAAGGCTGCAATATTGTAGTCTGTAGTGAATTAGAATATTCTCCAATTTATTTTCTTATGCGAAAAATCGGCAATGTAATATTTGCCTAATGCGAATATTCTAAAACACGAATATATAGCAGTACAGAATATACTGCTATATATTTGTTTTTTAGAATATTCGTCATTTTTTCCAATTTAATGTGAACAGTCATTGGCCCACAAGCAACTTAAGTAGGAAGGAATCATGACTTCAGATGGAAGAAAATGGCGAATATTCTCAAATTGACCCACAAGTCAGTAAATGACTCATTACTGATTTAGAATATTCTTCATTATTTAATATAGCTTATGTTCTGCAAAAAATCTTCAATTAAATATGCGCGTTAATCGAATCGCGTCAGGGCATTAAGTAACTTTCCTATTGGGTTGGCTTGGCTTGGTAGAATTGTCGAATATGTAGAATATAGCGCTATTGACGCAGCACCGACACAATGTTCTTCCCGTTGTCGGTCACCATGGTTCCGATTTTCCGTTGTCGCAGAGAAAGCCAGAATTCGATTTCTTGATGAACCACACAGAGCAGTACCTCCATTCGCCCAGGGATACAAGGTGCAAAACAGTGTGACACAGCCCTGCACATGTGGTATGTTGAAGGTGCACTGTGACTTGTCCCTGCAGTGGAGGCTGAGGACATGGTGGAAGATAAGGAGGCAGAGGCGGACATTGTCGCAAGACCAACGGCGAGAGAACATGGAGGGGGAAGCGGCATGACCTGGCCAAGTTGACGTTGTGGCTCTGCAGAAACCACATTGACCCAGTAGGCCGTAAAGTACATGTACTGTCACTGACAATAGTTGCAGCTCCAGACGTCGGCACTGCCATGCACTTTAGCAGACACTGACAGGCTCAAGGACTGTCCCAGCTTCTGTTCTACATATTTGTGCAGGGCTGGTGCAGAGTGAGAGAGAGAGAGACTGCAGAAACAGCAACTTGGACAGGAGCACGTTAAGCTTCTACACCGTTGGATGCGTACAAGCATACTGCTGTCTCTTGGCAATCGCTTTGGTGATCGATCGCTGAAAGAATGACTGACGAGGAGTAGGAGGAGCAGGAGCATCTGGACCAGCAGAAGTTGGGAATGACAGACATCTTACATCGGCTGAGGTGGTGGAGCCTTGACTACCTGAAACCCGGTGAGTGCCACTGGGTGATGCAGTGGTTGTTGCGGCAGGCTGGACCACCAAATCGGAGTCACAGTACTTCCAGGCCACTGTATGGCAGTGCTGGATAGGTTGATGCAGGGCTGTAGTGCCAACATTGGCGCCCTGGCCACGCTTCACTTTCTGGCCACAGATTTGACATATGGCCACATACACCTCCTATGGTGTTTTGAAAAAAAAAAAACTGCCACACCGCCAACTAGGTGATTTTCCCCCCAACAGTTTGCACTAACTGACTGCTACAGCAGTTGCCTCAGTGAACCCCTGCACCACTACTACCCGGGCAGGTTGGCTGCTGCGAAGCAGGTGGTCTACCCCAGGCAAGTTTGGCTCCCTACCTCCCACTGCTGCCACCCTGCTGACTCCCAGCTACGCTACCACCTTTCTGGCTCTGCCTCACAGGCAAGCTGCCACCATCTTCTCCTGATGATGATGTATCCACTTCTGCACCCGGCTCCCAAGTGCGATCGGCTTCATCATCATCGAGTAGTGTCTGCACATTACTGATGTCCTCCTCAACGGCCTCGGGGTCAGAAGCCTGACCACTCGCAACACCACCACACACACCACTTTCCTCATCATTACTTGCCCGCTTAGCAAAGGAAGTGGCGGATGTCTCCTTCAGTTCTTGGCTGGGCAGTAGCTGCTGATTGTCCTTTAGTAGCTCTTTCTTACTGAAAAGTGTAGCTGAGCCTACAGAATATACTACTTCTTGCGGTGTGGGAACAGAAAAATACAGAGGCATGTTGAGGATAGGTGAGGGCACAGGGCCTGCTCCTTGGCCATGCCAACTAAGAGTTGTGTCTGACGAACCCACTGACTGTTAGCTGGGGGTGTCTGATGTCACTTGGGATGAAGTGGATGACCGAGTTAACCAATCAAGAACTGCAGGGTTGCTGGTCAAGACTCGACTGCTAGATGACACAGGAAGCTCAAGTCTCTCGCTGCGACTCCTGCTGCCAAGCCAACTTACTCTGCTGTGACCTCTGCCTGCGCTAGAAACATTTACAGTTGTGTTCAAAATTATTCAACCCCCACTGAAATTAAGTGTTTTGGCTAGTTTGACATTGATTTTGATCATTTCAGTCATTTTGTTTACAATTAAATCAAAGAGGCACTTGTAAGTCAGACAAATATAACATAACATTTATAATGAAATAACCACAAATGTCTTTTCTGTGCTCACATCATTATCAGTTTTATTCAACCCCCAAGTGACATTCAATCTTAGTATTTAGTACAACATCCTTTTCCAGTTATAACAGCTTTTAAACGTGAAGCATAGCTTGACACAAGTGTCTTGTAGCGATCTACGGGTATCTTCGCCCATTCTTCATGGGCAAGAGCCTCCAGTTCAGTCACATTCTTAGGCTTGAGCGCTGCAACTGCTTTCTTTAAGTCCCACCAGAGGTTCTCAATCGGATTTAAGTCTGGTGACTGCGATGGCCACTTTAAAATGTTCCAGCCTTTAATCTGCAACCATGCTCTAGTGGACTTGGAGGTATGCTTGGGATCATTGTCCTGTTGAAAGGTCCAACGTCTCCCAAGCCTCAGGTTTGCGACGGACTGCATCACATTTTCATCCAATATCTCCTGGTAATGAAGAGAATTCATGGTACCTTGCACATGCTGAAGCTTCCCTGTACCTGTAGAAGCAAAACAGCCCCAAATCATGATTGACCCACCGCCATGCTTCACAGTAGGCAAGGTGTTCTTTTCTTCATAGGCCTTGTTCTTCCTCCTCCAAACATAGCCTTGATCCATGGGCCCAAGCAGTTCTAATTTTGTTTCATCAGTCCACAGAACACTATCCCAAAACTTTTGTGGTTTGTCCACATGACTTTTGGCATACTGCAGTCGACTCTTCTTATTCTTTGGAGACAGCAAGGTTGTGCGCCTGGGAGTTCTGGCATGGAGGCCTTCATTACGCAGTGTGCGCCTTATTATCTGAGCTGAAACTTCAGTACCCACATCTGACAAATCATTTTTCAGTTCCTCAGCAGTCACAGGGGGACTTTTCTCCACTTTTCGCTTCAGGTAGCGCACAGCAGTCAAAGCCAGCATCTTCTTTCTGCCACGACCAGGTAGCGTTTCAACAGTGCCCCTTGCCTTGAATTTGCGAATGATGCTTCCTATGGTGTCTCTTGGTATGTTTAACATCTTTGCAATCTTCTTATAGCCATTGCCCTTCCTGTGAAGAGAAATCACCTCTTCTCTTGTCTTCCTGGACCATTCTCCTGACTTCACCATGTTTGTAAACACACCAGTAAATGTCTAGAAGGAGCTGAGTATCACAGTCATTTTAACCACTTGAAGACCACAGGTTTATACCCCCCTAGTGACCAGGCCCTTTTTTACAAATCCGCACTACACTACTTTCACCGTTTATTGCTCCGTCATGCAACTTACCACCCAAATGAATTTTACCTCCTTTTCTTCTCACTAATAGAGCTTTCATTTGGTGGTATTTCATTGTTGCTGACATTTTTACTTTTTTTGCTATTAATAAAAATTTAACGACATTTTTGCAAAAAAATGACATTTTTCACTTTCTGTTGTAAAATTTTTTAAAAAAAACTACATTTCTATATAAATTTTTCTCTAAATGTATTGTTCTACATGTCTTTGATAAAAAAAAGTCCAATAAGTGTATATTTATTGGTTTGGGTAAAAGTTATAGCGTTTACAAACTATGGTGCAAAAAGTGAATTTCGGCATTTTGAAGCAGCTCTGACTTTCTGAGCGCCTGTCGTGTTTCTTCAGGTGCTAGAATGCCAGGAAAGTATAAATACCCCCAAATCACACCATTTTAGAAAGAAGACACCCCAAAGTATTCGCGGAGGGGCTTGGTGAGTTCATGTATCATTTCATTTTTTTCACAAGTTAGCGGAAAATGACACTTTCTGAGGAAAAAAATAATAATAAAGTTTCCATTTCTGCTAACTTCTGGCAAAAAAAAAAAAATCTCATACGGGCTCATTATGCCCCTCAGTGAATACCTTGGGGTGTCTACTTTCCGAAATGGGGTCATTTGTGGGGTGTTTGTACTGTTCTGGCATTTTGGGCGGGGCTAAATTGTGAGCCGCCATGTAAAAGCTAAAGGTACTCATTGGTTTTAGGGCCCCTTTGCGCACCAGGCTGCAAAAAGTGTCACTCATGTGGTATCGCCGTACTCAGGAGAAGTAGGGCAATGTGTTTTGGGGTGTATTTTTACATATACCTATGTTGGGTGAGAGAAATATCTCTGTAAACTGACAACTTTGTATAAAAAATTTAAAAATTGTCATTTACAGAGATATTTCTCACACCCAGCAGAGGTATATATAAAAATACACCCCAAACACATTGCCCCACTTCTCCTGAGTGCGGCGATACCCATGTGTGCACTTTTGCAGCCTGGTGCAAAGGCCTAATTCAATGAGTACCTTTAGATTTCACAGGGCATTTTTACGCATTTGGATTCCAGACTTCTTCTCACGCTTTAGGGGCCCCTAAAATGCCAGGACAGTATAAATACCCCACATGTGACCCTATTTTAGAACGAAGACACCCCAAGGTATTCCGTGAGGGGTATGGTGAGTTCATGTAAAATTTTATTTTTGTCACAAGTTAGTGGAATATGAGACTTTGTAAAAAACAAAATAAAAAAATAAAAATATATCAATTTCCGCTAACTTGTGCCAAAAAAAAATTCTGTGAACTCGCCATGCCCCTCACGGAATACCTTAGGGTGTCTTCTTTCCAAAATGGGGTCACATGTGGGGTATTTATACTCACCTGGCATTTTAGGGAACCTAAAGCGTGAGAATCCAAATGCGTAAAAATGCCCTGTGAAATCCTAAAGGTACTCATTGGTTTTAGGGCCCCTTTGCGCATCTTGGCTGCAAAAAGTGTCACTCATGTGGTATCGCCGTACTCAGGAGAAGTAGGGCAATGTGTTTTGGGGTGTATTTTTACATATACCCATGCTGGGTGTGAGAAATATCGCTGTAAGCGACAACTTTTTAAATTTTTTATACAAAGTTGTCAATTTACAGAGATATTTCTCTCACCAGCATGGGTATATGTAAAAATACACCCCAAACACATTGCCCTACTTCTCTGAGTACGGCGATCCACATGGTGACACTTTGCAGCCAAATCGCAAAGGCTCAAATCCCATGAGTACCTTTTAGGAAGGGCATTTTTACGCATTTTTCTTCTCATGCTTTAGGGCCCCTAAAATGCCAGGGCAGTATAAATACCCCACATGTGACCCCATTTTGGAAAGAAGACACCCCAAGATATTCCATGAGGGGCATGGCGAGTTCATAGAAAAAAATTTTTGGCACAAGTTAGTGGAAATTGATTTTTATTGTTTTTCTCACAAAGTCTCCCTTTCCGCTAACTTTTGACAAAAGTTTAATTTTTCATGGACTCACTATGCCCCTCAGCGAATACCTTGGGGTGTCTTCTTTCCAAAATGGGGTCACATGTGGGGTATTTATACTGCCCTGGCATTTAGGGGCCCTAAAGCGTGAGAAGAAAAATGCGTAAAAATGCCCTCCTAAAAGGTACTCATGGGAATTTGGGCCCCTGCGCATCTTGGCTGCAAAAAGTGTCACTCATGTGGTATCGCCGTACTCAGGAGAAGTAGGGCAATGTGTTTTGGGGTGTATTTTTACATATACCCATGCTGGGTGAGAGAAATATCTCTGTAAATTACCAACTTTGAATAAAAATTTTTAAAAGTTGTCATTTACAGAGATGTTTCTCACACCCAGTATGGGTATATGTAAAATACACCCCAAAGCACATTGCCTACTTCTCCTGAGTACGGCGATACCATGTGTGCCACTTTTGCAGCCAAGATCGCAAGAGCCCTAAAACCAATGAGTACCTTTAGGATTTCACAGGGCATTTTTACGCATTTGGATTCTCACACTTTAGCACCCTAAAATGCCAGGTGAGTATAAATACCCCACATGTGACCCCATTGTGGAAAGAAGACACCCCAAGGTATTCTGTGAGGGTATGGCGAGTTCACAGAAAAAAAAATTTTGACACAAGTTAGCGGAAATTGATATATATATATATATATATTTTTTTACAAAGTCTCATATTCCACTAACTTGTGACAAAAATAAAATTTTACATGAACTCACCATACCCCTCACGGAATACCTTGGGGTGTCTTCTTTCTAAAATGGGGTCACATGTGGGGTTTTGTACTGCCCTGGCATTTGAGGGTCTCACAATCATTACACGTATGGCCAGCATTAGGAGTTTCTGCGATTCTCCTTATATTGAGCATACGGGTAATGAGATTTTTTCCGTTCAGCCGCTGCGCTGAAAAAAATAAAAATGAACGGCACAGATTTTTCATTCGCATCGGTCAATGTGGATGAAAAAATCTCTGCCAAATCAGTGATTGCGGTGCGGTGGGCGCTAGCTAACTAACAAGTAGCTAACTAACTGGCGGTGATAACGGGACCCTTATGCCCCATTCACACGTCCGAGAATTCTGTTTGCGGAGCGAATTGCGGACCCATTCATTTCTATGGGGACAGACTTTGTCCCGCTCGGATCGGAATTACGGATCCGCGCTTCCGAGTCTGCACTTCCGTTCCGCAAAAATATAGAACATGTCCTATTCTTGTCCGCAGTGCGGACAAGAAAAGCATTTTCTATATAGTTCTGTGCGGATCTGCAAAATGCGGAAGCGCATTGCCGGTGTCCGTATTTTGCGGATCCGCAGATCCATGGATCCGCAGATCCATGGATCCATAAAACACATACGGACGTCTGAATGAGCCTGTAGGGGGTGATTAGTGACAGGGGGTGACAGGGGGTGATCAGGGGGGTGACATGGGTGATCAGGGGTTAATCAGTGATGGGGGTGGGGGGGTGTGTGTAGTGATTGGTGCACTTTTCCTATGTTTCCTCTGGTGGTCCCAAACAAAGGGACCACCAGGCGAGCAGGACAGCAGGCATATCAGGCGCTGTTTAAAAAACAGCGTCTGATATGCGATTTAAATGCGGTTTTTCCGCATCTACAGCCTGCCAGCGCATGATCAGCGCTGGCAGGCTGTAGTTTCAGTTGTCCCGGCTCCGATCACATGAGCAGCGCACGCACGACGCGCGCGCGTTCATGTGAAATCTCGGGTCTCACGAGATGACGCCGATAGGCGGCAGTGAGACCTGAGAGAGCCGCCGCGCTGACGCCCATCGGCGTTAGCGTGGCGGCAAGTGGTTAAATCTGCCTAATTGGTGCTTATTATGCTTGATTGCTGCTCCTTGACATCCACAGGTGTTTTCAATACCTGATCGAAAACACTTGAATGAACCTCTGGTCTTAAGAGTGGTAGTCTTTAAGGGGTTGAATAATTGTGTCAATGAAGAAATCACAAAAAAAACATTTCATACTGTATTACAAAAACAATTGATGTCATTTTAGTTGCATTTGGTTCTTTAAAAAGTCCTTGTAAGATTTAATTCTGAACACAATTACAAATGTACACTAAATTCCCTAAAACTCTTTACAGCATTGGGGGTTGAATAATTTTGAACACAACTGTAGGCTTCTGCCACTCCTCTGTGAATGGCCTGGCACTTCTCTGTCAGACATATTCTTAGCTGAACAAAATAAATTAAAAGCAAATTAAAACACCCTTAAAAGCAATAAATATATTGCGTATATATTTTATTATGTAGTACAGAAATACGTCACTAAACGCTCTCAACACATATAGCTGCAGAAGTGAACTGCGTATATATTTTTCTTTTTCTAATGAAATATGCCACTAAATGCTTTTACCGCAAATAACAGCAACAGTGAACTGCGTTTATATATTTTTTGTAGTATAGAAATATCTTACTAAACGCTTTTAACCCCTGTAAGAGAGTGTCTGGAGTGGTAGTGGATGGAAGATACGTGGCCCCGGTGGAGTAAGAGCCAGGTCTTCTGTGTTTTGTCAGCAGTGAGTGCTGTCACACAGCGGTCCGGGCTGGCTCTTACTGGGAAAAGTCAAAAAGCAGGGTGGGTGTCTGTTCCCCACGGACCACCACGGATGGACGGGTTTCGGTTGTTGGTGTCAGTCTACACTGATCCTGGCAGGTTGGTTATCTCTGGCCTTAGTTGGGTAGGGAAGGAGTTAATCCTTCACTATGCTCGGTGGGTGTGGTCTGCCTGCTACACCCAGGGCTGTGAATATAGGTTTGATGCTCACTGACTGTGGGACGGATGAAGTGTGGTCTTCTATATCACTGCAGGAGGCTGTATGGGAGGCTGATTGCATGGTTGGGCTGAGCTCTGTAGTCCGCTCATCTAACAAAGACTGCCCAGTTGCTGCAGGCTCAGGGAAGGACCAAAAGAAGGGATCCTGTGGCCGGAGCCAATCCCTTGTCCAGGCCGACACGTAGCCTGTCTAACTTGCACGAACTTGGACAAACCCGCCCCACGACAAGGTGTAGTACTGATCACAGATGTGAGAGACTGTGTGAAAAGGCTCCAAGACGCCTGCAGCGATTAGGGGCTCCGTTGTGGGAGGTGGGGTTTATGAACATTGCTGTTGTGTGAATTGCACCAGTACTAATCCATCCTATCTGCAGCGGAAAGGAACTATGATATTGGCAATAGGGAACTATTTGCTATTAAACTAGTGTTTAAGGAATGGCGTCACTTTTTAGAGGGGGCAATCCACCCCATCACGGTGATTACAGACCACAAAAACCTTCTGTACCTTGAATCAGCTAAGCGTCTCACCCCTAGACAAGCTAGGTGGTCTCTATTTTTTACCAGGTTTAACTTTATCATCACCTATCGTCCTGGAACAAAAAATACCAAGGCAGATGCATTATCTCGTAGTTTTCCTGGAGGGGGTAATGTGGGTGATCCGGTACCCATTCTACAAAGAGGAGTGGTTGTCTCTGCTGTACACTCTGTTCTGGAGGGGAAGGTGTTAGAGGCCCAGGGGGACGCCCCGGTCTTTTGCCCCTCAGAGAAATTGTTTGTACCGTTAAACCTGCGTCTCAAATTATTAAAGGAACATCATAATTCGGCACTTTCTGGGCACCTGGGTAGTAAAGCAGCCTTGGAGCTACTGTCTCGTCGTTTTTGGTGGCTGAGGTTGCATCAGGATGTAACGGATTTTGTGTCTACTTGTTCTACTTGTGCACGCGCTAAAGTCTCTCATACACATCCAGCAGGGTCTTTATTGCCACTGGTCATTCCCAATAGGCCATGGACACATCTGTCAATGGATTTCATTACTGACTTACCTTTGTCTGCAGGTAAAACGGTTATCTTGGTAGTAGTGGTAGTAGTTAGCAAAATGGTACACTTTATTGCGTTACCTGACACAAATGTTCATCATGGATAACCTCTGACACATCGACCCTTCTGGCATACAATGACTGTCGATACCCAAAGTTCACATCCATGGGCTCACCCAGGAGGGGACAGTTGGCCCGTACATGGCCAGGCTCATGGCACCGCCAGCAGATTATAGAGTCCCGATCCCAAAAGGGCACATCCCGTGTGGTCTTTCTCAGCTCAGGCCGCAGGGTCTGGGGAGGGGATTTTCTGGGTTTTATTACTCCCTTCCCCAGAGTTCCCCCCTCAAGTTCCTCAGTAGCCCCATAACGTTCGACCAGGTCCACCATCTCCAGGGCACTAGTAGGAGATGTCTGGCCAACCCAGCGCTGGAGGGGTAGTGGCAATGCCCTCCAGAATTTGTCAGCTACAATACGGTCCAGCATAGCAGTGGGACTAAGTACGTCAGGCGGTAGCCATTTTTGTAAGAGTTTTAGCAAATTGTAATACTGGGGTCGTGCTGGCTCAGCTGGGTTAAACTCCCACTGATGTACCCGCTGGGCCCTGACCAACACATTCACCCCCAGTCTCGCCAGGATCTCACCCTTAACCACAGAGTAGTCTGCGGCTTGGTCGTCCGGTAAATCAAAGTAAACCTGTTGGGGTCCGGACGTTAGAAACGGAGCGATGACCTCTGCCCACTGGTCTCGGGGTAGTCTCTCTCTCACGGGCACCTTTTCGAACATCGCCAAGTAGGTTTCAACATCATCTGTCGGTGTCATCTTGGGAACGGCTATGCGGACTGCTTTCCGGGCATCGTGCACTCCCTGAGGCATCCCTGACTTTTCTAGCACCATTACATGTTGCAGCAGCCGCTGGTTCGTGTCCTGCTGTCGCTGATTAGCCTCTAGCAGTTGTCTGTTCGTCTCTTGCTGCTGTGCGATGGCCTGCTGTTCGACAAGTAAGGCTTCTTCATGTCTCTTTTGCTGTTGTGCGATGGCCTGCTGTTGGACATCCATGGCCTGCTGTTGCTTTAAGTTGGCCTGGACAAGCTGCTTTATCATCTTCTCCATCTTGTCCTGTGTTGGTGGTTGCAGCTTGGCAGGCTTAATCCAGGACATACAACAGTGCCCAAAAAAAAAATGCTACGAAAAGTTTTGGCTTCACGCCAGCCTCACTGCAATTGCCCGCATCCTCCACCAAATGTGGGGAGTTGCTCTGGTAGACAGCGGTGCGGGTGCAGTATAGAGGCAAAGAGAGTCCAGGTAGTGCAGCAAACAGTGTTTTATTTCACACTTGCACAAACAAAACTCAAAACAGTAACTTAGTGTTACTTCACACACACAGCAAAAACTTGAGGCAAAACAAAAGTCCAAGACTGAATCAAATTCACCTGTGTGGTTTAGGTGCGTGTTCACACCCGGCTGTCAGCACAGCCGCAGGAAAGTCCAACCTCAGGCTTCCAGGCAGACTGCACGCCTCTTTGCAAGCTCTTGCTTCCAGCCCTGAGAGCTCCACGGAACACCAGCAGTTTCCAGGTTAAATCACCTCAAATCCTAGGTGTTAGTTCACAGCTGGCTGAATGCTCAGCAACACAAAAAGTCCACTGACCGTCTTTAAATGGCCTGCTCTTCTGACACACAGGTCTCAGCTCTTCAGCCCAGCACAGGGCTCAGATCCCAAACACAGAGAGAGAGAGTTTGCATAAAACCCAGCTGTCTTATAAAGGCACCTAGGCATTAATCCAAAAAAAAACCCGGACCGGCACTAAAATCCGGTCCAGTATTTGCCCTCACCTGGCTGCAATCAACCCAGCATCACAGGCTGAGAGGAAAATACCTGCTTTTTTACCACCAAACCTCTCACTGTGTCACAGGGGTAAATATAAATGCATGGCTGATAAGAAACGTTCGCCAGGTCCAGACCTAGGAGTGAATGACTATGTGTGGTTGTCTACCAGGAATATTAAGTTAAAGGTTCCCTCTTGGAAACTGGGTCCCAGGTTCATTGGTCCTTACAAAATAGCAGCCATGATTAACCCCATGGCTTTTCGCCTGGAGCTACCTCAGACTTTTAAAATCCATAACGTCTTCCATAAGTCGTTACTCAAAAGGTATGTTGCACCTATAGAACCGTCACCGCTACCACTCCCTCCTGTTATTGTTGATGGTAATTTGGAGTTTCAAATATCCAAAAATGTTGATTCTCGTCGGGTCCGCCGCTCTCTTCAATATCTGGTGCATTGGAGGGGTTATGGTCCCTAGGAAAGAATGTGGGTACCAGCGTCAGAGGTAAACGGCAACAGGTTAGTTCGGGATTTCCATGCCTCTCATCCTGAGAGACCTGGTCCTGAGTGTCCGGAGGCCCCTCGTAGAAAGGGTGTCAGGAGCCATGTCTGACTCCGTTATACCCGGGGTCAGGAAGTCGCAGCGGGTGGCTGCGCAATCTAGGGACGTCAGGGCAGTCAGGTGCCAGCTTCTAGGTGAGTTAGGGGTCACCACCTTTCCCTCTCCCTTGAACAGGGCTTCCCCTTTTCCCTCCCTTTGCGTCACACGTCTGTGATCGGTACGCCGGTCGTGATAAAAAGTGTCGCAAACTAGCCTAGTATGCTCCTTCTCTTCTGTCTTGCCCAGCTTTTAGTGTCATCTCAGGCAGGGTTTTTTGAGTAGCAAGGGCGTTAAGACACCCAAAAGTTGTTCTCTGCTAGTGTGCAAAACATCACTTTTGTCAAAATGAATGAAGCATTGATCTGTAAAGATTTTCCCACTCCTCCAGCTGATTCAGATGAATAGATATGTCCTTGCTAATGGTGCCCCATAATGCGACTGCTGCTGACGGTCTGCGTACCACTATGTCCTTTTCATATGGCTGCAGCCATGCCATTGTGCTGCCTGCCTTCCTGTTTTGTATTGTATGGCTGCTGTCATCATGCCCTTGCTGCTGCATGGCTGCCATTGCCACCAACACTGCAACTGCTATTCCCTGCTAATCCACTACTGCCACTTCCATTACTGTTACAGATTAAATGCAGTGATGCTACTACTACCACTGCTATTGTGGCTGCATGCCACCATTACACTACTTTTTCCACATCCACACTATACTGCTCCCAACTAAAAGGGAGAATTTTTACAGGCTTCTTCAGAACAAGCCACTGTTTCTTCTCATAATTAACACTTGAGTATCTCATGTATAAATACAAGCAGGATGCTCTTGTTTTTATCCCATAATACCATGTGTGTTCAAATATCATCTCCAACCAATAAGGGACAATTTTTGGAAGCGCTGGAATATGAAAGAGCATAACACATACGGTCCGGTGTGTTTTTAACATTCATTAATGCCATCAACCATATGTTTACCCTTAGCTATGCATGTCAGTGTTAACTCTGACATGGTTTACTACTGCTGTTAATGTGTTCAAGAGCTTAGGGAAGGGGGAGAGAAAAAGCAAAACCTTAATTTAAAAAATGTCTACTTGCAACTACTGCAATAAAAACTTTTTTAATTTTTGGCATTTTATTCTGAGAGCCTTAACTTTTTCATTTTTCAGTTGAAAAAAAGCTGCATTCTTCATTCGTACTATTTGGTAGAAGATACAATTTCTTTATTACTTACACCATTTTTTCTGGAGATGAGGGGATTAAGAAACAGCCACTGTGATTTTTTTTCACCATATGGGATAAATCATGCCTTTTTGTAATAACATAGGTCATTAACTCCTTTAGGACAAAACCATTTTTTACCTTCCTGATATGGTAAACATTTTCGTGTCACTGAAAGTTGGAGTGTTTAAACTAGGGACTGAGGGAGAGGGTAATCACATTATAGTAGGGGAACACAGTGCAGATAGTGACCTGGGGAGAAGTAATAGAACTGTGGGTGGATTGGAGGAAGGGACTAGAGCAGTTCATAATGAATGGTGTAGGGTGAACAATGTCCAAAACCTCTTAATTGAATGTATACTAATATCAGAAGCCTGACTAATAAAACGGGTGAACTGGAATTAGTAATGAATGGGAAGGATTATGACATAGTGGGAATAACTAAGACATGGCTGGATGATAGCTATGATTGGGCAGTTAATGTATAGGGTTACAGTCTGTTTAGAAACGAGCATGAAAACTGGAGCGATGGAGGGGCTTGCTTTTATGTAAAGTCATGTGTCTAAAGATTATTCTCTAGGAAGACATAAGTGAGGAAAATGAACAAGAGTCACTAAGAAAGAGTCTGGACAAAAATAGTATCCATGGAAGAGTTCCAAGGAGAAATCGTTTTGGAAGGTGTGCACCCCATTACTAGTGTTGATCGAGCTTGAGCACCTCGACGCTCGGCGCGTGGCAGTATTCGGCCGAATACCGCATGTGCTCAAGCGCAATACTCGAGTCACCTCCTTGCACGTTTCTTGGCTGCTATGCAGCCAATAAATGTGCAGTTAAGTACTGCCCTCACTGTAATGCCGTAGCCATGTTGGTTACTGGCATTACAGTGATTGGCCTGGCCGGAATGCGTCATCAGGTGCTATATAAAGGGGCAGAGTCAGCAACCGGCATACCCGGGCAAGTGCCAGGGCCCACTGCTCCTAGGGGGGCCCACTGTGCTGCTATGAGCGCTTCTATCAATACAGATGGAAGCGCTTATTGCTGGAGTGCAGGGAGCTGTGGTCATTTCATTCACTAACTGCAGCTCCAGCCTCCTACGCTGGCCGCCATGCAGGCTCCTCAGAAATCCAGATTGTTCCCTTCTCCACGGGGAGTCTACGCATCTCCTTCATCCAAAACCTGCTGCAGGGGAGCTCCAGAGGTGAACCAATCAGGTGCCTAGGAGGCATGTCCTTCTTTCTGGCCTTGTCGGTGGATGTCAGCGGGGAGCTGAGGAGAGATAATAGGTGGCATGGGCAGAACGGGATCGATGTGAAATTGGCGGTTGGTGGTGTCCCCACAAAGAGCCGGAGATGTTCCATCCAGGCTGCCTGCTGGCTAGCCTTCTGCTCCTCTCTGCCTGTCAAGTCGGTAAGTGAATGGAGCGAGAGGCGGCAGCTGTCCACCTGGTTGATCAGCGGTTGTCACATTAGTGGAGAAGCCACCACATCATAGTACCTCACAGAGTCCCTGTAGCACATATGGTTACTTCTATGTATGAGGATTGATAGATCTCAGTCTTTTTATGTAGTCTTTTTATTGACTATTATCTTGTAGCCCTGAAGTGTAATCTGGGGTTTCCACAATGGATATTTGCTGGTCTTGGAGCTCATAATTATTATTATTTTTTTTATAATCATAATTCAAAAAAGAGAAAGAAAAAGAAATAGGATTGCACATCCACAAGCTCAGCTTCTGATCTATAACTGCTTCTCAGCAAAATTAATATCGCCTCCCGGCGCAATATTTGCTATGCTGCCCCCTATACTGCACTCTATATAAGAGGTATTAGTGTACATTTTGATCAAAAGGCATAAGCCCACTCACCGCGCCAAGGTTGCCTGTTTGAGTGGGTCCTACTCTAAATTTAGCTCAGCACCACCCAGCAATCACCACCGCCGCAGCACCGCACCAGCACTCGATGGAATCCAGCCGCCAAACAGCACCCCTGCTGTCTGGCAATGCCACTATGGCACCGGGTCCCGCCAACCCCCCAGCACCGCGCCACAGCAAACAAAGTTCTGTCCAGGATCAGCACTCATCCCGCAGGTGTTTTAAATTAGCTGGAGCATGAATATATGAGTGAAGGATTCTACCAGCTCTCAGACTTAGTTCCTGAGAGCATTTGATAAGGGGAGCTTTACTAACTGTTCACATGGTGCAGTACTGCGTGGCGGCTGTTGTTTGCTGTGGCGCGGTGCTGGGGGGGTTGGTGAGACCCAGTGCTATGGTGGCATTGCCAGACAGCAGGGGTGCTGTTTGGCGGCTGGATCCCGCTGCCCGCTGTTGCGGTGCTGCGGCGGTCACCGGGCAGTGCTGCGCCAAATTTAGAGTAGGACCCACTCAAAGAGGCAACCTTGGCGCAGTGAGTGGGCTTATGCCTTTTGATCAAAATGTACACTAATGCCTCTTATAAAGTATGCAGTATAGGGGGCAGCATAGTTAATATTGCGCCAAGAGGCGATATTAATTTTGCTGAGAAGCAGTTATAGATCAGAAGCTGAGCTTATGGATCTGCGATCCTATTTCTTTTTCTTTCTCTTTTTTGAATTTTTTTTTATAACGTCTTCTCCTAAGGGAATATCAATCACCCAGAGCTTGAGGTTTGGTAGTATGAGAGATGTGGCTTCTTATCATATCTGCAATATGGAGATGCATTGATTTAGTTGTTTTTCTACATATATTATATACTCCTGATCTATGTAATTTATGTGACTTAATCCGAAAACCAATACAAATTTGCTGTGGGGCCGAGTCAGTTCTAGCTAGTGAGGGCCTCTTAAACAGTATTATGACCCCAGTGCTCCCTCTATACAGTATAACCCCCAGTGTGTGGGCCACCGGGGGTTATTATTCTG
The DNA here is from genome assembly GCA_033119425.1 of Bufotes viridis. Taxonomy (NCBI): domain Eukaryota; kingdom Metazoa; phylum Chordata; class Amphibia; order Anura; family Bufonidae; genus Bufotes; species Bufotes viridis. The sequence goes on from CM065592.1 coordinate 337,901,594, forward strand.
AATGGATGGCCACCGGGGGGGGGGGTCATTATACTGTGTGGGGGGCCACTGGGGGTCATTATATGGTGTGTGAGCCACAGGGGTACATTTCAATTGAAAAAAATGCCACAATGGGGCCCACTGAGATTTATTGCCCAAGGGCCCACATGAACCTTGAGCTGGCCCTTGGCCATATAGCAGGCCATATAGCACCCGATGACGCGTGTTCGGCTCAGTTTTAGGGAGAGCTGTGCTGAAGAAGGGACAGACAGTAGGGAGTGATATAGGAATATTTTTAGTACTAAAAACTTTTAAGAGACCCAAAAAGGACTACTGTGTGTGGCAGCAGCAATATCTATTTTTAGCCCATCCTGCGCTAAATATCGTGCAATAGTTGGGCCACTGTAGACAGCAACATTAGCCACGCCACTTCTCCAGTGTAAAGTGTGCGCAACCAAAAAATATCTGTGACATTCAGTGTACTTTTTCCGTGGACGGTGTCTGCTGCGGACAGTGAAATTACCAGTGCAACTTCTGCAGTGTAACGTGTGCGCTGAAAAAATTTATCTGTGACATACAGTGTACAGTCGTGGCGAAAAGTTTTGAGAATTACATAAATATTGGAAATTGGAAAAGTTGCTGCTTAAGTTTTTATAATAGCAATTTGCATATACTCCAGAATGTTATGAAGAGTGATCAGATGAATTACATAGTCCTTCTTTGCTATGAAAATTAACTTAATCCCAAAAAACCTTTCCATTGCATTTCATTGCAGTCATTACAGGACCTGCTAAAATCATTTCAGTAATCGTCTTGTTAATTCAGGTGAGAATGTTGACGAGCACAAGGCAGGAGATCATTATGTCAGGCTGATTGGGTTAAAATGGCAGACTTGACATGTTAAAAGGAGGGTGATGCTTGAAATCATTGTTCTTCCATTGTTAACCATGGTCACCTGCAAAGAAACCCGTGCAGCCATCATTGCATTGCATAAAAATGGCTTCACAGGTAAGGATATTGTGGCTACTAAGACTGCACCTCAATCAACAATTTATAGGATCATCAAGAACTTCAAGGTTCAATTCTTGTTAAGAAGGCTTCAGGGCGTCCAAGAAAGTCCAGCAAGCTCCAGGATTGTCTCCTAAAGAGGATTCAGCTGCGGGATCGGAGTGGCACCAGTGCAGAGCTTGCTCAGGAATGGCAGCAGGCAGGTGTGAGCGCATCTGCACTCACAGTGAGGCGAAGACTTTTGGAAGATGGCCTGGTGTCATGAAGGGCAGCAAAGAAGCCAATTCCCTCCAAAAAAAACATCAGGGACAGATTGATATTCTGCAGAAAGTATGGTGAATGGACTGCTGAGGACTGGGGCAAAGTCATATTCTCCGATGAAGCCTCTTTCCCATTGTTTGGGGCATCTGGAAAAAGGATTGTCCGGAGAAGAAAAGGTGAGCGCTACCATCAGTCCCGTGTCATGCCAACAGTAAAGCATCCTGAGACCATTCATGTGTGGGGTTGCTTCTCATCCAAGGGAGTGGGCTCACTCACAATTTTGCCCAAAAACACAGCCATGAATAAAGAATGGTACCAAAACACCCTCCAACAGCAACTTCTCCAACAACAGTTTGATGAAGAACAATGCATTTTCCAGCACTATGGAGCATCGGCAAAAGTGATAACTAAGTGGCTCGGGGACCAAAACGTTGACATTTTGGGTCCATGGCCTGGAAACTCCCCAGATCTTAATTTCATTGAGAACTTGTGGTCAATCCTCAGGAGGCAAGTGGACAAAAAAAAAAACACTAATTCTGACAAACTCCAAGAAGTGATTATGAAAGAATGGGTTGCTATCAGTCAGGAATTGGCCCAGAAGTTGATTGAGAGCATGCCCAGTCGAATTGCAGAGGTCCTAAAAAAGAAGGGCCAACACTGCAAATACTGACTCTTTGCATAAATGTCATATAATTGTCGATAAAAGCCTTTGAAACATATGAAGTGCGTGTAATTATATTTCAGTACATCACAGAAACAACTGAAACAAATATCTAAAAGCAGTTTAGCAGCAAACTTTGTGAAAACTCATATTTGTGTAATTTTCAAAACTTTTGGCCATGACTGTATATTTTCAATAGACTGTGTCCACTTCTGACAGTGACATTACCAGGGCCATATCTCCAGTGTAATGTGTGCGCATAAAATTTTTATCTGTGACATACAGTGTACTTTTTCCATAGACGCTGCAGACAGTGACATTACCGTTGGTACCTCTACTGTATAACGTTTCCTCATCCCAAATACCTGTGACATTCCCTGTAATTTTTTATTAGTCACTGGTGACAGCAGTGACATTATCTGCAGGATATCTCCTGTGTGAAGCTTCTACATTCCAAATACCTTTTAAAAAATTTTTGCGCATACATTTCCAAATCCTACGCTACAGTACGTGTGACATACTTTCAGGCATATATAACATTTAATATGAAGAAGGCGAGCAGTAAGGGATGGACAACTGGCTGTGATATATGGTGCACAGCATCAGACCCTTAACCCTAATGTTTCAGATCAGCAGCAGGCCCTCGCCCATAATTTTTTCGATGGTCAGCTCAGCAGCAGGCCCTCAACCATAATGTTTTAGAGGGTCAGCTCAGCAGCAGGTCCTCAACCACAATTTTATTGATGGTCAACTAAGCAGCAGGCACTCTCCCATCATTTTTTAAATGGTCAGCTCAGCAAAAGGCTCCCAAACATAGTTTTAGAGGGTCAGCTCAGCAGCAGGCCCTCAACCATAATTTTTTCGATGGTCAGCTCATCAGCAGACCCTCGCCCCTAATGTTTTAGATGGTCAGATCAGCAGGCCCTTGCTCCAAATGTTTTTGAGGGTCACCAGCAGGCCATCAATCATAATTTTTCAAGGGTGTGTATGATGCCATCCTTTATGTGTAACAAAGGGTGTATTGTAGTGCCAGTGCAGCGTGAAATGATCCTACCTTGTGAGTTTTCCCTACCGCCAAACTGAGCATGCTCAGTACAAGTGAAGCCCCGCCCACAGCCTATTCTCCCTTTTCTTTACTATCCAGTTCATTCTTTACCATCAATGGCGGCATGGAGTTAGTTTTTATAAGAGCCGAGCGCAGCGAGGCCGAGCCCGATGCGTGGCGAGCGAAGCGAGCCCGCGAGGGTACAACTTAATGTAGATTATGGGTTTTTACTAAAGGGAGAATTAGGCTGTGGGCGGGGACTTTACTTGTACTGAGCATGCTCAGTTGGTGCGGTAGGGAAAACTCACAAGGTAGGATCATCTCACGCTGCACCGGTTCCTTGTAATTTTTGGCAGCCCTTTCACTTAGTGCATAGGCTTTATGAGTGTAGGAGTCCCACTACATGAACAATTGTACCACAATGTGAATGAGGCCCTCCTTTATGTTATATACAGGTTGTATCGGAGTGCCTCTTGCTTGTAATTTTTGGCAGCACTTGTACTTTATATACAGGTAAATATACAGGAAAGAATGCTTCCTAACAATTTTTCCTCTAAGGATACTCACACTTGCGGCATGGCTATCCGGCAGGCTGTTCCGGTGGGTGAACAGCAAGCCGGATCCACCATGCTGCAAGTACCTGTGTGCTGCCGCTCCATCCCTATTGACTATAATGGGGTGGGGGGGGCGGAGCTACGGTGCAGCACAGCCGGACCTGCAGTACTAAAAAGTCGGACCTGCAGTACTTTTAGTCCGGCGATCTCCGGCCGTGCACTGCCGTGCTCCGCCTCCTGCCCCATTATCATCAATGGGGACGGAGCGGCAGCACACGGGTACTTGCGGCATGGTGGATCCGGTGTTCACCCACCGGAACAGCCTGCTGGATAGCCATGCCGCAAGTGTGAAAGTACCCTAAAATCGATTTTATCTTTGGTTTTGTGCTTATTATTGTCAATCTGTAAAAGTAGCGAGGTACTTGGACAACATCGTTCCCTACAGCAACCTGGGAGTCCAAGATGCATCCAGACATACTCCCTATGCTGTTCCTGAACCATTTCGGTGGTGTTTCAATCAATTTCTGACCTTTTTCTATGAACCAGGCACCATCCCCTCTTCAGAGCAGGGGGTGCCTGCCTCCCATTGACTTCCATTATACTCGGGTGCTCTGTAGAGCACCCGAGCATCCCGGTGTGTTTGGCCTGAGCATACAAGCACTTTGGTTCTCGATCAACACTACTCGTTACATCTGGCTTTAAACTATCTAACTGAGTATTTCAGAAAAAGAACATTATACCGACAGTCAAACATGGTGGTGGTACTGTGATGGTCTGGGGCTGCTTTGCTTCTTCAGGACCTGGACAACTTGCTATAATTGATGGAACCTTGAATTCTGTTGTCTATTAGAAAATCATAAATGAGAATGACTGTCCATCAGTTTGTGACTAGAGATGAGTGAATCGAAGCTGCCGACGTCGAATTCATTCCGAATTTCATGAAAAATTAGATTCTGAACGAATGTGAATTTCCTTGCGTTTCGTGGTAACAAATCATTTATTTCCTATAATGGCATCTAAAATGGCGGCTACACATGTGAGGACATGGGGCAAGGAACTATGGAAAGGCTTCATGTGTCATGCATGCAGCCAATCAAGAGCTAGAAAGCCCGGTGGTGTCACAGCCCTATAAATACGGCGGCCATCTTAGACACTGCCATTTGTGCATTGTTTAGGGACAGACGTGTATGCAGGCGTTAGGAGGAGTGTGAGTGAAAGAAAAACGAATTGCTAAACCGAAAAAACAAAAGAAAAAAGTGATTTACAAGTGCAGGGAAAGGACAGCGAGAGGAGTAATCATTTCACAGTCAGGGAGACATGTGTGCAGATACTAGTGGGGAGACAAATCTGAATTTCATTATTGTGCAAACCAGCGATTTAGAAGTGCAGTGAAAAGACAATGAGAGGAGGAATCATTTCACAGTCAGGGATAGACGTGTGCAGATGTTAGTAGGGAGAATGATAGTAAATTCATCATTGCAAGTGAAACATTACATGGCAATGTAATTAATTACAAGTGCTCTGTTGAAAAGCCTTTAGTGGGTTTTACATATGTGAAAAAAGATAAATATATATGCCGGTCACTTTTGCTGTTAACTGTGCTGATATGATTTAGAGGCCTATTTCAATACAATATAAGAAATATATATGCAGGTCACTTTTGTTATTATTCACGTTAAAATCATTTGCAGTAATTTCTGGTTAAAGCTTATATTGGCCTTGTTTCACAAAAAAAAGCGTAATATATACACACTGCTCTGCTGCAGTGATTTCTGTTGAAAGCTCATAGTGGCCTTGTTTCACTAAAAAAAGCGTAATATACCCACTGCTCTGCCGCAGTAATTTCTCTTGAAAGCGAATAGTGGCCTGGTTTATTTGAAATAAGTGTAATATATACACACTGCTCTGTTGCAGTCATTTCTGGTGAAAGCGCATATTGGGCTTGTTTCACTTAAAAAAGCATAATATATACCCACTGCACAGCTGCAGTATTTTCTGGTGAAAGCACATATTGGGCTTGTTTCTGTAAAAAAAAAAAAAAAAGCGTAATATAAATCCACTGCTCTGTCACAGTAATTTCTTTTGAAAGCGCATTCTGGCCTGGTTTCACTAAAAAAAGTGTAATATATACCATTGCTCTGTCGCAGTAATTTCTGTTGGAAGCACATAGTGGATTGGTTTCACTAAAAAAAGCGTAAAATATACCCACTGCACAATTGCAGTAATTTCTGGTGAAAGCGCATATTGGGTGTGTTTCAATAAAAAAAAGCGTAATATATACCCACTGCACAGTTGCAGTATTTTCTGGTGAAAGCACATATTGGGCTTGTTTCTGTAAAAAAAAAAAAAAAAACGTAATATATACCCACTGCTCTGTCACAGTAATTTCTTTTGAAAGAGCATTCTGGCATGGTTTCACTAAAAAAAGGGTAATATATACCATTGCTGTCGCAGTGTCGCAGTAATTTCTGTTGAAAGCATATAGTGGCCTGGTTTCATTAAAAAAAGCATAAAAAAATATACCCACTGTACATTTGCAGTTATTTGGGGTGAAAGGGCATATCGGCCTTGTTTCTTTAAAAAAAAAAAAAAACGTAATATATACATACTGCAGTGATGAAGTAATTTCTGGCAAAAGAGTATATTGGCCTTATTTCAGAACTACTAGAAAAATATTTTCTCACTGTTCACTGTTGCAGTTATATTTGGTAAAGCCTTTACTGGCGTATTGCAATATTTAACAAAATATACATTTGCCATTCGTTGGTGCACTTAAATGAAGAAAAACCTTTATTGACATATATCATTAGAAAATAAGTAAATAACTATATATATATATATATATATATATATATATTTCCCCAGTCGTCTCCATGACAGCACAAACTGAGATTGCCTTCCTCTGACAGGACAGGAAAAAAACACAGAGAGGTTAAAATACCCAACCCCACCCCTCATCGCCAGTGTTTTTTCCTGTCCTGTCAAGGGAGGAATACCAGAGAGGTGCTGGGAGTTCTCCTGGGTTCCCTACTCCTTTTTTTTTTTTTTTCGTTTTTCCCACCTTTTTGGTGCCCTGCTGCGGCAGGGCTTTACTTGATAGACCGGAGGTCGGTTCCGGCGTCCGGCTCTTCCCTCCTCCAGGCGGAGTCTATGCCCGGGTCCCCCTCATTAATGGTGAAGTTCCCTCTGCGGCGGCCCAGGCGGGCTTGAAGCGGGGAGGTACGCGCGGCTGGAGCGACGCTATGATGCGCTTTCCTCCAGTCGCCGGGTGATGAGAGACGACAGAATTGCTGCTGCAGAGGCCTACAGCTTCACCCTGCTTACTACGGCACGATTTGTGGATGGGAGCTGAGAAGATGAGCACCCCTACCACCACTGGCTCGGGTCCTGAGCCCCCTACCACTCCGGGCGGTGTGAGTAGCCTGCTGGCACCTATGCTTTTGTTTGTTTGTCCTACTGTGGTTGACCCTTTCCTCCCTTGTGTATTACAGGGAGAAAAGGAGTCTTCCTCCTCTGGAAAATCCAGACCCAGGAAGTGCGGTGTCTGTTTAAAATGCCTTTCTTCCACAGGGTCCAAACCGCTGTGTAAGGACTGCACCTCTACCGTGGTGAAGGCGGAGTCCTCCAGCCTTATGGAGGAAATTAAGACATTGGTCAGAACAGAGGTTCAGTCAGCGTTAGCTGCTAGGGACCCCCCGGCTTCCCCTGGACCCCAACCTCGCCATGGCCACAGACCACCCTCCTCCAGAGGCTTTGGCTACTCGGGGAGTGACCTGGATTCGGCCGACCCTGATCTATCAGATGTGGAAACTACTGCTAGGTCCCTGGAATCAGAGGAAAATAATGAATACAGGAAATTCCTCTTTAATCCCGGAAGATATAGACAAATTAATCCAAACCATCAGGGCCACTATAAGGATGGAGATCTCTAAAGGGTCCAGGTCAGTCCAGGAGGAGATTTTCAGAGGTTTAGGGGAGAGGCACAGGTCGGTGTTCCCTGTCCCGGACAACATCCAAAAGATGATAAAGGCGGAGTGGGAGAAGCCGGAGAAGGGTTCCTTTATCCCGCGAGGCCTTAAAAGACGTTACCCCTTTGACGTAACAGACTGTACTGATTGGGAAACCATTCCCAGGGTTTACGCCCCCGTTGCCAAAGTATTGAAGCGTACGGTCCTCCCGTTAGAGGATTCGGCGCAACTCAAGGACCCCCTAGATAGGAAAGCCGAGAGCCTCCTCAAAAAGATATGGGAAGCTACGGCGGCTCTCCTGAAACCAGGGGTCACAGCAAAATGTGTTGCCCATACTCTTGCTGTGTGGCTTGAACAGCTGGAACGCCATTTAGCAAATAAAGCCCCTTGGGAGGAGATCCTGGACAGTCTTCCTCTTTTAAAAAAGGCCACTTACTTTCTTGCCGATGCAGCTGCAGAGTCCGTCAGGCTATCTGCCCGCACGGCGGTCCTTTCCAACACTACCAGAAGGGTCCTGTGGCTTAAAGCCTGGTCAGGTGATACCATCCCAAAAAATAGGCTTATATCTCTATCCTTCCATGGCCAGTACGTGTTTGGGTCCGACCTGGACAAAATCCTCGAGAATGCCACGGACCGTAAAAAGGGGTTCCCAGAGGACAGATCTAAGTCCAGAAGACAGTTTTTTTCGGAGGCCCAAGCAGGATTCCAGATCCGATAGGAGGGGCCGTGATGGCCGCGGCTTTACGAGAGGCGGGAGGGAAAAAAGTTTTTTCCTCAATCCCAACAGGGGAGATCCCTCTCCTTCTTCATTAAAACAATGACATCATCCCAGTCGGAGGAAGGCTCACCTCGTTCCTAGGGGTTTGGGAACAAACCATGAAGGATCCATACATATTGGGCATTGTTGAACATGGCTACACTATAGAGCTCGATTCCCTTCCTCCGCAGAGGTTCGTCCTGACCAAGTTCCTGATGGCCCTCAAATCTCCCTTGTCCGACGGCGTAAGAAGCTTATTACGCCTCCTGGCAGTAGAAAGGGTCCCTGCCGGAGAAATGGGAAAGGGTCATTATTCCCCCTTATTCCTGGTTTGAAAATCGAATGGCAATTTTCGGACCATTATAAACTTAAAACCCCTGAACAAACACATTACTTATCACAAGTTCAGGATGGAGACGGTCAAGTCGGCGGTGAAGCTCATCGAAAGAGGGGTAATGATGGCCACAATAGACCTCTCCGATGCATACTTCCACATACCAATACAGGTCCGTTCCAGAAAATACTTAAGGTTCAGGGTGGAACAAGCAGGGACAGCTTACCACTATCAATTCAAGTGCCTCCTGTTCGGCATATCATCGGCACCCCGCATCATCACCAAGGTTATGGCGGAGGTCATAGCCTCCCTAAGCAGGGAGGGCATAATAGTTATCCCTTACCTGGACGACCTGCTAATAGTAGCAAAGACCTCAAATCTGCTTCACAGGCACATCCACGTGGTCCTCTCAACCCTCCAGAGCTTGGGCTGGTTAGTCACCAGGACAAGTCCGACCTGCTCCCAAACCATCGGAAAATATTCCTGGGTATCCTCTTGGACTCAACTCTCCAGAGGTCCTTTCTTCCCCCGGTAAAGGTAGAAAAGCTGAACTTAAGAGTCCTCCACTTTATCAAGCAGTCCAGTTGCTCAATAAGGCAGGCCATGGAAATGCTGGGCCACCTCACCTCATGCATCCCTGCGGTAGCCTGGGCGCAATTCCATATGAGACCCTTACAGAAACTGATCCTAAGACAATTGAACAGGTCTCAAATGTCCCTGGACCGAAGGCTGTCAGTGCCCAGGAAGTGAAGGCTTCACTGGGCTGGTGGCTCAAGACCAAGAACCTGGAGACGGGGGTCTCTTGGAGGCAGGAGTTTGTGTTTTCCCTCACGACGGACGCCAGCTCCCGAGGCTGGGGAGCCCTCACGGACTCAGAAACCTTTCAGGGGGTCTGGTCCGAAGACCAGAGGAGGATGTCCTCCAATTACAGAGAACTCCGGGCGGTATGGGAAGGTCTCAAGTCCATCGAGGTTTAGGCCAAGAATCGCCACGTCCTGGTTCATTCGGACAACTCCACAGCTGTGGCGTTTATCCAGCATCAAGGAGGAACAAGACACGGCCACCTCCAGAGGCTCTCAGACCAAATCTTCGTATGGGCAGAGAGGAATCTAAAATCCCTTGCGGATGTTCATCTAAAGGGGTCCCTGAATCTCCAGGCAGATTACCTCAGTCGGCGGAGTCTGGATCCAGGCGAGTGGGCCTTGTCCCAAACTGCCTTTCAAAAGATCCGGGATCGATGGGGGAGTCCCATCCTAGATCTGTTCGCCTCGGCGAAGAACCACAAGGTTCAGGACTTTTTCTCCCTCAAACGAAGAGACCCATGTGTGGCGATAGACGCTTTAACACAGAACTGGACGTCAGGCCTAGTCTACGCATTCCCCCCGATACCAATGATCCGAAGAGTGCTCCAAAAGTTTCAGTCCGAAAGATGCAGACTGATACTGGTGTTCTCATTCTGGCCCAGACGGAGCTGGTTCGGGCTCCTCCAGTCTCCCAGCCGGGATGAGGGCCTCTTAAAGCAGGGTCCCATCCCGCACCCCAACACCAACCTCCTCAAGCTGTCCGCCTGGATTCTGAGAAATCCCTCTTGTTAGGGCTAGGTCTCTCTGAAAGAGTAGTTAAGACCCTCTTACTCAGTAGAAAGTCACACCTCCAAGGCATATCTCAAGGTCTGGAGGAAGTTCGCCTCCTGGGGAGGAGTGAGGTTCAACCAGTCCTCCCCTAATATCCCTCTTACCCTAGAATTCCTCCAGGATGGTTTGGATTTGGGCCTTGCCCCTAACACTCTGCGAGTCCAAGTGTCTGCCTTGGGGGCCCTCTATAATACCAGCCTTTACGAGGTCCCCTGTGTAGCAAGATTTCTGAAGCTGGCGGATCGACTAAATCCTCGAGTCAGGAATATGGTTGCACCCTGGAACCTTAACACCGTCCTGTCGGGACTGTCGGATGCACCATTCGAACCGCATCTCTCCCTATCCATTAAGTGGCTTAAACTAAAAACCATTTTTCTAGTGGCCATATCCTCTGCAAGGAGTGTTTGCGAGCTCCAGGCCCTGTTCATTCAGGAGCCCTTCTTCAGGGTGCAGGAGGACAAGCTTGTTTTTAAGTTAGACCCCTGTTTTCTTTCCAAAGTGGTCTCCTCCTTCCACAGGACACAAGATATAGTCATCCCGTCTTTTTTTCCTAACCCTAAAGACGAGCAGGAATCTAAGTTCCACAATTTAGACATTAGGCGTTCAGTTCTCCATTATCTACACGCCACAGAGGAATGGCGTATTGACAAAAATTTATTTATTCAGTTTGCAGGCCCGAATAAGGGCAAAATGGCGGCGAAGAATTCTATGTCCCGATGGATTAGATGTGCCATCTCTGAGACCTATAAAGCCTCTGGTAGATAGCCGCCTCCGTCCCCTAGAGCCCACTCGGTTAGATCGGTCTCCACTTCCTGGGCTGAGAGAGCCTCTGCTTCGATAGAACAGATCTGCAGGGCAGCCACCTGGAAGAGGGCCCACACCTTCACCAAGCATTATAGGGTGGACGTGTTTGCTGGCGAGGACTTGGCCTTTGGACGTAAGGTCCTAGGTGCTGTTGTCCCCCCCCTAGTTTACTTTGTTAGTTCTCAGTTTGTGCTGTCATGGAGACGACTGGGGAAATAAGTATTACACTCACCGGTAATACGGTTTCCTGGAAGTCTCCATGACAGCACACCTTTGTCCCGCCCTTGTTTTCTTTGTCAATAAACTTGATTGACTAGTTATGTTCTACCCCTTGTCCTAGTCCTGTTATAATACACTGGCGATGAGGGGTGGGGGTGGGGTTTTTAACTTCTCTGTGTTTTTTTCCTGTCCTATCAGAGGAAGGCAATCTCAGTTTGTGCTGTCATGGAGACTTCCAGGAAACTGAATTACCAGTGAGTGTAATATATATATATATATATATATATATATATATATATATATACATACATTCGCCATTGGCTGCTGCATTTATATCTTGGAAAAACTTTATTCACGTATATCGTTAGAAAAATGAAAAAAATATTCAGTGTTTGCTATTGCAGTTATATATGCGATAAAGCCTTTGTGTCGTATTTCTGTACATCAAGATATATTTAGTGTTGAGCGCTACAGTTATATGTGGGAAAGTACTTTTTGCGGTATAGACTGAATTACGTTGTGTAATGTTGAAATTTTGTATTTACGTTTCAGACACTGCGCAATTATGTGACGACGTCCATAATAGCGGCACACTAATACAGGTAAATACACTATGCACTAACCCTGCACAAAAATGTGAAATACTTCACACCAGCCAGCATCTATCTGCAGTATTGCGTACTTGACACTACAGGGACTATTTTGCAGCACAGAAACTTCACGAGGTCCGCATCTCAATCTTCTATGGCGTACCTACTTCCTCTGCTACGCCCTGTTCACTTCAGAAAAAATCTTCTATTTTGCATTAAGCGCTGCATTTATAGGCAGTAAAATCTCTATTGAAATATTTTGGTGGTAAAAATCTGCTATTCTGAAATAAGGGCTGCACTGATATGTGGTAAAATCTGTATTGAAATATTTTGGCGGAAAAAAAAAATTCCACCTCCTCCATTAACTTTCTCATCTCTTCATTAACATCGGACACACTAACTTTACCCCCCCCCCCCCCAAGATATATATATATGTATAGGAGCAAAGAAACGTAAATGACACTGCCAGACAGTAAAAGGTAACTACAACATGATCTCACAATACATTTGATATGACATTTAGCAAGAGTTTGAAGTGGCCACATAATGCACATATTGGGACACTGCATCAAGATGATTCAGGCGTTGATCAGCCAGGATTTCCACACACCAATGCCTGATGCATCAGACTAGATCATTATGGGTGCCACACCAACATTTTGACAACCGTCTTCTTCTGGCTACCTGCCTCAGCCACTATTCTGAAGCTGTTAACAGCCTGATGCCAAACATGTGATGCCAAGTGCTACTTCTTTCACCCACCATCTTCAATAAGTCCTAGTATTGCCACCCACCTTCACACTATGTCACCTTGCCACTTTGTGTCCTACTCATGCTGCCATCTCCATACTATGTCACTTTGCCAATCTGTGTCAATATGCTGCTGCTGTTGCTGCCATCTCCACACTATGTCATCTTGTCATTCTGTGCTATCATGCTGCTGCTGTTGCTGCCATCTCCACACTATGTCATCTTGCCAATCTGTGGTATCATGCTGCTGCTGTTGCAGCCATGTCCACACTATGTGGTCTTTCCACTTTGTGGCCTACTCATGCTGCCATCTCTATACTATGTCACCTTGCCAATCTGTGTTATCATGCTGCTGCTGCCATCTCCACACTATGTCACTGTAGAGGGAAGGGGTATTATGCATATATGTATACAGGTCTTGTAATATGTACATATATGTATTTGCCCTGTTTGGCCAGTAGGGGAATGTGTATGAGCTATACGCCCCAGGATGTGGTTGTATGTATATAGAGATGTGTGTATGACCCTTATATTGCACACATTTGTATATATGTATATGGACTATATGCCCAGGTGGTATATTGTCCCCCAGGTTATGTAGGTATATATTTAGATGTATGCATGTCCCTGATAATGCATACATCCATATATATAGAAATGTTACCAACTCCCCCCCCCCCCAGTCATGGGTGCCCCCTCCCTAGCTAAATCCTCCTGGCATTCCAGCGCCTGTGGGGGAGAAGATGATGTTGAGATGACTGTACACTTTTGTCCAGTTTCAGCCACTTCAAAGGACAGAGAAACAATTAAGATCCTCTGTATTTTGATACCATCTCCGGCAGGGACATAACAGAGATAGGGGAACAATGAGCTCCCCTACCTCTGTCACATACTTTAGGTGGGATAATTAACAACACTTGAGGTATGCGGACGCTTCATAGGCAGGAGGATCAAAAGTACTCCCCCCACCTTGTGTGATGCCATGGTGTATCTGGCTCTCATTCAGGATGCATTCAGGATGCATGCATTTCGTCACACACATAAGATGATGTCACATGCCTGCACCTTGGGTGGAGTAGAAAGGTAGAAAGGGTGGGCGGGCAATGGACTTATATTAGTCCAAGCCAGGACAAAGTGGTGCTCTTTTGAGCTCAGGACCACACAGAGAGAGGAAGGACACACAGATGGGACATGGAGATGGCTGAGTAACCCTAATACCCCTGCCCTGATTTCCCATATCCCTGCATTCCCATGTACCCCTTCCCTGCCCGGCAGCATTAACTCCTGCTGCTGTGTACCCCTTAACCGCTTATTAACCCTTCAAGGCTTCTGTGTGCAGATTGACCCCTGCAGCCCTTGTTGTGTTAACCCTTGCAGTGCCATTACCCCTGGACTGCATTGTGATTTGTATCAACCCTTTCTACCCTGTTATTGGAGTAGGGACAGTGTGAGTAGCCAGGTGGGTGGGTTACTGCTGTAATGTATGTTAGTGGAATTGTATAGCTAGTTTGTGGGGTGGAATTGGGATTGTATGTAGTGTAATTAGGAATATTGTATGTGTAGTAGTGTTGTAATTGACTGACTGTATTACTGAGTGGCTATAAATATATATATTCATATTCCCTTTTATATAGATACATATTATTATAGCAACATTTAGACTATAGACGTGTATTGTGTTAATAAATATTTCTTTATTATTTTACATAGTGTCTAGTCTGTTATTCCATAGTAGTATAGTAGCAATAGCGCAGTAAGATGTAGTTGAGTTCAGTGGATAGTGTAAGGCAAAAGGAGGTATATATCTTTATTTAAGGTATAAATAGGCGGAGTCATCAGTAGACGACCCCGTCTATTTATGAGTACTAATTATTGATATTTGCATCAAGACTGATAATTAATGTTCCCCCTAACCATTGGCGAGCAGGCCAGGAGACAATATTAGTTATGAAAATGAATTATCAATATTCATAATATTTGATATTTATGAAAATTAAGTATTTATAATATATAAAATATTAATAATTAATTAATATTAATCTCCCTTAACTTTGGCGAGCCAGGCCCACTGCTAAGAATTTGTATCTGTGTTCGGTTCTAGTGAGGAAAATCGCTTACGCTGTGAACTAGTCATGTGAGAGAGACGGGGTCAGTGGAGTCTGAGTGTCCAAGGCCTGATAGTTAGGCCAGGTAAAGCATTTTCTTCAATCAGGACTAGGCACAAGGCAATTTCTACAGCAGAGAACCTAAAATCTTTTGGATTTTTGTGTATTAATAATTCTCTGATTGCCTTACATGCCCACTGAACACTGGAGAGAAGTCGTCACATACCATCGATGAAGAGAGAATCATCACCGTTGGAGCTGAACTGTAATCGTCCGGCTGGTCGGAAGAAGGCGTTTGGGATTTAAAGGACCTTCTCCCAGCAGCACACAAAGGACAAGGAAAGACAGCTCCAAGAAAGATGGCCTCTCATCAAAATGTGTAGGAACATAAGGGGGGAGGGGGGGTCAGTCAGCACGTCCCTGTATGCAGGTGCACGTAGCCATGGCAAAATACACAAACACAGAAATGCAACAGCACTCTGCAACCAGCACTCTGCCCTGCCTCTATGCTAGAAGCTATCAGAGGTCGTTAGTGTACATTTTGATCAAAAAGTAATAAGCCACTCGCCACGCCAAGGCGCATCTATGAGTGGTCCTAACACTAAATCCTACCTGGTATGGGCCATGACAGCCAGATAGAATCCAGGGAGTGTGGGCATGTGTAGTATATGTTGGAGGTGGGGTGGCCTCCTTCCAGTCGTGCACACCTGACTAGTTTGTCTGCCCTAGAGGCTGGTTTTAATCAGAGTAAGTATAAAACTGTCAAGGATGGAGGACAGTTAGCAGGAACTGATAAATAATGACAGACTGGCTTAATCCCAAACTAAGGAAAACATAGGAGGGCCCTATAAATCCCTAAGAACTCTCCCAAACTACTGTGCACATGTACAAGTCCCGGTGGTAGACAGATACATGTCCTCGTACATATAACTGAGTGACAACTGAATTCCCTATAGTAGTGAGGGGAACGGCCACCGGCTCACTGCACTGAATACGGAGGGAGTCAGGGTCACCTAGAATCAAGCCAGCAAACAAAACACAAAGTAAACGGAAAGCACTTATCTTAGAGCAAAACAACTGCAGCCTCCAGCAGCACACACTTCATCCAGGAAGTAATATAAACCGCACAGAGAAGCAGTAAGGGAGGGAATATAAAGGAAACCAATTAATCAAGATAAGTAGCAGCTGAGGGAGAGAAAGGAACTGAGCAAAGTGAAACGAAAACAAAGAACGTCATACACAAGACGGGGAGGAACCTCTGACCGACCATCTCCCAGAACCGGCGGTGACAGTACCCCCCCCCCCCCTTCTTCTATGGGTGGACTCTGGACACTCAGGACCGACCTTCTCAGGATAAGACCGATGGAAAGCCCTGATGAGACGATTGGCCTTAATGTCCACCAGTGGGACCCACATCCTCTCCTCAGGACCATAACCTTCCCAATGAACGAAGTACTGAAGAGAACCGCGGATAATGCGGGAATCCACAATCCTGGAGACCTGAAATTCAAG
Source organism: Bufotes viridis (assembly GCA_033119425.1). Classification (NCBI taxonomy): domain Eukaryota; kingdom Metazoa; phylum Chordata; class Amphibia; order Anura; family Bufonidae; genus Bufotes; species Bufotes viridis. The sequence continues at coordinate 337,917,775 of CM065592.1, forward strand.
ATTACCATCAACTAAAATCGGGGGAGGAGTCAAAGAGGAAGAAAAAGTAGGTTGGACATAAGGTTTCAGTAGGGACTTGTGAAAAACATTATGTATCTTCTAAGTCTGAGGAAGATCAAGATGGAAAGCAACAGGATTGATGATGGATAAGATCTTGTAAGGCCCAATAAACCTAGGACCCAACTTCCAGGAGGGAACCTTCAGTTTGATATTCTTTGTAGAGAACCACACCAGATCACCCACATTCAGGTCCGGACCAGGCACACGTCTCTTATCTGCCACACGCTTATATCTCTCACTCATCTTCTTTAGATTACCCTGAATCTTTTGCCAAATAAGAGACAAGGACGAAGAAAATCTCTCCTCATCAGGTAAACCAGAAGAGCCCTCTCCAGAGAATATCCCAAACTGCAGATGAAACCCATATGCACCAAAAAATGGTGACTTATCAGAGGAGTCCTGGCGACGATTATTTAAAGTAAACTCCGCAAGGGACAAAAAAGAACACCAATTCTCCTGATTCTCCGCAACAAAACAGCGCAGATATGTCTCCAGATTCTGATTGACGCGGTCTGACCATTCGACTGCGGATGAAAAGCAGTAGAAAATGACAACCGAACCCCCAAGCGAGAACAGAAGGCCTTCCAGAATCTGGAAACAAATTGTATGCCCCTAACAGAAACTATGTCAGAAGGAATGCCATGTAATTTGACAATATGATCAACAAACGCTTGCGCCAGCGTCTTAGTATTGTGTAACCCAGGAAAAGGAATAAAATGCGCCATTTTGCTAAAATGGTCCACTACCACCAGAATCACAGTCTTCCCCAAAGAGCGAGGCAAGTCCTTAATGAAGTCCATGGACAGATGCGTCCAAGGACAGGAAGGTGTGGGTAACGGGAGGAGAGATCCTGATGGCCGTGAATGAGGGACCTTGGCACGAGAGCAGGTCTCGCAGGCTGCCACAAACCCCTCAGCCTTCTTATGAAGAGCTGGCCACCAGAATCTTCGAGCAATGAGATCCACTGTGGCTCTACTCCCCGGGTGCCCAGCAAGAACACTGTCATGGTGCTCCTTAAAAACTTTGTGTCGCAAAGCGAGCGGCACAAATAACCTCCCAGGAGGACAAAGATCCGGTGCCTCTGCCTGGGCTGCCTGAACCTCTGCCTCCAAATCAGGATAAAGAGCCGAGACGACCACCCCATCAGCCAAAATGGGACCAGGGTCCTCAAAGTTCCCCCCTCCCGGAAAACAACGTGACAGAGCATCCGCCTTCACATTTTTAACCCCAGGGCGGAACGTAACAACAATATTAAACCTAGAAAAGAACCATCTGGCCTGTCTCGGGTTCAGACGCTTGGCTGATTCCAAATAGGCCAGATTCTTATGGTCGGTAAACACGGTAATTGGGTGTCTGGCTCCCTCCAACCAATGACGTCATTCCTCAAAAGCCAATTTGATGGCCAACAACTCCCTATTTCCCACATCGTAATTTCTCTCTGCGGCTAAGAGCTTTTTTGAGAAAAAGGCACACGGTCGCCATTTAGCAGGAGGGGGACCCTGAGATAAGACAGCACCAACCCCCACCTCAGAGGCATCCACCTCAACAATAAAAGGTAGAGCGACATCAGGTTGTGCCAAAATGGGAGCGAAAGCAAAACACTCTTTAATACTAGAAAGGGCTTGAAGCACCTCTTCCGACCATGAGGAAAAATCCACCCCCTTTTTAGTCAGATCAGTGAGTGGCTTAACAACAGAGGAATAATTAAAAATTAACTTTCTGTAATAATTAGCAAAACCCAAAAAGCGCATCAGCGCCTTCTGATTTTCAGAAAGCTCCCAATCAAGCACAGCGCGGTCCTTCTCCGGGTCTATCCGAAAACCAGAAACGGAGAGAAGAAAGACAAGAAATTGAATCTCTGGAACCGCAAACACACATTTTTCCAGTTTAGCGTACAATTTATTTTCCCGCAGAATCAGCAAGACCTGAGATTTTCTCGATGAGTCTTGAAATCAGGAGAAAAAATCAAAATGTCATCTAGATACACCAGTACAAATTTCCCCATTAAATGATAGAGAATGCTGTTCACAAAATGTTGGAAGACAGCCGGAGCATTCATCAAACAAAGGGCATAACCAAGTTCTCAAAATGACCCTCCGGGGTATTGAAGGCCGTCTTCCATTCGTCCCCCTTCCTGACCCTGACAAGGTTGTATGCCCCTCTTGAATCCAACTTAGAAAAAACTTTAGCCCCCACAATCTGGTTAAACAAATCCGGGATCAGAGGAAGCGGATAGGGATCACGAATCGTGATGCGGTTAAGCTCCCTGAAATCCAGACAAGGTCTTAAAGAACCATCTTTTTTTTTTAACAAAGAAAAAAACAGCGGCAACAGGTGACTTCGAGGGTCTGATATGTCCCTTTCTCAGGCTCTCAGAGATATAAGTACGCATGGCGGCTCTCTCAGGTTGAGAGAGATTGTATAATCGTGATTTAGGCATTTTGGCGCCTGGAATGAGATTAATTGGACAATCATACTCCCTCTGAGGGGGCAACTCCTGAACACCACTCTCGGAAAACACATCAGAAAATTCAGAGAGAAAAGATGGTATGGTCTTGGTAGAAACCTCTGCGAGAGTTGCCGTGAGGCAATTCTCTCTGCAAAACTCACTTCAACCATTTATTTGCCTTGCTTGCCAATCAATGGTGGGGTTATGTTTAGTGAGCCAGGGTAGCCCCAACACTAGAGGAGTAGGTAATCCGCTTAAGACAAAACATGACACATCCTCAACATGAGTGTCCCCCACAGTCAAACTGATATTGTGAACTATGCCGTTCAACGATTTTTGAGAAAGTGGAGCGGAATCGATAGCAAAAACAGGTATAGCTTTTTCCAAAGTCTGGAAACCATGTGTTGTAGCAAATTGACTATCAATGAGATTGACAGCTGCTCCACTATCAACAAAAATCTCACAAACAAAGTTATTGCTGTTTAGCGCCACCCTGGCAGGTAGGAGAAAACGGGAACTACAAGCAAACAGCAAATCTTCAATTTCCGCATTAACCTTGCCAATTGTAGCAAATGGAAAGTTATTAGAGGGTTTCTTCATCTTTTTCTTTTTATTACCCTCAGGAAACCCCATGAACCTCCTAGAAGGGAAAACATTAGCTAAATGGTTAATACCTCCACAACAGAAACATACCCTCCTCTGAGGGCTGAATCCTCTAGTATCAGAGGCAACTAAACCCAGCTGCATGGGGTCCTCTATACCATAGAGGGTATAGAGACAGAGTGAGACCCCTGCGCACTGCATGAGACAACTCCTTGGGCTGAATATGACAGGAAAGAGTAGTCTCCTCTCTCTCTCTCAGACGCCTGTAGATAGGAACAGCTAGAAACATGACAGACTCCAAAGACACTGGCCTCTCATAAAACGCAAATGCATCTTTTAATCTCTCCGAAAGACCATTAAAAATTGACTTCGGAGAGCAGCGTCATTCCAACCAGTATCAGCTGCCCACCTCCGAAATTCAGAACAATATATCAGACTGTTTACCTTGGCATAAAAGATGCAGTTTAGATCCATCCAGAGCAATACGATCCGGATCATCATATGATCGGAGGGAGCATGCCCCCGCCGGCAGCGAAAAGGCCCAAGACTGAGTGTTATCCCTGAGCAGCGAGATGATGATCCCCACCCTCTGCTCTTCATCACCAGAGGAATGGGGACGTAAGCGAAAATGGAGTTTGCAAGCCTCTCTAAAACAAATAAAATTCTCACTACCCCCGAAAACGTATCCGAAAGAGAGATTTTAGGCTCGGAACAAACTCCATGAACGCCAGTAGAACCGGTCACCTGAAGCTGAGAAACAGTTTCACGGAGATCTGCTACCTCCGGAGAAAGACCATGCATGCGGTCACCCAAGGCTGAAACATGATCCATGCTTGAGACGGTTATGGCGGTTTATAATGTCAAGAATGGAGGACAGTTAGCAGGAACTGATAAATAACGACAGACTTGCTTAATCCCAAACTAAGGAAAACATAGGGGGGCCCTATAAATCTCTAAGAACTCTCCCAAACTACTGTGCACATGTACTAGTCCCGGTGGTTATCGTACCTATAATTGAGTGACACCTAAATTCCCTATAGTAGTGAGGGGAACGGCCACGGCTCCTTGCACTGAATTCGGAGGGAGTCACGGTCACCTAGAATCAAGCCAGCAAACAAAACACAAAGCAAACGAAAACACTTATCTTAGAGCAAAACAACTGCAGCCTCCAGCAGAACACACTTCATGAAGGAAGTAATATAAGCCGCACAGAGAAGCAGTAAGGGAGGGAATATAAAGGAAACCAATTAATCAAGATAAGTGGCAGCTGAGGGAGAGAAAGGAACCAAAACAAAGAACGTCATACACAAGACAGGGAGGAACCTCTGACCGACCGTCTCCCAGAACCGGCGGTGACAAAAACTGAACTTGCATTTATAGTACCTACTAGTAACCATCTGGCTCCAAGAAGAGTACACAGTGGGCTCAGCATGCATGTTGGTACCTGCATCCCTGGATCTAAAGAAGGCTGTTATGGCACCAGAAAGGGTTAATAAGCATGGTTGATCGTAGCATGCATGTTGGGCCTGCACTCCCTGGATTCTATGTGGCTGTCATGGCCCATAACAGGTAGGATTTAGCGTTAGGACCACTCATAGAGGCGGTCTTGGCGTGGCGAGTGGCTTATTACTTTTTGATCAAAATGAACACTAACGATCTCTGAAAGCTTCTAGCATAGAGGCAGGGCAGAGTGCTGGTTGCAGAGTGCTGTTGCATTTCTGTGTTTGTGTATTCTCTCATCAAAACGTGAGTATGGACTTCTCCACACTGCAACACCTAGCTAAGCATAGCACATTCAATCCCATCCTCCCCACCATATACAAGACAGCAAAAATGCTGTGGTCCGATTTGTTAGCACAGGCTTGTAGCTATGACAAGCTATGTGTTAACAAATGGACAGTGTTAAATAAGATCACAAAGCTAATTCAGATGCTGGCCAAACTTGTTCTTACATTTGAGGTTAGCATCTGCAAGCCAAAGGATGTTGCACTGGTGTCTCGGTCAACGGAGACAATTCCTCCGAACTTTCACTGCCAATGCTGTGCCAGTAATTCGGACCAGGTTTCGGCATTGCAGGCATGGCTGGCAGAGAATGTATAGTCTACTGTTGACCGTGATGCTCAGGTGGCTAAAGTAGAGTCACAGTTAGTAGAGCTGCAGAGGCAGAAGGAGAAGATTGAGGCACAGTTGACTCAGTCTGATGCTGAGATAAAGGCCCTCAAGGAGTGGGCTGCCTCTACTGACGTGACGGTAGCCAAATTGAAGGCTGAGGTTGTCTGTGTATGTGTTTTTTCATGTGGATGGCAGTAGTCCTTGTGTAGGCATGTGTCTCACCTGCTGATTTTTGCAGTGTACATTCCCCGCTGTGAGTCCAGTTGTTGCTGTTCTGTTTCATTCCTGTGTCTCCTTTGAGTAGAACAGTGTTATACTGTGGATCGAGAAATTTGGTGGTTGCAAGCAGATAACAAATTCACATGGTATAGTGTTATGTTAATCTGGGCAACCAGGGTCTCAGATCGATACAGGTGACGCTGTTGTGCTCAAGGTTTTCGGTAGGGCTGTGCTATACTGGGGACTAGGGCGTACAGGCAAAATTGGTGTAATGTTCCGCTGCGCATTTAATTTTGGTCCGAGCCGGTAGCACAGCTCCAATTGAGATTGTACGCGGGGTGATTGGCAGCAGAGTGTGGACTGTGTTTGTGTTGTGGAGTCCTGGAGAGTCTAAGCAGGACTTATGCCATGGATTCTGCGAGCCTCCACAAGAAAGGATGACAGGGGAAAGTCAGCCTGAGTACAAATGAGTAGACAGGGATACGGTGCCATCAAAAGTAAAATGGTGCTTCATCCAGATCTTCCCTCGGATATCCTAACTTATTAAAATGGCCATCCTTATCTGTTGGTGTATAGGGATGTGAAGAGAATCCAATCCTCTGTAGGTAGGGTGTTCACACACCAGTGTTAGGATAAAGAGGGGTCCTGTGAGATGGAGGTCAGCCCAATGCCTTTCTCTTCGAGGGTCAAAGGTATTGGTGCTGGTGTAGGACAACTAATTGCACTGTAAGGGGAGAGATCCCCGAGAAGCGCCTGGTATTTTCTTCTGTCATAGGTATGGTTACTATGGAGCAGAGGATAAGCCCAGATGATACCTGATATCCGCCCTGACACTCTTGTGAGGCTCCAGAGGATCCCACTGGGTTTTGGCAGTCCACAGAGGTCTCAAAAGACGGAGAACTGTGCCACAACCCAGAGGGAGCATTCTCTCCCATGTTTTGGAGAAAGACTTGGAGGCGTTCGGGTGGAAAACTTGTTCGGATCTATATTTCAATCGTTTTATTCTCCCAGTGAAAGTTACTTCACAAAGTAATCCGTAGGAGGCTCAGAACATAACTCCCACAAAGTCGGGAAGCCAGGGACCTTATGAAAATATTTGTGTATATATATATATTGTTAATTTGTAGGTTTTTCTACTTGGTTTCCTATGAGGGTTCAGGATGTATAACTTATGCAATCCTGAAACCCCATAGTACTGTGTATATATAGATTATGTGTATGTTTGCGTACTGTGTACTCATAGACACTCTAGGTACAAATGTGTGACAGTCTAACCCCAAGAACGGTGAAGTTTGTAAGGGTTGGACTGAACGTCAGTTAGTGCGGTGTTCTTTCCCGCAGTTAGAATTTAGGTACCATGATATCACCTCTTAACAGAAAGTCTGACCTGCATATCTGTCCACGGCGAACCTCCACAACGACAGATTCTTCAATCAAGATGAAAAGAGAAGTGTCGGATGGAAGTCGTGAAAAGATCGACATTGACAGAAAGAAGACTTAGAGATTGTAAAGATGAGGTCATTCCAGAGTATTGGGAGCGGTTGACACCTGAAGATCGTTACTGACAGAAAGAAAGAAGGCCAAAGCACGGTTACTACGTGGATTGACCTAGAGACTGTGAGGGTGAAGCCATTCCAGAGTCAGGACAAGACTAGAGTTGAGCGAACACCTGGATGTTCGGTTCGAGAAGTTCGGCCGAACTTCATGAAAATGTTCGGGTTCGGAATCCAAACTCAACCCGAACTTGACCCCGGACCCCATTGAAGTCAATGGGGACCCGAACTTTTGGGCACTAAAAAGGCTGTAAAATAGCCCTGGAAAGGGCTAGAGGGCTGCAAAGGGCATCAACATGTAGTTAAATCCCCTGCAAACAAATGTTGATAGGGAAATGACTTAAAATAAAATAAATAAAAATTAACCAATATCAATTGGCAACTTGGTGGAGGAGGTAGAATAGGAGGTTGGGGTGGCGTCAGGTGGGAATGCTATTGGGAGTTGAAGTTCTCATCACGGCCTAAAAGGATTCACGTCTGCCAGCAGTGTCACAGGCCTCACTCACAGACTCAGGCCAATGGCAACCATACATGAGAGTTGAAGTTGTCATCACAGCCAACAAAGAATCATGTCTGCCTCCAGGGCAACAGGCCTCATTTAAACATTCAGGCCCACGGGACCCACAAAGAGGAGAGTTAAAATCACACCCAGACAGTATTGATTTCACCCAGCAATGCCACAGGCCTCATTTACAGATTCAGACCCATGTCACCAAAAGAGGAGAGTTCCAATTATGTCAAAACAGTATTGATTTCACCCAGTAGTACCACAGGCCTCATTCACTAATTCAGGACAATGGCACCTGCAAAGAAGAGAGTGGTCCCATAACAGCAACACAGGCCTCAGGTAAACCTGCAATGGAACAGGCCATTATCATTTCTTGTAGGCCTCTGACAACCAGACAATGTAAAGGTCATTTGACAGCATAAAGAGGATAATGTCTCCCACCAATGCAGCAAGCGATGAAACGAAATATAGGCCCCTGACAACCAGACAATGTAGAGGTCATTTGACAGTATAAATGCTGATAATGCTGTGAATTTAAATTAGATATTTATACCGTGTATGTACAACTGCTTTGTGAAGCAGGAATTTTGATTTTTTTCACACACAAAAAAGAATAATGCACTATTTCTCAGCTGTAATGTGAAATCAGTATTTAGGCAGTGTATTTTAAAATGCTTTGTGGATCAGGATCTCCACTTTTTTGTCAAAAAAATACACTTATGCTGTATTTCACAGCAGCAATGTAAAATAGGTGGTTGTAATGGGTATTTCAAACTCTTTGGTGAACCTTAAATCACATTTTTTTTCTATAAAAAACAAAGAAGCACTATTTCCATGCAGAAATATAAAATATGTTGGATGGTGTATGCAGAACTGTTTTGTGGACAAGGAATTCGGTTTTCCCTCCAAAATTACCGGATTCTCTATTTCACAGCAGAAATGTCAAATATATATTTTAGCGGTGTAAAATAGGCTTGGTGGATCAGGATGACCACTTTTTTTTTTAACTAAAATACACTGATGCACTATTTGGTAGCTGAAATGGTATATACGGTTTAGTGCATAGTATACAAAAGTGCTCTGTGGCACCACAGAGCCCTGGCTGGACAAATGGACTATGTCACCCCTTAAACATACAAAAGGCAATATAGGGGACTTGAGCAGCCAGAAAAAAATGTTTTTTTTCCTTCACTGAGCTACAAAATAGAATTAGGCTGATGTCCCTTGCAGGCTGGCAGACATGCAGTACACTGCAGTGCCTAAAATGGCCACCGACCCCCACCTCAGTAACAGATGGATTACAAAAAAAATCTCCCTGGCAGTGGCTGGGTGCACAAATGTTGGATTGCTGAGGAACCCTCCCTCTCTATGTTCTGTATCTTGTGGATTAATGTTGCACAGGTTCTTCAGATTTCTGCCCTATTCTGTCCCTAATTGCAGCACCAGCATTCTCTCCCTAAGCTCAAATCAGCAGAGTGACGTGCAGCAGTACGTGACTCCAGCTTATAAAGAGGCTGGGTCACATGCTGCACTCAGCCAATCACAGCAGTGCCATTAGTAGACATGGCTGTGATGGCTTCTTAGGGCAACAAGTAAAACGCTTGCTAATTGGCTGCTGTGCAGCCCTTCAGAAAGCGGGAATAAATCGCCGAACAACGGACCCAAACTTTTTTGAAAATGTTCGAGTTCGGGTCCGTGTCCCGAATACCCCAAAATTCGGGTTCGCTCAACACAAGACAAGACTACATTAAGAGTGGCTGATACCTGAAGATCGTAGCAAGATGCCAAGAAAGTTCCAAACTAAGATCCAGAGGGAAGATGGTGTATTCTGTGGATGGAAACTTCGATTATGGTGATGGGCAGGTCAGAGGTGTCGGCGCGATGGGTGATGTCTAGGAGTGGGGTTGAGGGGGGCAAATACATCCCAACACTTCCCTCAAGTTATTGCCGTGTGTCTAAACAACAGTGGGATTGTAGAGGGAAGGGGTATTATGCATATATATGTATATAGGTCTAGTAATATATACATATATGTATTTGCCCTGTTTCACCAGTAGGGGCATGTGTAAGGTAATTTATCCTATGAGAGAATTAGTTTTCATCCAAGTAGTGCTCTCATTGGTGTTTGCTTCATGATGCTTTGAGCACCATTAACTTGCGCACACACTTACCTCAAAATACAATGTATTCTGACTAGGTAAGGATGCGCTAGTACTTAGTCTCCATGATAATCGATTAACTGCGACTGCGCAGGTACTTAGAGTTTAGAAAGGCTTCTGTGTGCAGATTGACCCCTGCAGCCCTTGTTGTGTTAACCCTTTGCAGTGCCATTACCCCTGGACTGCATTGTGATTTGTATAAACCCTTTCTACCCTGTTATTGCAGTAGGGACAGTGTGAGTAGCCAGGTGGGTGGGTTACTGCTGTAATGTATGTTAGTGGAATTGTATAGCTAGGTTGTGGGGTGGAATTGGGATTTTATGTAGTGTTGTTAGGAATATTGTATGTGTCGTAGTGTTGTAATTTACTAACTGTACTACTGTGTGATTATAAATATATATATATTTATATATATATATATATATATATATATATATATATATATATATTCATATTCCATTTTATATGGATTTATTAGAGCAATATTTAGACTATAGACATGTATTGTATTAATAAATATTTCTTTATTATTTTGCATAGTGTCTACTCTGTTATTCCATAGTAGTATAGTAGCAATAGTGCAGTAATGTAGTGTATGGGAGTTCTGATGCCCAACACTACAGAAGGGTCACCAGGGTGCGTACGTTCCCCTCATTTGTGGGGAGATTGGTGAATGTCATTTTCAGTAAAGTCAATGTAATGTAATGCCTGTTTATATATCCTATCACCCTGTTACTGCTATTATGTGCCATTGTGCAGGCCTGCTAGGGGTGTCATCTCAGCTATGTCCACTAGAGGGAGCTAGGGAGCCCTAGTTAATATAGGCCCAGTCAGGGGAGGAGTTAGAAGAATCTACAATGATGAGTTTATCACCACCTACCATGGAGAGGTCAAAAGGTATTTTCAATCTATTGAAACATCCCCTACTTCCTATAGAAGTAACATTACTCAGTAAAGGTCTCTCTTTTTGTCCGACAGAAAAATCGGACCTCTTTGAGGTATTTGTAGATCTGAATCAATTAGTCAGAAAACTAACCCTACAGCGTCATTTTGTTGGGAAGCTAATGAAAGATCCAACACTCAGAATCACTTCAAATTCAACCACAGGAACATCTGAGAGTACCCCACTCCCCTGTAACCTAAAGACTAAATCATCATTCCACCCACTTGAGAGTAAAGGTCCATTCATTCAATGCTTTTATTATATAACAATGAGAGATCTCAAAAAGAACATTGAGAAACCTAATAACCAGACGAAGGGGGACAGTACTAGGAAATACCCAGGAGTAGATACGAAACCCAATACAATAACCAATTGGAATCGTGAGGAGAAATCAGCCCTAAAAACACAAATCAGTAATAAATAGTGATTAAAAATGCAGATAATGGATGTTGAATATTACGTTAAGGAATCACTAAGAATACTTTCCGATAAACAATTTTATAGACCATTAGAAGAAGACCCTACAAAGGAGTTCTGTAAATCCTTATATGACCTTATTGGACTAGGCAGCACCAGTGGGATTATTGATAAAACTTTAAAAACCTTTTTAAAACCCCTGCATCCATCTACCCCAAAATTCTACTTTTTACCCAAGATACATAAATCTCTAACCGACCCTCCAGGACGACCCATTATTTCGGGTATTGGTTGTCTAACAGCAAACCTTTCGGCCTATGTAGACTTTTTTCTTCAAAAATATGTAGTAGAACTCCCATCCTACATCAGGGACACTGCAGACCTTGCAATACAATCCCTCACCTGGGAGGAAGACTACATTTGGGTCACCCTGGATGTTGCAGCATTGTATACAAATATTAAACATGAACTGGGGATAGCAGCTGTTCAACATGTACTGGCTCAAGACACAACTATGCCAGAAGAACAAAAAGAATTTATAATTAGAGCCATCAGTTTTATTTTAACACACAATTACTTCCTTTTTAATGATAAGTTTTACCTACAATCACAAGGTACAGCAATGGGGACTAAATTTGCGCCCTCCTACGCTAACTTATTTATGGGGGTCTTTGAAGACCGTTTCGCTTACTATCCCATCCAAAAATTAAATTTTACCGTCAGTTTATTGATGATATTATCTTTATCTGGCAAGGAAAAACGGATGACCTATGTACTTTCATTAATGAACTGAATTCAAACAACTGGAACCTATCCTTCACTTTGGAGCATAACAATACATCTGTAGTGTTCCTGGACCTACAACTCACAGTTGAAAACAATAAAATAACAACCCAGACACACTTCAAAACTGTTGATGGGAATAGTTATCTTGAATACAAAAGTTGTCACCACACTAAATGGATAAGAAATATTCCGTATAGCCAATTTAAAAGGATCCGGACTGAGGAACTGTTCAAATACTCATTCATTTAGAACCCAGATAGGACTTCTGAAGAAAAGATTCAGAGAGAAAGGTTACACAAAAAAATTACTTGAGGATGCAACTAAACGGATCTCTAAAATATCACAAAGTGAAAGCTTGAAATCAACATGTAAACAAAAGCAAACCCTGAATCGTTTTCCTTGTCTCGGTCTAATTACCAGATATAGTCATCAACATAACCTTATCCGTAATATCCTCTCTAAGAACTGGTCTATATTACTCCAAGACCCTATTCTTAGTAACCATATTAACCCAGTACCATCACTCACGTTTAGGAGAGCAAAAACCCTAAAAAACCTATTGGCCCCATCCTGTCCAAAATTAAATAATCCAACAAAGAATAAAGGAAAAGAGGAGCCCCCAGGGGCATTTAAGTGCGGAATAAACCGCTGTAAGTGTTGATCAGACATGGGTCAAAAGAAGTTACAAACCCAACAAATGGAGAAACTTTCCAGTTGAAACAACGGATGAATTGTGGCTCAACAAACGTAATATATTTGCTTCAATGCTCCTGTTCACTTTTGTATGTAGGCAGAACAATACAATCACTACGTGAAAGAGTAAATAAACATCGCTCCAATATCATGAAAAAAGTTTTAACCCACAGTATATCCAAGCACTTTGCAACAAGTCACAATGGCGACCCGTCTTGCCTTTCCATTATTCCGATTGAAGTTGATACGCGGTCCTACCAATTATTATGTAGGAGAGAGATGTATTGGATATACAGACTAAACACCCTAACACCTTTTGGATTAAATGAATCGCTTGAATACACCAATTACTAACAAACATAATTATATAGTTGTATAAACTATACCTACGATATTTTCATATTTTAATATAATGCACTACCCAACATTTAATAATATCATCATGGAGTATACTAGATTCCCTTATTCTACAATCTACCACAAATACCTTTTCACATATCCAATTTAATATCCCCATATACATTCCCTACACCCACAACTCTAATTATGCTTATCAGTAGTTACATTTGTTTCAGTATCCATCATTAAAACTGTTAATAACTATATTACCCCATAATATAATATTCTATTTTATTACCCAACATTTAATATCCTATTCTGCCTCTATTTAATACCCCCATGCACATCCCCTTTAGTAATTATATTTGTATCAGCATTCTCCTATCCCACCCTATCTTTAGACCACTGTATGGTGAGACACTCGGCCGCGATGTGCGCTACTTCCGGGTCCATGCGTTCCACGGGTGGAACGCAAGGGATAGCGAGACCCGGAAGCCGCCATGCCTTCCACGCTGGAGTGCATCGGCCAGGCGGGAGGCAGCTGCGATGATAGAGATAGTCAGCAGCTGCCCCCAAAGTACTAATTAATAATGACTAGGCTCCTCCAATGATGGAGAATTACATAGAAATACAATAAAATGTGTTTATCTGATTTAATTCATCCAATAGAGTGGAGCCTCGTTTCAACATGACGTACTTCCGGCCCCAAATAAAGGGCGCCAGAATGTTGTACATACAAACCTTTGCGGCACACTCCACCTGAATGCCACATATCTTTTAATGACCCGTGAAGGTATGTGTGTTTTATGCTTTATGTTTTTATGTTCTTTTATGTACTGATTCAACCCTGTCTTTATGTATTAATCCAATTTTACCTAATAATACATTACATTAGGTTTGACATGATATGTGATTTGATCTAGACATTCTATAGGAATATTGTTTTATTATATATGACTATATCTAATTTTATAATGAATACTCTAATATTTTATCCTTATGCCATATATTTTTTATCTGTTTTATGTATCACCCTGAAGAAGGAGGTTAGTTATACCTCCGAAACGCGTTGGGCCTACTTTATTCAATAAAAAACGGAAAATAGATGCACCGACTGACCGCTGTCTTTTTGAACGCGAACTAGGCCAGGGGGTGATAGTAGCCACGGGTGATCTGATCATCATTCTGTGTCTACCTCCCCCCAGTGAAGTAAGTAAGAAATGATAAATGAACAAATAAATTTCAACACAATGGTTCAGGGACACGATACGAGGAAATACGAAATTAGGAAATAAATCTTTATTATAGCAAACTATTTTATCCATACACCTTGGGAGTGGCGCTATTAATAGGTGTCTCTTGATTGGATATCGGTGATCCGAATTACCAATCGGTCCCATCGAAACGGTCGACTTTTTACTGCACTTCTTGGAAGGGGTTGATTCTTTCTTTTCTTCTCCCTTAACACCTGAGCTGCCTTCCTTCACATTATTAGCGATTAAAATAACTGAGGAATAAATAATTCTTCAACTTTTAAAATCCACCCTCTTGGCGCTTATTGTCTGGAAAATTCCTGTTTGTTACAGGAAAACTCCAACCTCTATTTTTTTCTATTCTATTTCTCTATTTCAGGGGAGGAGTTAGGCAGTTCAGACCCTGAGCCTGTTGAAGGCAGTCCAGTCCAGGCCATGAGCCTGTGAAGGTGTTCAGTGTTCAGGCCCTGAGCCTGTTGAAGTCAGCCCAGGCCCTATAGCCTGAGAGGGTCCAGCCTAGGAAGAGTCATTCCCTGGGAGGAGCAGTCCAGACCCTAGGACTAGTGGAGAAGTGTTGCATCCTTAGTCAAGCTGCAAACAGGATAAGGATCCCCGCAGGAACATCACTGGTCACCAGCCTGAGTGAGCTGAGGGAAGGCAGAGCAGTAACCAAGACAGCAAGAGGTTCTACAAATACCAGAGGAGGTACTTAAAGCTAACTAAATCCAAAGGGTAAAAGCCAGAAGTGTTAGTGTCACTATCGCGATAGTGTTACTATATTAGGCTCATCCACACTAGGTTAATGGATGTCGTTATTCTGCAGCTGCTGCTGCTAGTGACCTAACTTCACCAAATTATAACTAACTGTCCCTCCAGCAATGTAGGCAGCACATTAAAACTTCGATATTCCGTTTTGAAGTTTTAATGTGCTGCCTAAATTGCTGGAGGGACCGTTAGTTATAATTTGGTGAAGTTAGGTCACTAGCAGCAGCAGCTGCAGAATAACGACATCCATTAACCTAGTGTGGATGAGCCTAATATAGTAACACTATCGCGATAGTGGCCATGGTATAGTGCACATCCATGACCACAGTGGTTATTGAGTAGTGTTCCCTTCAGCAAAATCGGCAGTGATTTTAACTATTTTGTGCTCACATATCAGGCATTTTTAGATTGATGATTAAAGGTTATATTTTATATTACTTGTATCAGGGATAAAATAGGCTTAATGTGCTCCATGGAGTGTTTGTAATTGTAGATCTCCACACTATGTCACCTTGCCTCTTTGTGGCCTACTCATGCTGCCATCTACACACTATGTCACCTTGCCAATCAGTGTTATCATGCTGCTGCTGTTGCAGCCATATACACACTATGTCATCTTGCCAATATGTGGCATCATGCTGCTGCTTAAAGGTCTTGGACTAATCACCCGCCCCACGATCTAATTTAAGATTGGGAACCGACACCCCCAACTTGCTTTTGAGGGCTGCTTTAATCTGCAGGTTACCGTCGTACAGCTCTACAGATAACTTTCCATCTGCATCTTTCTCAACAATCTGTGCCCTCAGTCTTTGATCCACACTATGTCACCTTTCCACTATGTGGAATACTCATGCTGCCATCTCCACACTATGTCATCTTGCCACTTTCTGGCCTATTCATGCTGCCATCTCCACACTATGTCACCTTGCTAATCTGTATTATCATGCTGCTGCTGTTGCTGCCATCTCCACACTATGTTAACTTGCCTCTTTGTGTCCTACTCATGTTGCCATCTCCACACTATGTCACCTTGCCTCTTTGTGGCCTACTTATGCTGCCATCTCCACACAATGTCACCTTGCCAATCAGTGTTATCATGCTGCTGCTGTTGCAGCCATCTACACACTGTCACCTTGCCAATCTGTAGTATCATGCTGCTGCTGCTTGAAGGTCTTGGACTGATCACCTGCCACACGATCTAATTGAGGTTTTGGAACTGATATACCCAACTTCCTTGTACCAACTTGTACCAGCTCTACAGATAACTTTCCATCTGCATCTTTCTCAACAATCTGTGCCCACAGTCTTTTGTCCACACTATGTCACCTTGCCCCTCTGTGGCCTACTCATGCTGCTGCGAACTTCACACTGTGTCATTTTTCCACTCTGTAGCTTTCTTGACGCTAACATGGCCCTGTAAGTACTTGAGTTATTTGGTCAGTTTTGGCCCTGTGACTGCCCAAATAAGTGAAGTGTGCAGTTATTCTAATAGCGATGCCTGTCATCTGCATGTCATCCTCACTGACAGTATTATTTCACTACCCCAGCACACTCCCTATGCATGTTACTGCAAGGCAGAGTGTTCTACACCCCTATAAAGGCTCTCTGTAGCCCGGAAATAGCCACTCTTTAACACGATTTTCAGCAAATATATTCTGATGGAAGTGAATTTTTTCAGAAAAATTGGCGAACCAGCCGAATCGAAATTTTGAGTACTTCGCTCATCTCTATTTGTGACCGTAATCTCAAGCTTACTTGGGTTCTGCAGTAGGACTATAATCGAAGACAAACTAGCAAGTCCACCTCTGAATGGCTGAAAAACAAAACAAAATGAAGGTTTTGGAATGGCTTAGTCAAAGTCCAGACTTAAATAAGATTCTGATGCTTTGGCATGACCTTAAACAGGCCGTTCATGTTGCTAAATTAAAACATTTCTGCAAAGAGTGGAGCCAAGTTCCTCCGTAGAGATATGAAAGACTCACCAGGTATCACAAACGCTTGATTGGAGTTGTTGCCGCCAAGGGTGTCACAACCAGTTATTAGGTTTTAGGGGGCAAATCATTTTACACATAGGGCCAGGTTGGTTCAGATTGATTTGTACTCTTAATGAATGAAATCATCAGTTAAAAACTGCATTTTTGTATTTACTCATGTTATCCTGGTCTGGTATTCAAATTTGTTTGATATTAATCTGAAACGTTTAAGTGTGACAAATGTGCAAAAGAAAAGTAACAGAAATGCACAATAAATAAACTTAATTTTTAGCAGCTCTCACCTGTTTAAAGTCCACAAGGTCGGTGCACGGACACAGATCATAGACCAACCGATCCCAATTGCAAAGAGAAATGAAGTCCAGCTCCTTCTTGCGGATAAAAAATCTTCAATCTTTATTTCATGTCACCAGTATAAAAACTTGACAAAGAGGTATACATATTCGTCTACGCGTTTCGGACCATATCACATCAAGGTCCTTACTCATGACAAAATTATAAAACACTGGACAGATATTTATGGGGAAAGAGGAAAAAGCCACTTCCTTACCCACAGTTCCTTGTATCACAAATCAGTGTGCACCAGCTTAATTACAACACCTGTTACTTAAACACACCCATAGTGCTAAAACATATACTATAGTTGCACTAAAAGATATATAAATGCAGACTTGAACTCTCAATATTATTACATCAAAATTATATCAGAGAATATCACATATATAAATTAATATTGTAGAATTAGATCTTGTCTGATATTTAAACCTGCCGGTTGCCTCGTCTCCAATTGAAAAATCCAATATTCTTCTCTATTAAGCAACTTGCGTTTCCGATCACCACCACGTGGGGGCAGCACCACTCGTTCTATAGCCTGCACACGCAAACATGTAGAATCACCAGCATGGACTAGCGCGCAGTGCAGACTTACCGCCGACACATTGCGCTTTCTATAGTGCGGTATATCAGAAAGATGTTTGCGAATGCGAACCTTAATTGAATTTGTGGTGCAGCCTACATATTGTATTTTACAAATATCGCATGTAAAAAGGTAAATCGCATATTTTGTGTTACAATTCACATATGAACAGACCTTGTAAACTTTGTTATTCACAGTAGAGGTAAAAGTTCTTGACTGTGTCATATATGTACAACAAATACATCTGCTGTGCCCGCACCGAGCATGCACAGCTAGATGTACAACCTAACCAAGGTCTCCTGTGGAATAGACGGGGCAAAAGTGCACAAAAATGCTACTCCCAAGATAAAATAGAAGTGCATTCACAATTGAAGGTGTGACTCCTTTAAGTGTATACTAAAGACTAAACAAAAACCACAGAGAAAGATAAAAAAAAAAAATTTGCACAATATAATAAATTAATATGTGCATGGCTACATTTATAAAAGAAAAATCGCAGAATGACAATTGTGCAAAAACAAAAGAAATGCACGCGGCGTCCCCGTCTCCCAGGTAACAGGGGGCGCCTGCTGTCTGCATGGTCGGCGTCCTCCGTTCGCCTGGCAACAGTATCAGGCTGAGCACCGAGCTGGCCACTTGGTGCTCGGCTTCTGTGTCTGAGTGGGTCATGTGACGCTGGCCACGTCACATTACCTTAGCCTTTCACTTTTTATACAGGCAGCCTGCTGGCCACAGGTTGCCTGCGATTTTGGTCCTGTGCCTAACTGTTACTAATCAGTGTTTCTGCTACTCTGGATTTTTACCCTTGGCTTTTGTTTCTGACCCGTCCTCACCTGCCCTCGTGTTCTGACGTGACCTCCAGGTTTGACCCTCGGTTTGTACTCTGACTCGTCCTTGCACTTCCTTGTGTACTGACGTGATATCCTGGTTTGATGCTTTGGCATGTTTGTTTGCCGTCCTTGTTACCTCTGTTCGCCTACGTTAGTGTTTATCTCTGGCTTTTCAGTATTGCTCCTGACACTTTACGTGACTTCGGATCCATCTGCAGGGTTCCCTCCTACTGCCTCTGCCTGGGTATCTCCTGTCTCTGTCCGCTCTGCCTCTCTGCACTTATAGAGGTTAGGGACCGTCACCCAGTTACGCCCCGTCGCCTAGGATGGATAATGTAAGTAGGAAGGGACAGAGGCGTGGGTGGCAACTAGTGTGTGCACTTCCTCTTCCTCACTCCCTAGTTCATGACAGAAATATGTAAGGGGGCACTGTATAAATGGTAAAAAGTTTGTCAAATGAAATGCAGAGAGTAAAAGAAAACTGCCAATTAAAAGTTGTCTGTCTGATCCTGGAAGAATTGTAGCGACATCTTAAAAATTATGAAAATAGACAAATCACAGAGACTAGAATATGTGATTATTGTAAACTTACTAAAAGAGTTCAAAGGGGGGGTATAGGTCTAAATTAGACATGAGCAAACCTGTTAAAGTTCAGTTCAGTTCAGATCTGCCGATTTTTTTAAAATTTAGGACTGAACCTGGGCATTGAAGAGGGAGCGCTCGGCTTGCTGATTGGCCTTGGACTGGCGCTGCAAGTTCAGTTGAGGAAACTGAACTGGCTGCTACTGCTGCTTCTAATGCTTGTGGCAGCGGGAGGTGAGTGACTCTATGTGGGAATCTTGCTACGCTGTGGCAAGCTACATACACAGTGTTTCCAGTTTTTCCCCCATTTTGTATTGAAAACAAGAGTGTAAAGTCATAGCTATCCAGCAATTAGTGTTGGGCGAATTGAGGCATCCGAAGTAGAATTCGATCAAAAGTTTAGGAAATTTGATTTGCAATAAATCCAAATTTCCTCAGGCTCCCTGGTAACAAATCCTTTTTTTCACTAAAGCGGCGGCTACACAAGCGACAAAGTGAAAGCCCAGAAATCTGAGATCATCCATAATTCCGTGCAGAAAGCCAATTAACAGCTAGCCAGCCTCTGTGTTGTCACAGCCTTTTAAAAGCCTCACCCCCTCACGTCGCCACCATTTCACTGTGAGCATAGGGAGAGACATAACAAGTGCTAGGGACAGCGTTGCTTAAAGCTTTTAATTGTGGATAGGGAGACAGTAAGGACGCAAGGACAGTGCAGGAACAGTGTAGGGAGATCGTAGGGAGAGTTTTTACACACTGTATGGAGAGCATAGGGATAGTGCAGGGACTGTAATCTGAAGCTGAAGGGATCCGTAGGAGACAGTGCAGTTTGCATCAATCCCTGTATAGGGCACAGAGGTATCTAATTAAACAGTGTCCTCCTTGTTTAATAGGTAAGCAATTCTATTAGAACTTGATTCTCAAATTTCCATTAATAAGTAGGGTTGAGCGAACCCAAACTGCAAAGTTCCTGAACCCGAACCCGAGCTTTTTCACTGACGTCCGGGTCCCATAAGACTTAAATGGGTCCGGGTTCGGGGTCAAGTTTGGGTCCCAAACCCGAACTTTGACCTGAAGTTTGGCCGAACCCGGAGAACCCGAACTTCAACGGGTTCACTCATCCCTATTAATAAGTCGTATAATTTGTCTCCTATTGAGATGTCCACCTTGTTTAATAGATAAGCAAATCTATTATGCTTTGATTCTCAAATTCGTGTGAATAAGTTGTCTAGTGCTACTGTTATTGGGGTGTCCACATTGACACTGACTAACTTATTTTACATATACAGTTAGTGTTACAGTTCAGTATGTCCCATAGACAGTTGCCAGGGCCCTCCAAAGTGAAAAAAATGTTACTGGAGCCGGCAGTAGTAACAGCAGAAAAAGTGGGTGTGGTTGTAGCAGCCACAGCAACAGGCCACAGCTGCCAGTGTCATCCAGCGGTGAGCGGTCATGTTTTGACAACTAATCCTGCTGTCCTTGAATGGTTGACCTGGTCTTCATCAACATTTCAAATGACCTCAGACACCCACAGCCAGCAGTCCTCATGCAGTTGCCACCCTTCCCACTCTGTGACTTTACCACTATGTTGACTCCTTATGCTGATGCCATACTCACCACTCTGAGACTGGGCCACTATGTTGACTCCTCATGCTGTTTCCACCCTCTCTACTCTGTGACTGGGCCACTTTGTTGACATCACCATTTATTTTGATCTGTAAGAAGAACCAAACAATGAAAAACATAATGGATCCTGTCTGTGGAGCTGCCATAAGGCCTCGATCACATGATCAGTATTTTGCATCAGGATTTCATCTTGATTTGGATACCAAAAGCAGGACTGGGTCTAAACCACAGAAGACAAATATTTTCTTCACATGTCAACCCACTGACTGTCCACTCTTGTTTTTGCCTTACAAATACTGACTGTGTGAGGGCAGATGCTCAAAAGACAGGATACTTATTTTTTTTTTTGGGGGGAGGGAGGGAAGGGGATGTTCTTCTGATGGATCAGAAGAAGGCAAAAATAAACAGTGATGTCACTTAGTGGGGGAGTCTGTAGATGGCACTTAGGGGAGAGGGGTCTGTGGATGGGACTTAGGGGAGGAGGGGAGTCTGTGAATGGCACTTAGGGGAGGGGGGAGTCTGTGGATGGCACTTAGGGGAGGAAGGGGAGTCTGTGGATAGCACTTAGTGGGGGAGTCTGTGGTTGGCAATTAGGTAGGGGGAGTCTGTGGATGGCACTTGGGGAAGGGGGGGAGTCTGTGGATGGCACTTAGGGGAGGGGGAGTCTGTGAATGGCTCTTAGGGAGGGGGGAGTCTGTGGATGGCACTTAGGGGAGGAAGGGGAGTCTGTGGATAGCACTTAGTGGGGGAGTCTGTGGTTGGCAATTAGGGTAGGGGGAGTCTGTGGATGGCACTTGGGGAAGGGGGGGAGTCTGTGGATGGCACTTAGGGAGGGGAAGTCTGTGGATGGCACTTAGTGGGGGAGTCTGTGGATGGCACTTAGTGGGGGAGTCTGTGGATGGCACTTAGGGAGGAAGGGGATTCTGTGGTTGGCACTTAGGGTAGGGGGGAGTCTGTGGATGGCACTTGGGGGAGGGGGGGAGTCTGTGGATGGCACTTAAGGGAGGGGGGAGTCTGTGGATGGCACTTAGTGGGGGAGTCTGTGGATGGCACTTAGTGGGGGAGTCTGTGGATGGCACTTTGGGGAGGGGGGGAGTCTGTGGATGGCACTTAGTGAGGGAGTCTGTGGATGGCACTTAGGGGAGGGGGGAGTCTGTGGATGGCACTTAGGGGAGGGGGGGAGTCTGTGGATGGCACTTAGGGGAAGGGGAGGAGGCTGTGGATGGCATTTAGGGGAGGGGGGAGTCTGTGGGTGGCACTTAGTGGAGGGGGGGTCTGTGGAGTGCACTTAGTGGAGGGGGGAGTCTGTGGATGGCACTTAGTGGGGGAGTCTGTGGATGGCACTTGGGGGGGAGTCTGTGGATGGCACTTAGTGGTGGAGTCTGTGGATAGCACTTAGTGGGGGAGTCTGTGGATGGCACTTAGTGGGGGAGTCTGTGGATGGAACTTAGTGGGGGGGATCTGTGGATCGCTGCCTGGACTTCTGGGCACCAGAGCGCACGGCGTCCTCGGTTGCTATGACGCTGTGTGCTCCCTCCTGCCGCTGGAATACAGATGCCCCTCCCATAGTGCCATCCACAGATGCCCCCCATAATTGCCATCCACAGATCCCCCCCCCATAAGTGCCATCCACAGATGCCCCCCCATTAGTGCCATCCACAGACGCCCCCCAATTGCCATCCACAGAGTCCCCCCATTAGTGCCCTCCACAGACGCCCCCCAATTGCTATCCACAGATGCCCCCCATTAGCGCCATCCACAGATGCCCCCCATTAGCGCCATCCCCAGATGCCCCCCATTAGTGCCATCCACAGATGCCCCCCCATTAGTGACATCCACAGATGCCCCCTCCCCATAAGTGCCATCCACAGATGCCCCCCTCCCCCCCATAAGCTGGGTAATAGGTCACTGATAATATCTGATACTGGGAAAGCTGGGTAATAAGTCAGTGAAAATATTGTACATCGGAAAATCTGGGTAATAAGTCAGTGATAATATCAGACACCGGGAAATCTGGGTAATAAGTCAGTGATAATATCTGATACTGGGAAAGCTGGGTAATAAGTCAATGACAATATCTGAGACTGGGAAAGCTGGGTAATAAGTCTGTGATAATATCTGAGATCGGGAAAGCTGGGTAATAAGTCTGATAATATCGTACACCGGGAAAGCTGGGTAATAAGTCAGTGATAATATCTGATATTGGGAAAGCTTGGTAATAAGTCAGTGATAATATCTGATGCTGGGAAAGCTGGGTAATAATTCTGTGAATGTATCGGACATCGGGAAAGCTGGGTAATAAGTCAGTGAATATATCTATTTATATCTAGCACAGATCATATGGCTACTAGCTAACATGCATTTGGGCTGTAGTGAATTATTGTTTCTGCTGCACAGAATGGGTTTGTCACACAGGTTTTATGTGTAAAAGTGTATTAGAATGCAGGACAGCCACAAGTTGCTCCATTAATTCACTAGCATTGGTCACTGAGTGATTCCCCAGCAGGGGGATGGGCTTTACATACTCGGCAGGCTGCCAGACTGATGACTCATCCACATGAACGAGCACGAGGTCATGAGGAGGTGTGGCCAGCCTTCACTCAACTGCCTGAGCCAAACCAGGAAGTTACCAGGGCATCTACAGCTGGGAAAAGTGAAAAGGCAAGATGGGAATACCCCTTTAAGTACATTGTACCTGAGGCTAACATTGACCTGTTAGTCTGATTTCACACTTTAGCTATTTAGTCAGTTAACTCCTGTAGTCACTGCATGTTGAGCCAAGATTAGGAGCCAATGCTACTGTCAGATAAGGTATCATAAAAATATCTGCACCTATTCTGTGTTTTTGACCTGTAACTGACCAAGTAAATGAAGTGTGAACTGAGCCTAATAATGACACAGCTAACAGAAGTGATTCAAAAGAATGTGTTTACACCCCCAAAACATGGCTGAAAAGAACTTTTTTATTTCTTCTCTACAGCTTAATTGGCACTGTCTCCATGCCTTTCATTTGTTCCACTAAAGAGTCATTGGGACACAGGTCTTGAGGGGCGCACAGTAATTTTTTTCCTTACTAAAGACTGCTCTATACTTTTCTTTTGGTTTAGCTTGGAGTTGGAAAGGACTGTTGCTGGCCTGTATGACGATGCACATGTCCATATACTGTATGAGACCTGGCTGTAGAACTGCACAGTAACTGTTTCACTACCAGAGGACTAGCTATGCATGTTGCTGCAATGCACAGTGAAGTACAATGAGATACACTCTCCCTGCAGGCCGTGTTATAGCTGATTTAACGCGCTTCGAGACAAATTTATTCGTAATTAAGCAAATTTTAATTTTTTAAAAAAAATATTAATCGAATTTTTGAAAACTCATCTCTGCCAATAATCATGAGACTGTTTGTGGCCAGTGTCACCATCATCATCATCCTACATTTCCAACTCCTCCTCTTCCTCTAGTGGCAGCTCTTCATCATCCTCCTCCCCCTCCATGGGAATTTCTCCATGTGGGTCCCCAACAGCTACAGGGCGGACAGCAAAATGCGTACTTCTTCATGAGCTTTAGTGTCTGTTCTAAGATAAATATGAGGGGATGAGATCATTCATGCTGCAGTTGTCTCTACTGACAAACCTTGTGGCCTCTTCGAAGGTCTTCCGCACCCATTCAGTGTCTCAAATGAGCTGTCGCTGCCTGACCTCAAAACAACACATGTTCCCTACTGAGGTTGTCTGGTGCATGGCAAAATCATTCACAGCCTTCCTATGCTTGCAGAGATGCTCTAGCATGTGCAATGTTGAATTCCAGGTAGTTCGAACATCGCGGTTATAGGGGTATAGCAGCATACCGTTCTGTCGCTGCAAGTCCACAAGAGCATTCCTTGCCACGTAATGTCTAAAAGGAGAAGAATCAGCTGATGATGATAACAAGGACAATGTATTGCTTGGGGATGAGAGGTGGCTGCCATAAAGAAGTAAGTATCACCTAAAATTGAAGGGGATGATCGAGTGAAATAAAATTAAAGCATTAAAAGCTTTTTTTTATTTGGGGGGGATTTTTTTCCTCCTTCTCCTTACTTACATGGACCAGCTGATGGGGGTCCAACGACCGGTCAGAGTAGCAGAGGCAGAATTAGGTTGGACCTATCTTCGAAGTGACCTACCAGACCATTTTGAGAGAATTACACGAAAAGTCAAATCCCTTCTTTCAGCTAAACGCTTCTCAAAATTGGAAACTATACCCATTGGAACATGGTCCACCGTCGAGATTGAACAAAACGGCGAATATACTAAGACGATTGGGGATAATTATAAAGAAACCATTAAGAACTTTGCACATAATAAAATAGATTGGTTCTTTTTTACCATATACATAGAATTGGATCTTATACTCAGGGGACTGAGACTCTCTTTAAAACCTACCTTTTCTAATGACCTTGATTTTATTGTCAGCTGGCTAAAGAATAGTGATGAATGTTACATCAAATATATGAAAGCTTTGATTGACATGAAAAAACTGATGTGTACCGACTTGTTAATCAAATTGAAAAGGTATATGTATTATTTTTTTAAGAACCACCAATCAAACAGTCGAGTATCACTCACTTCAAAATGTGAAACATTAATAAATTATGATTATGAGGAAGTTAGAGCAAAATGTAACAAACTACTCAGAGATCTGTCAAATTATCAAAACAGCAAGATTAGAGCCTGGGAAAGAAACATATCCATTGCTCACGAGTCACGTATTAACCATAAGCCCACTAGTAATACTATAAATCGCTCAAATGCCAATGAGCCAATACCTCCGCCTTTTAATGTCCAGCGGAGGAATTCCATATCCTATGCTCAAATATTCAGAAGGCCCCTATCAGGCAGAACAATTTATAATAGTAAGATCAAGAATATACACTCTTTGACTAAACCCCGCCCCTCTTGTTCTTCTAATCTTTGCACCAACTTCTCTAAAACAAATTACACTTCTAAGCAGTCAATTACTTGACACACCAGGCCTACTCAAACAAATATTGTCCCCCCATGACGAATAATACACCATGCTGTGCAGTTTATAGCTTCAGTCTTGCTGTGGATTGTTGGTGTTTGGATCTTGTTGGAGTTCCTGTGCTTCCATAGCCATATGAAGTTAAATGTCTTCTCCCCTTTTGTGTATTGTTTTGGTTTTCTTGTTTTGCTCTTTTCCCTGTCATTTGTGTGAAGGCCTGAGAGAGACTCCTGTTTGTCCTACTGTTTGGAGGAACAGGTTGTCTATTGTCCTGACATTAGTACCACGGTCCTACAGGGTGAGTTAGGACTTTAGGTTCCTGAGTATGAACTCACTTACCTCTGGGGTCAGCTCATACTTGATTAGGGTTTCTCTAGGAGGTGACCTGCTCCTTTCCCTAGCTTCCAGGCCTTTTCCCCTCACCCCTTTCCCTCCTACATTCGGTTTGGGTACCCCACACTGAGCCTCAAGCCCAGCCTGGTGGTGTGCGATAATTGGCAAAATCTCGTAGCAGCTCTGGGCCTAGCCGGTTTGACACACGTCCCTTGTCTGGCGCATTTGCTGAATTTGGTGGTGCAGAAATTCCTGAAAAACTACCCTGATATGTCAGAGCTGCTGCAGAAAGTGTGGGCCGTCTGTGCGCGCTTTCGGCATTCTCACCCTGCTGCTCGCCCGTCTGCGCTGCAGCGTAACTTTCGGCCTTACTGCTCACCGCCTCATATGCGACGTGCCCACAAGGTGGAACTCCACCATGCACATGCTGGAGAGACTGTGCGAGCAGCAGCAGCCGATAATGGAATTTCAGCTGCAGCACACATGGGTGAGTCGCTCTTCAGAACAGCACCGCTTCACTACCAATGAGTGGGCCTCCATACGAGACCTGTGTGCCATGTTGCGCTGTTTCGAGTACTTCACCAACATGGCCAGTGCTGATGACGCCGTGATCAGCGTTACTATCACTTCTATGTCTCCTTGAAAGGAGCGATGATGGAAGAGGATGTGGCACAGGAGGAAGAGGAGGAGGAAGAGGGATCATTTCCATGGTTATCAGGCCAGTCATTTACAAGTAGCTCGGAGGGTGGGTTCCTGCACCAACCTAGGCCAGGTACACAATTGTCCAGCCAGGGCACAGTTCTGAAGGATGAGTAGGAGGAGGAACCGTGTTCACAGCAGGGTGACACCCAAAGCAGCTCAGGGCAATCATTACTGCATGGCTGGAGGGATACAAAGGACACAGACAATATACCTCCCATAGAGGACAGCTTTGCGTTGCCTTTGGGCAGCCTGATACACATCAGCCACTACATGCTGAAGTGCCTGCACAACGACCGCCTACTTTCCCACATTCTAACCAGTGCTGATTATTGGGTTGCCACCCTGCCGGATCCCGGTTACAAGGACAATATGCCGTCCTTAATTCCCTCACTGGAGCATGGTCGGAAGAAGCACGACTACAAGTGTACAGTGGTAGAAGCGCTGCTGATGACATTCCCACCTGACACCTGGGCCTCAGTGGAAGCACAAGGCGAAGGCAGAGGAGGAGGAAGAAGTCGCCAACGCAGCTGGGGCACCGCCAGCACCTTAGAAGGCAGGGTTAGCATGGGCGAAATTTGGAAAAGCTTCGTCAGCACTCCACAAGAACCAGCACCACCAGCGGATATGGAACATCTTAGCAGGAGGTAGCATTTCAGCAACATGGTGGAACAGTATGTGTGCACACGCCTTCACGTACTGACTGAGGGGTCTGCCCCATTCAACTTCTGGGTCTTCAAATTGGCCACATGGCCTGAGCTTGCCCTTTATGGATTGGAGGTGCTGGCCTGCCCTGCAGCCAGTGTTTTGTCTGAACGTTTGTTTAACACAGCAGGGGGCGTTATCACAGACAATTTTTTTGCTTTCTTTTGCTGCCATCTAGCCCTTTCCATGACTTTTTTATTGCCATTTTAGTGCCCCAAAGTTCAGGTCCCCATTGACTTCAATGGTGGTCGGGTTCAGGGTCAAGCTCCAGTCAAGAACTTTGCAGCGAAGTTCGGTCGAACCTGGCAAACCCGAACTTCCAGGTGTCCGCTCAACTCTAATCAAGAGACATCTTTGAATTTGACACACTTACACCTGGAGGTTTAAACGCAGAACTAGAAGTGTTTGGCTTCCTGTAGAAATAGGGTGGGCGCTCTTCGCTGATGGGATGACCAGGGCAGTTTTTATCTGCTTCCCTGGTCTCTTGACTGGAGGTCCTCTGCCGTGAACACATTCAGATTAATTTCTCAAGTATAGAGTTTCATTTTTCAAGTGTGGATATTCATTTTTCAAGTGGGGATATTCATCTCTTAAGTATAGATATCGATTTGCGATATCAAGTAATCATCCCCATACAAATATCAAGAGACACATTGCAATATAAGTATTGTTTACCCTTTTATACAGCCATTACACACTGTTAGTATTTATTTTCCCAAATTATTAATTTACTATTACCCCCCAAAAGAATTCCACATTGTATGGAAAATTCATATTTGCTTTATAGTCTATTAGTAATCCATCTGTGTTGAATACAGTCAAAAACGAACAAAAATCTACATAAGTTAAAACCGCAATATTACCGCACTGCAAAAGTATGATTGTGATTTATTCTGTTACCTCAATGTTGTATGTAAGTAACTCCAGATGTATTTAGATTGACCTATATAAATATGGACTATGTTATAGGATGAGATTTATACCCCTGGGGAATTTAATATTGGGCGCCTATGCAGACAAATCCTAATCCATGCTTTGCCGGTAACCAAACCAAACAGAAGACCTACTATTTAAATCATTGGTGGAGAAGAAGGGGGTTTGACCACTGAGGAAGGGACCAGTGAGAGGTTCTGAAACGCGTCTGGTATTAGGAGACCCCCGTACATTGATGTTTCCTCTGAATGCTGCTATCTACAGATATGAAGTTGACATGGAGCGTTCCGCAACATACTCAATCTGATATCAAGGTACGGACTATTCGAAACACTGTGACCACGTGGCACGCCAAAGGTGAATACCTCAGGATTCAGCCGAAAACACTATTCCCCACCATTCCCAGTGCACAGGATCACAGCGGTACAACACGAGAGGTAAGATCGCTCCCCGCCGTGAAACACGTGGGACACCACGATCGGCAGGAGATATCAATCCCTCACCAACTCTATGTGCACGATAAGGGAAATTGGGGGTTGTCTATATTGTATAAAGAAGGCTGCTTTAGAGACTGAATATATATACAACAGTGCCTTAGTGGAAGGATTTAGATGCCATTTCCGTTCCTTGTTCTCAACAGCTTTATTAGGGATAAGGATAAAAGCGATGGATATAGGTGGACAATATTGAAATACAAATAGATCGAGGACTTATTGCTCTATTTACTGACTGGTTTAATATATCCAACATAGTAACTCCAGCCCAATATTGCAGTATATATTGAACATCAATTTGGTCTTAAAAGGGATTAACATGAAATTGGCATGTGATAAATGGACTGGTTGAAAACGTACAGATATAAATCCGGACGGACACACTTTTAGTGAAAAGAATTTTACAGATGAATCTGTGATAAGTTATATCTGGAGTTATACATTCTGGCATTTTTATGTTTTCGATTTTTCTCTTTGATGTTTTAGGAGATTTAATTGTGATTTTGTACAAATATTTACTGTAATATATTTAAAAGGGGTGCAGAAAAAAAATATTTATACTTATTATCTGTTATATCAAGGTGATTCCAGAGAGTGAGTGCCAAACTCCTTTCTATAATATATATACCAGAATATTATCCAATCACGAATACTATAGGACCCTTAAAAATGACCCCACAGGGCTTTTAAAAAAATCCCTGTCTGAACTCATTGAATCGGGTTCAAATCTGGGATCATTGTTAAAAAAGAAAAGAAATTTCTTACGATATCCCATCCATCCTTATCTCAATTTTATTTCTTGCCTAAGATCCATAAATCCTTCGGAAAAAAAACAGGGACACCTATAATATCAGGGATTGGCTTTCTCACATCCAAGCTCTCAGCTTATGTAGACAATTTTCTTTAAAAATATGTTATACAACGCCCCTCCTATCTGAGAGATACCACCCACCTCATTAATATATTGGATTCTTTCAAAGGGAGCGAAGGCTTTATATGGGTCATTTTAGATGTATCCTCCCCCTACAGTAACACCAAACATGATTTAGGACTCCTAGCAGTGAGATACTTCCTTAGAGCAGACCCAGTTAGGCCCGAGCCCCAAAAAGAATTCATCCTGAAGGCTATTGAATTTATATTATAATCATAATTATTTAATCTTCAATGAGGTTTTTTATATTCAAAAGAAGGGGACTGCAATGGGGAATAAGTTCGCCCCTTCTTACACAAACCTCTTTATGGGGCTTTTTGAGGACAAATCCTGTCTACTCTCTCATCCAAATATCAGAATTTTTCGTTGATATATCGATGATATCAACCTCATTTGGGAGGGAAGTATGGAGAAACTCCTATCTTTTGTCGAAATATTAAATACTAACGATTGGGGATTAACTTTTAGCCTTGAATACAGCCACAAGGAACCCATCTGTTTAGATATCCATCTCACCTCAACATTTGATAAAATTACTACCAAAACCCATTTAAAAAAAAGTTGATGCCAACAGTTATCTGGATTATATCTGCTCTCACCACCTGAAATGGAAAAAGAACATTCCCTTCAGCCAAATGAAAAGAATCAGAAGGAATTGTTCTGATGACCACATTATGAAACAACAACTCGAGACCCTCCAACATCGTTTCAAAGAGAAAGGCTATCCTAAAAATCTTATAAGGGAGTCTACTAAGAGAATCCTCAAAGAAAATCAAAAGGAAGCATTGAAATCAAAACATATAGGGCCAAAAAAAACAACAACATGAAACTCTTAGGGACTACCAACTGAACCATATAATCAGGTACAATTCAAAAACATTGTGGAGATTAGACAAATATTAATCAAACATTGAGGGGTAATTCAAAAAGATCCTGTCCTAAAAAATGAACTACCTCGTTTTTTTATTATCACCTATCAAAGAGCACAAACCCTGAAAAATATTATTGCACCATGCTGCCCCAAGATTCAAAAAAGCAAGGAATGTTTATACTCTTCTATGACAAAGGGTAGCCCCACCAGAAAAGGGGCATTTAGATGCAATATCATTTAGATGCAATATCAGGAGATAGAACGAGTTGAGTGAACACCTGGATGTTCGGGTTCGAGAAGTTTGGCCGAACTTCACGAAAATGTTCGGGTTCGGGATCCGAACTCGACCCGAACTTCACCCGAACCTGAACCTCATTGAAGTCAATGGGGACCCGAACTTTTGGGCAGTAATAAAGGCTGTAAAATAGCACAGGAAAGGGCTAGTGGGATGCAAAAGGCAGCAAAATGTAGGTAAATCCCCTGCAAATAAATGTGGATAAGGGGATGACTTACGATAAAATAAATAAAAATTAACCAATATCAATTGGCAACTTGGAGGAGGAGGAGGCGGAATAGGAGGTTGGGGTGGCATAAGGTGGGAATGCTATGGGAGTTGATGTTCTCATCACAGCCAAAAATGATTCATGTCTGCCTGCAGTGCCACATGCCTCATTCACAGACTCAGGCCCCTGGCACCCAGACAGAGGAGAGGTTCATTCAACTTTGGGTTGCCCGGCAAAATAATGGTAAAATTAAAAAAGAGGATTCAATAAAGAAGTGTCCTGGAGTACAAGAATATATGGTTGAGGGGAGGTAGTTATAAATGTCTATTCTGCACAAGGGATGGACAGGTCCTGTGGGATCAATGCCTGGTTCATTTTTATGAACGTCAGCTTGTCCACGTTGGCTGTGGACAGGCGGCTGCGTTTGTCAGTACGTGGAGGGGTGTGCACACGTACTCTTCCACCATGTTAGTGAAATGCTGCCTCCTGCTAACACGTTCCGTATCAGGTGGTGGTGCAGTTAGCTGTGGTGTGGTGACAAAACTTTTCCACATCTCTGCCATGCTAACCCTTCCCTCAGAGGAGCTGGCCGTGACACAGCTGCGTTGGCGACCTCTCGCTCCTCCTCTGCCTTCGCCTTGGGCTTCCACTTGTTCCCCTGTGACATTTGGGAATGCTGTCAGTAACGCGTCTACCAATATGCGCTTGTACTCGAGCATCTTCCTATAATGTTCCAGTGCGGGAACTAAGGTGGGCACATTGTCTTTGTACCGGCGGTCCAGCAGGGTGGCAACCCAGTAGTCCACACACGCTAAAATGTGGGCAACTTTGCTGTCACTGCGCAGGCACTGCAGCATGTAGTCGCTCATGTGTGCCAGGCTGCCCAAAGGGAAGATCAAGCTGTCCTCTTTGGGAGGCGTATCGTCATTGTCTTCTGTTTTCCCGCAGCCACACACCAGTGATGGGCCCGAGCTGCATTGGGTGTCACTCCGCTGTGAACATGTTTCATCCTCATCCTCGTCCTCCAGTAGTGGGCCCTGGCTGGCCACATTTGTACCTGACCTCTGCTTTTGCAAAAAACCTCGCTCTGAGCCCCTTCTAAGAGACTGCCTCTATTGAACCAATTAACATAGATAATGGCGGGTACACTTCCAGAGAAAAAGCATATGAAAAAGCAAAAAAGGAAGGTGACTCCTAAAAAATATTATTTATTGGTATAATTTAAAAATTGTTACCCATCTAATCAAGCAAAAAACTCCCTCTAAATACAGGAGGAAGGGTAATACTGGGCGGCTCTGGTGTGACTACGAGTGCAGGGTAGTGTGAGGAGCTAGCCCTAACACTCACCCTGTCTTGTCTCAGCCCGAGGGCAACCCCTAATGGTGGGGACCCCCCGTCCTCGTGCCTAGCCTACTTGCCCTGTATGAGACCCTATTTCCTCTGATAATTAAAATAACCTTTTGATATTACCAACAAATCCCTAAACCCCGACGCGTTTCCCCCAACTCGAGTTCATCAGGGGGTATCACACTTCGTAATTGTTGGAATAATAATGTACATCCCAGATCCTGTTCCAATGATATGGAACCTTGGAGCCGACGGTGGTGAACAGATAAATGGCACCCACACCAGCATCCCTCGGTGTAGGCGCAGACCGGTCACCTCCATCCTGGATATCTAAACACAGAGGGACGCTGGTGTGGGTGCCATTTATCTGTTCTTTTTTGCTTTTTCATATCCTTCTAAGAGACTGGCCTGAAAGTGCTAAAAATTACCCGTCTTCCTCCTCCTCCTCCTCCTGGGCCACCTCCTCTTCCATCATCACCCTAAGTATTTTCTCAAGAAGACATAGAAGTGGTATTGTAATGCTGATAACGGCGTCATCGGCACTGGCCATGTTGGTTGAGTACTCGAAACAGCGCAACAGGGCACACAGGTCTCGCATGGAGGCCCAGTCATTGGTGGTGAAGTGGTGCTGTTCCGCAATGCAACTGACCCGTGCGTCCTGCAGCTGAAACTCTACTATGGCCTGCTGCTCTCTCCACCATGTGCAAGGTGGAGTTCCACCTGGTAGACACGTCGCATATGAGGCGGTGAGCAGGAAGGCCGAAGTTATGCTGTAGCGCAGACAGGCGAGCAGAGGCAGGATGTGAACACCGGAAACGCGCACAGATGGCCTGCACTTTTTGCAGCAGCTCTGACATGTCGGGGTAGTTGTGAAGGAACTTCTGCACCACCAAATTCAGCACATGCGCCAGGCAAGAGATATGCGCTGCGACGAGATTTCGCCCATTATGGCACACCACCAGGCCGGGCTTGAGGACCCCCGGCAGTAACCACTCATCGGTCTGTTGTTCAATACCCCTGCGCGGTGTGGGGCCTGTCCCCCAAACATATGAGTTTCAGAAAGGCCGGCTGACGTTTACCCCGGGCTGTGCTGAAGTTGGTGTTGAAGGTGTGTGGCTGACTGAATGAGCAGTTGGAAGAAGAGGAGGAGGAATCCGAGTAGGAGAAGGAGGCTACAGGAGGAAAAGAATGATGCTCTGCGATCCTTGGCGGTGGAAGGACGTGTGCCAAAGAACTCTCCGCCTGGGGCCCAGCTGCCACTATATTTACCCAGTGTGCATTTAAGGAGGTATAGCGTCCCTGGCCATGCTTACTGGTCCACATATCTGTGGTTAGGAGGACCTTGCCACAGATGGCTTTGGGCGTGCACACTTGATTTTATCGGATACTTGGTTGTGCAGGGAAGGCACGGCTCTCTTGGAGAAGTAGTGGCGGCTAGGAACAACATACTGTGGGACAGCCATCGCATTCAGCTGTTTGAAGCTGTCTGTGTCCACCAGCCTGAATGACAGCATTTCAAAGGCCAGTCGTTTAGGAATTTATGCTTTCTATCCAATGTTGGTGACATGGAGAGCTGAACGCTGCCGTGTGACATGGTGGAGATGTTTGGTGACGCAGGTGGTGGTGTTGGTGACACATCCTTTGTTTGGTGTGCGGCAGGTGCCAACATTCCTCCAGAGGTGGAGGAAGAGGCCAAGGCAGCAGCAGAAGAGGGAGCAGGGGGAGCCTGACTGAGTTCCTTGTTTTTGAGGTGTTTACTCCACTGCAGTTCATGCTTTGCATGTAGATGCCTGGTCATAAAGGTTGTGCTAAGGTTCAGAACGTTAATGCCTCGCTTCAGGCTCTGATGGCACAGCGTGCAAACCACTCGGGTCTTGTCGTCAGCACATTGTTTGAAGAAGTGCTATGCCAGGGAATTTCTTGACGCTGCATTTGGGGTGCTCGGTCCCTCGTGGCGGTGGCCAGTAGCTGGTGAACTCTCTTGGCAGCGGCTGTTCTGATTTTGCCCCCTGCTCCCTCTTTTGCCACGCTGTTGGCTCGGTCTCACCACTGCCTCTTCCTCTGAACTATGAAAGTCAGTGGCCAGACCTTCATTTCATGTGGGGTCTAGGACCTCATCGTCCCCTGCCTCGTCTCCCACACAGTTTTCCTCCCTGACCTCCTGTTCGGTCTGCACACTGCAAAAAGACACAGCAGTTGGCACCTGTGTTTCATCATCATCAGAGATGTGCGGACTCTGATGAGGTGGTATTCCCATGTCCTCATCACCAGGAAACATAAGCGGTTGTGCGTCAGTGCATTCTATGTCTTCCACCACTGGGGAAGGGCTTGGTGGATTCCCTTGGGAAACCTTGCCAGCTGAGTCTTCAAACAGCATAAGAGACTGCTGCATAACTTGAGGCTCAGACAGTTTCCCTGATATGCATGGGGGTGATGTGACAGACTGATGGGCTTGGATTTCAGGTGCCACCTGTGCGCTTTCTGCAGAAGACTGGGTGGGATATAATGTTGTGAACGTGCTGGATCCATTGTCGTCCATCCAATTGACTAGCGCCTGTAGTTTCTCAGGCCTTACCATCCTTAGGACAGCATTGGGCCCCACCAAATATCGCTGCAAATTCTGGCGGGTACTGAAACCTGAGGTAGTTGGTTTACTAGAACGTGTTGCTGTGGCAGAATGGCCACATACTCTCCCAGCACCAGAGGGTCCACTAACAACACCATGTCTGTATCCGCGTCCCTTACTAAATTTTTTTCTTATGGTTACCGTTCACCACAATAAGAAAAAAATTATTTGGCCCAATGTATAGATTTCAAATTCAGCCCTTTTTACAGGCACCTAACACTATCTGGCTATCTATTTATATACCATATTACACTAATCCAGGCACAGCAGTAACCACATATTTAGGGGAATATCAATTGTAGTCCTAGTATTTAGGCCCTGGATGAAAGGTATCCTTTTGCGGACAGATTTATACTTTGAGATGCACTGTAGCGTGTTAAAAAATATATAGGATTATGCTTTCAGCACTTGTATTTTAACACTTTGTGTAATATACCCTTTAACGGAAAAAATACATTTAGAAATGCAAAACAGTGTGTGCAAATGTAGAGGATTATGCTGTGTTTTAACACATACTGTAATATACCCTTTAACGGAAAGAACTACACTTGGAGATGCACGCTGACTGTAATATACCCTTTTACGTACAGATTTACTCTTGGCCTGCAACAGCTGGAACACCAGATTTTGGGTATTGCTATTTTGGCAATTGAATTTCACCCCAGAAAATAATATATCCTTTGACGGACACTATGAAACTTGTCCAGTCACAGCTGGAACATCAGATTTACAGTATTTCTATTTTTGCAACTGAATTTCACCCCATAAAATAATATATCCTTTGACGGACACTATGAAACTTGTCCAGTCACAGCTGGAACATCAGATTTACAGTATTTCTATTTTTGCAACTGAATTTCACCCCCGAAAATAATAAATCCTTTGACGGACATTATTAAACTTGGCTAGCCACTGCTGGGACACCAGATTTACGTTATTGCTATTTTTGCAATTGAATTTCACCCAGAAAAAAATATATCCTTTGCCGGACACTATTAAACTTGGCCAGCGACAGCTGGAACCCCAGATTTATAGTATTTCTATTTTTGCAACAGAATTTCACCCCAGAAAATAATATATCCTTTGATAGACACTATGAAACTTGTCCAGTCACAGCTGGAACACCAGAATTATGGTATTTCTATTTTTGCAACTGAATTTCACCCCAGAAAAATATATATCCTTTGCCGGACACTATTAAACTTGGTGAGTCACTGCTGGGACACCAGATTTAGGGGGTTGTTATTTTGGCAATTGAATTTTAACCCAGAAAAAAATCTATCCTTGGACGGACAGTATTACACTTGGCCAGCAACAGCTGAAACCACTGATTTAGGGGATTGGTATTTTGGCAATTGATTTTCATCACAGAAAAAAATCTATCCTTTGACCGTCAGTATAAAACTTAGCCAGCCACAGCTGGAACACCAGATTTAGGGGATTTGTATTTTGACAATTGTATTTCACCCCAGAAAAAAATCTATCCTTTGACGGACAGTTTTACATTTGGACAGCCACAGCTGGAACCCCAGATTTAGGGGATTGGTATTTTAGCAATTAAATTTCACTCCAGAGAGAAATATATCCTTTGATGGACAGTATTAAACTTAGCCAGCCACAGCTGGAACCCCAGATTTAGGGGATTGGTATTTTGGCAGTTGAATTTCACCCCAGAAAAAAAATCTATCCTTTGATGGACAGGATTACACTTGGCCAGCCACAGCTGGAACACCAGATTTAAGGGAATGGTATTTTGGCAATTGAATTTCACTCCAGAAAAAAATGTATCCTTTGACGGACAGTATTAAACTTAGCCAACCACAGCTGGAACCCCAGATTAAGGAGATTGGTATTTTGGCAATTGAATTTCACCCGAGAAAAAAATCTATCCTTTGACGGACAGTATTAAACTTAGCCAGCCACAGCTGGAACCCTAGATTTAGGTGATTGGTATTTTGGCAATTTAATTTCACCCCAGAAGAAAAATCTTTTCTTTTACGTTCAGTATTACACTTGGCCAGCAAAAGCTGTCACCACTTATTTAGGGGATTGATATTTTGGCAATTGAATTTCAACCCAGAAAAAAAATCTATCCATTGACGGACAGTATTACACTTGGA
This sequence comes from Bufotes viridis, assembly GCA_033119425.1. Taxonomy (NCBI): domain Eukaryota; kingdom Metazoa; phylum Chordata; class Amphibia; order Anura; family Bufonidae; genus Bufotes; species Bufotes viridis. The sequence continues at coordinate 337,955,139 of CM065592.1, forward strand.
CAGCCACAGCTAGAACCCCAGATTTAGGGGATTGGTATTTTGGCAATTGAATTTCACCCCAGAAAAAAATCCATCCTTTGATGGACAGGATTACACTTGGCCAGCCACAGCTGGAACTCCAGATTTAGGGGATTCGTATTTTGGCAGTTGAATTTCACCCCAGAAAAAAAATCTATCCTTTGATGGACAGGATTACACTTGGCCAGCCACAGCTGGAACACCAGATTTAGGGGATTGGTATTTTGGCAATTGAATTTCACTCCAGAAAAAAATGTATCCTTTGATGGACAGTATTAAACTTAGCCAGCCACAGCTGGAACCCCAGATTCAGGGGATTGGTATTTTGGCAATTGAATTTCACCCCAGAAAAAAATCTATCCTTTTACGGACAGTATTACACTTGGCCAGCCACAGCTGAAACCACTGATTTAGGGGATTGATATTTTGGCAATTGAATTTCACCCGAGAAATAAATCTATCCTTTGACGGACAGTATTAAACTTAGCCAGCCACAGCTGGAACCCTAGATTTAGGTGGTTGGTATTTTGGCAATTTTATTTCACCCCAGGAAAAAAAATCTATCCCTTTACGTTCAGTATTACACTTGGCCAGCAAAAGCTGTCACTACTTATTTAGGGGATTGGTATTTTGGCAATTGAATTTCAACCCAGAAAAAAAATCTATCCTTTGACGGACAGTATTACACTTGGACAGCCACAGCTAGAACCCCAGATTTAGGGGATTGGTATTTTGGCAATTGAATTTCACCCCAGAAAAAAATCTATCCTTTCATGGACAGTATTAAACTTGGCCAGCAACAGCTAAAACCACTGATTTAGGGGATTGGTATTTTGTCAATTGTATTTCACCCCAGAAAAAAATATATCCTTTGACGGAGAGTATTACATTTGGACAGCCACAGCTGGAACCCCAGATTTAGGGGATTTTTATTTTGGCAATTGAATTTCACCCCAGAGAGAAATATATCCTTTGATGGACATTATTACACTTGGCCAGCAACAGCTGGAACCACTGATTTAGGGGATTTATATTTTGGCAATTGAATTTCACCCAAGAAATAAATCTATCCTTTGATGGACAGTATTAAACTTAGCCAGCCACAGCTGGAACCCTAGATTTAGGTGATTGGTATTTTGGCAATTTAGTTTCTCCCCAGAAGAAAAATCTTTTCATTTACGTTCAGTATTACACTTGGCCAGCAACAGCTACAACCACTTATTTAGGAGATTGGTATTTTGGCAATTGAATTTCACCACAGAAAATTATCTATCCTTTGCCAGACACTATTAAACTTGGCCAGCCACTGCAGAGACACCAGATTTAGGTGATTGCTATTTTGGCAATTGAATTTCACCCCAGAACAAAATATATCCTTTGCCGGACACACTTAAAATTGGCCAGCCACTGCTGGGACACCAGATTTAGGGGGTTGCTATTTTGGCAATTGAATTTCACCCCAGAAAATAATATATCCTTTGACGGACAGTATTACACTGGGCCAGCCACAGCTGGAACACCAGATTTAGGGGATTGTTTTTTTGGCAATTGAATTTCACTCCAGAAAAAAATGTATCTTTTGACGGACAGTATTAAACTTAGCCAGCCACAGCTGGAACCCCAGATTAAGGGGATTGGTATTTTGGCAATTGAATTTCACCCCAGAAAAAAATGTATCTTTTGACGGACAGTATTAAACTTAGCCAGCCACAGCTGGAACACCAGATTTAGGGGATTGGTATTTTGGCAATTGAATTTCACCCCAGAGAGAAATATATCCTTTGATGGACATTATTAAACTTAGCCAGCCACAGCTGGAACCCCATATTTAAAGAATTGTTATTTTGGCAATTAAATTTCACCCCAGAAAAAATCTATCCTTTGATGGACAGGATTACACTTGGCCAGCCACAGCTGGAACACCAGATTTAGGGGATTGGTTTTTCTGGCAATTGAATTTCACTCCAGAAAAAATGTATCCTTTGAGGGACAGTATTAAACTTAGCCAGCCATAGCTGGAACCCCAGATTAAGGGATTGGTATTTTGGCAATTGAATTTCACCCCAGAAAAAATCTATCCTTTTACGGACAGTATTACACTTGGCCAGCAACAGCTGAAACCATCTGATTTAGGGGAGTGATATTTTGGCAATTGAATTTCACCCAAGAAATAAATCTATCCGTTGACGGACAGTATTAACCTTAGCCAGCCACAGCTGGAACCCTAGATTTAGGTGATTGGTATTTTGGCAATTTAGTTTCTCCCCAGAAGAAAAATCTTTTCATTTACGCTCAGTATTACACTTGGCCAGCAACAGCTACAACCACTTATTTAGGAGATTGGTATTTTGGCAATTGAATTTCACCACAGAAAATTATCTATCCTTTGCCAGACACTATTAAACTTGGCCAGCCACTGCAGAGACACCAGATTTAGGTGATTGCTATTTTGGCAATTGAATTTCACCCCAGAACAAAATATATCCTTTGCCGGACACTACTTAAAATTGGCCAGCCACTGCTGGACACCAGATTTAGGGGTTGCTATTTTGGCAATTGAATTTCACCCCCAGAAAATAATATATCCTTTGACGGACAGTATTACACTGGGCCAGCCACAGCTGGAACACTAGATTTAGGGATTGTTTTTTTGGCAATTGAATTTCACTCCAGAAAAAAATGTATCTTTTGACGGACAGTATTAAACTTAGCCAGCCACAGCTGGAACCCCAGATTAAGGGGATTGGTATTTTGGCAATTGAATTTCACCCCAGAAAAAATGTATCTTTTGACGGACAGTATTAAACTTAGCCAGCCACAGCTGGAACACCAGATTTAGGGGATTGGTATTTTGGCAATTGAATTTCACCCCAGAGAGAAATATATCCTTTGATGGACATTATTAAACTTAGCCAGCCACAGCTGGAACCCCATATTTAAAGAATTGTTATTTTGGCAATTAAATTTCACCCCAGAAAAAAATCTATCCTTTGATGGACAGGATTACACTTGGCCAGCCACAGCTGGAACACCAGATTTAGGGGATTGGTTTTTCTGGCAATTGAATTTCACTCCAGAAAAAAATGTATCTTTTGAGGGACAGTATTAAACTTAGCCAGCCATAGCTGGAACCCCAGATTAAGGGGATTGGTATTTTGGCAATTGAATTTCACCCCAGAAAAAAATCTATCCTTTTACGGACAGTATTACACTTGGCCAGCAACAGCTGAAACCACTGATTTAGGGGAGTGATATTTTGGCAATTGAATTTCACCCAAGAAATAAATCTATCCGTTGACGGACAGTATTAACCTTAGCCAGCCACAGCTGGAACCCTAGATTTAGGTGATTGGTATTTTGGCAATTTAGTTTCTCCCCAGAAGAAAAATCTTTTCATTTACGTTCAGTATTACACTTGGCCAGCAACAGCTACAACCACTTATTTAGGAGATTGGTATTTTGGCAATTGAATTTCACCACAGAAAATTATCTATCCTTTGCCAGACACTATTAAACTTGGCCAGCCACTGCAGAGACACCAGATTTAGGTGATTGCTATTTTGGCAATTGAATTTCACCCCAGAACAAAATATATCCTTTGCCGGACACTATTAAAATTGGCCAGCCACTGCTGGGACACCAGATTTAGGGGGTTGCTATTTTGGCAATTGAATTTCACCCCAGAAAATAATATATCCGTTGACGGACAGTATTACACTGGGCCAGCCACAGCTGGAACACCAGATTTAGGGGATTGTTTTTTTGGCAATTGAATTTCACTCCAGAAAAAAATGTATCTTTTGACGGACAGTATTAAACTTAGCCAGCCACAGCTGGAACCCCAGATTAAGGGGATTGGTATTTTGGCAATTGAATTTCACCCCAGAAAAAAATGTATCTTTTGACGGACAGTATTAAACTTAGCCAGCCACAGCTGGAACACCAGATTTAGGGGATTCGTATTTTGGCAATTGAATTTCAACCCAGATAAAAATCTATCCTTGTACAGACAGTATTACACTTGGCCAGCAACGGCTGAAACCACTGATTTAGGGGATTGGTATTTTGGCAATTGATTTTCATCACAGAAAAAAATCTATCCTTTGACGGACAGTATAAAACTTAGCCAGCCACAGCTGGAACACCAGATTTAGGGGATTGGTACTTTGTCAATTGTATGTCACCCCGGAAAAAAATCTATCCTTGGACGGACAGTATTACATTTGGACAGCCACAGCTGGAACCCCAGATTTTGGGGATTGGTATTTTGGCAATTGAATTTCACCCCAGAGAGAAATATATCCTTTGGCGGACAGTATTAAACTTAGCCAGCTACAGCTGGAACCCCAGATTTAAGGGATTGGTATTTTGACAATTGAATTTCACCCCAGAAAAAAATCTGTCCTTTGATGGACAGGATTACACTTGGCCAGCCACAGCTGGAACACAAGATTTAGGGGATTGGTATCTTGGAAATTGAATTCCACCCCAGAGAGAAATCTTTCCTTTGACAGACAGTATTAAACCTAGCCAGCCACAGCTGGAACCCCAGATTTAAGGGATTGGTATTTTGGCAATTGAATTTCACCCCAGAAAAAAATCTATCCTTTGATGGACAGGATTACACTTGGCCAGCCACAGTTGGAACACCAGATTTATGGGATTGGTATTTCGCAACTCAAAAAGCACCATAGAAATCGCCAAACACCGAACCCGAACTTTTACGTAAATGTTCGGCTCCAGGTCCGTGTCCCGAACACCCCAAAATTCGGTATGAAAACGAGCTATACAGTTCGGGTTCACTCAACACTACTTTGGATATGTCATGCGGATGAAAGTTAGATCAGTATTTTCAAACAATATGAAATAAAATTACAGAAGCATGCTCCCGTGGATGACATGCAAAAGAATGCAAACACTACATGGCTCCATACACAGACATATCCAAACATTAAAAACAAGGATTATTCAATTTAGACAGTGTACTCCTATCCATACGCTCAAGGGTGTTAACTGTAGCATAGTGTATCTGAATCTTAAATTGGCCATTTTGTAGGCCTAGGACCATCCTGATAGTGTAGGATCACATATAAAAAGACTGCTTAGTCTTTTGTGCATGTGCCCATACAATTTTCGTAAAAAATGTGCTTAAGCTCCATCATATTTTCATGTACAATAAGAATAGCCGGACTGTACCCACTTAAACTTTTCTACAATAGACACCTTTAATCAAAACCATTTTATAATTTTTAACTAGCTGTGGCATTACCTAAGTGATTGAGTCAGGGGAGATGTATGCTTGGAAATAGATAATACATTAATTTTGCATTTGTTATAGACTTAAGGTTGATATTGAGGAAACAAAATAGTTATTCTCAATATATTGTCATCCTTTTCTTTCTTCACTAACCTCTGAAGAATATTGCTAGGGCACTTGAAACTGCATTTGATGTTTAAGTTATGCATAGACATGAATAGAATGTAACAATAGGAGGAAATATAATTTAATTTCAATCTATAGTTAGAACTTTAAATATGAAAGTACAAATCATTTTAAAAGGTACATTTTCTATCTAAATAACTTTGTCTATGATAATTTGAATGGTTAACCCTATGACCCACTCCTACATTACCTGGATGAAACTCTTTTAGTAAGCATACATAAGCAAATATAGCATGATTAATGATAATTCAGTGGATTGAATAATCATTCTCATACATATTAAGGTATAATAAATTACACAGAGGAATGAACCCTTTCTTTATTGATAGGGTTCATACATATTTAAAGGTTCAGTTTTTAAGAAATCAGTCGATATATCCCAATGATTTGTTATAATGCTTTAATTGTATGTGCACAGGCAGTACCCACTATTGATGCAGTGGTTTCCATTCATGCATGCAGCAGTTTTCTTCCCCATTTTGCTTCACATATTATAGATTTGATAGCGGAAGCACAGCTTCTAAATACAATGTGTACATAAGGGCCACTTTACACTGGCATACACTTGGGACAGTTATTGGGAATTAATGTTCACGTTAATGTTAGTTTCTGATAATTAGGCCATGTAAAGGTGCTGCTAATCACTAAACAAACAAGCAAAATGCTCATATGGCAAGTGATTGCATCTTTCATAAGACACCCAAAATCGTGTTTTTTTGGCAGCACATCACCCTCTGTAAACAAGGGATGTTCTGCCAATTTTAGGGGTGAACTACTGAAATGATGATCTTTGCCCCTCTTTAACGTTACATCATGATGTGCGAAAGAACCTTTAAATGAGTGCCGATTGACTTGTTTATCTTTAAAAGGTAATAAAGGAGTGCCAGTTGGCAATAAACTGGAACCAATCATTAATTAACTAGAAGCGATCAACAATATAAGGGTCTTCTTAAACCAGCCAAGGCTGCGCTATAAACAAGCGCCAACTGATGATAGTCGTTTAAAGTGCCTTTCTTGTCATCAAATTATTACATCATTATTACATTCTCCCCTAATCATTTTGCATGTTGTCGTTTACACAGGGCAATCTACTGCTAACAAATAAGTGCTTGTCAGGTGATTTTCAGCACCTTTAAACATGCCAATTATCAGGAATGAGCGTTAGTATGAACATTCATGAAAACTTGCAGGCACGTTCCGATGTAAGCTGCAGGAAGACCATACTAACTTATTAGAACCAAATTTGATTCAGTTTTCATTGTTAAAGGGAACCATTCACCATGGAAATGTGAATTAAGCTACCAGCATCATGTTATATAGCAGGTAGAACTTAGCAGATTGATATATACTTTTGTGGGAAAAGATTCTGTAAAACTTGTATTTTATTTATTTAAATTGCTACATATTCTGGGCTTTGAAGTCAAGGAGGTCCTATTAGTGATTGACAGCTATCTGTGTATGCACAGTCATAGGGAAAACACTGTCAATCACTAATAGGACCGTCTCCTTCACTTGGGTTCATTAAAACAGAATAGGACAATACTGTTTTGAAAGGCATAGGCTATATAGCTGTGTTGAGGACATTTAGCTTTTGATTTGGCTAAAAAGAAGCTAGAGACATGATCTGGGACTTAAAATATATAATATGATCGCCACACTATATTTGGATCCACATTGGATAAGTAAATAATTAAATAAACTGAATAGTAGTCCTATATAGATATATAAACAAAAATGTATTTCACTTAAAATCGATATTTCAGCCTTAAAATAAATAAATATAAATCTCATCCAGTTGAAAGCAAATGCCGGCAAAAAAACTACAGTGTTCTAGAGGGCCCTCTGATTAGAACCGACTGTCCTGTGAATAATACCTCAGTTCTTTATATCCTTAGGGATAAAAACAATCGCTTCCAGGAATTCTCATTTATAAGTCTGCAGAGCTTTAGTAAAAGATCGCTCACAGTCTAATTATAGTCAGTATAATACGATCCACAGAATGTCCTATATGATACAAAGCATCCAAACCTCTCTGATATTGGTACGAGAGGAGAAAGAAATGTCGGCAATATATCAATATTGTTGCAGACCTGCACGGTATCCGGCTACTCCTTGGCGTACTACAAGCAGGGATTACCTGTCGGCTCGGTGATCAGACCTCCGGTCCCGGCCGCAGTATCCCACGTGCCAGGCCAACGATGAGGAGGGATTTTACCTCACGCCGCGTCCCTGCATTAAACGAAGTACCAGGATGCCTCTCTTGTTGGTGCTGCGGTCTTTTACTTGCTGTATTCCTTTCTCAGATGCACTGATTCCCGCTGTTTATGCAGGCAATGATCTTAGAGTTTACGAAGCGCTCCGCAATTCCAATGCATATGGTGGATCCTTCTAACTCAATTTTCCTTAATGGTGATGGGGGTCTCTCCAAACCAAACGCATTTCGGGACTCTAGGCTGGTCCCTTCATCAGTGGTAAAGCCCCCATACCAAACAGTCCATTCTTTTATATACTCTGTCCATCACTTACTTGGATCATATGTAAAATCCGGACTGGATCCGGAAGTATCACCATTATAGATGTTAAAACTTGTAGATGTCTGTAGAAATCTACTATAAACATATGCATCTATACAAATATAAATACAAAATATATATAAAAAAAATATATATATATAAAAAAATCCATATATAAAGGATAGAATAAATAAACATACACAATTAATCAAATGTTCACTGTACAATTCCATATTAATATATGAAAGTACTGTAAAGCACCTAAAAAAATATATTTCTAAAGAAAAATTTAAAAAAAATTAGTTAGTGGATACTTATAATGTCTTAACTTATGTTGAACATTCCTTACTATGGGAATAATAGAGGAATGGCAACAGCTTTAAAGAAGAAATATATAACTCCACTTGTATGTGAGCAGGATGAAATTATTTCATAGATAGATGATAAGAATACATGACAAAATATATTTCTAGTAGGAATAATAGGGGATGACAGTAACACATTCTCATAACACAATATTAAAAATATTAAAAATATATACCAATCTATACATGCATAAAGAAAATTACTCTCAATGGGAAAGATCGAATAAACTATTTATATTTATTGTATAAGGGAATATTTATATTTCCTATATAGAAGAATGTTCATGGGAATAATAGAGGTATACCCAAAAACAAGGGACTTGTTAGATGGATGACTTCACAGTAAGGGGGAGTGGGCCCACCGCCGGCAGGGGACCAGGAGATGAGTGTAAAACTCCTGGTCACCTGTCCGCGAGAAGGCCTAGTCGCCAAATAACTCAAGGTCCGCATTCAGTCCGTTTAGTACCAATACGTACGTTAAACTCAAAGATACGTCTAGATTCTTGCCTGGACATCCTACTCACATGGTCTCCCCCTCTCCGGTGTATATTTACCCTCTCCAGGGCTACAAAGTTAAGGCCACTCGGATCTTTGTTATGTGCTGTTTTAAAGTGGTGAGACAACGTATGTTTTTCATACCCATTCTTAATGTTTAAAACGTGTTCTGAAATCCTTTTCTTAAGACTCCTTTTAGTCCTTCCAATATGTTGTCTACTGCAAGGACATTGTGCTAAGTAGATAACACTGGTTGAATCGCACGTTAAACACTCTTTGATGGTATGGGAAAATGTGTTGGTAGTGGATCTAACTATTGTTGTCTTTTTTTGAAAGGATGTAATACGGCGATTACTACATCTACCACACCTAAAAAAAATGGTAAGTTTAATCATTTTATGTAGTGGGTTTGTTTGTCTCTTCATACATCTTACCGTCGGGGCTATTTGTAGACCTAGATTTGGGGCCTCGGTGAATACGATTTGTGGTTTATCCGGTAGTGCGGTACCTATCACTTTATCATTCTTCAGATGGTGCCAATGTTTGGTGATAATATATCATACCTTTTTACTTTCTGAGTTATATGGGAGGATTACACGCACAATATCCTCGTTTTTGCTCTCATATTTAGTTTCCTCCTTAAAAACATCCTTTCTCTTCATTCTGCGGACCTTCTCTAGGTCCTTTTGTATTTGTGCCTGGGGATATTCTTTATCTAAAAAATGTTTTTCCATTTTTTTGGCTTCTACTTCAAAGTCAGCTTCTCTAGTGCAGTTTCTTTTAATTCTTCTGAACTGGCCAAAAGGAATATTAAGAAGCCAGTTTGGTAAATGGCAGCTCGTATGTAAAATATAGCTGTTTTTACCTACCAGTTTTTAAAAAGTTTTACATATTAGATGATTTTCCTCAATACTGATGAGGAGATCTAAAAATTCCACAGATGTTTCTGTGGAAAATCAGCTTAATAGAGATGATGACGTTAATACACATACGGAAGTACTTGATGAAAGAGAACAAAGAGGCAATATGAAACACCCGGATTTAACCATACCATCAAAGAGTGTTTAACGTGCGATGCAACCAGTGTTATCTACTTAGCACAATGTCCTTGCAGTAGACAATATATTGGAAGGACTAAAAGGAGTCTTAAGAAAAGGATTTCAGAACACGTTTTAAACATTAAGAATGGGTATGAAAAACATACGTTGTCTCACCACTTCAAAACAGCACATAACAAAGATCCGAGTGGCCTTACCTTTGTAGCCCTGGAGAGGGTGAAAATACAATGGAGAGGGGGAGACCATGTGAGTAGGATGTCCAGGAAATAATCTAGACGTATCTTTGAGTTTAACTGATTGGTACCAAACGGACTAAATGCGGACTTTGAGTTATTTGGCTTCTTGTGATCGGGGACTGGGCCTTCTCGCAGACAGGTGACCAGGAGTTTTACACTCATCTCCTGGTCCCCTGCCGGCGGTGGGCCCGCTCCCCCTTACTGTGAAGTCATCCATCTAACAAGTCCCTTGTTTTTGGGTGGACCTCTATTATTCCCATTAACATTATTCTATATAGGAAATATAAATGTTCCCTTATACAGTAAATATAAATAATTTATTCGATCTTTCCCATTGAGAGCAATTTTTCTTTATGCATGTACAGATTGGTATATATTTTTAATATTTTTAATATTGTGTTATGATAATAATTTGTGACTGTCATCCCCCTATTATTCCTATTAGAAATATATTTAGTTAATTTGAATGGTTTGGCGCACAGGACGTTCCAGTAGCCAAATGAGGTGCTCACAGTTTAGTAGTAACGCCCTAACTACTCCAAAAGTGGATTAAGAAATGTAAGTAAAATACTGGGCACTCTCCAGATAAATGGGATAAATATTGAATTTATTAGTTTAAAATCAGAGAGTAAAATGCAATAATAATAAAATAAATACAACAGCAAACTATAGCAATATCAATATATAATGGTGGTCAATGACATCCCCCTAAAACTCTGTTCACCCTGAGTCACATATATAGGATAATAATTGGCCAAGGAAACAGTCAATTTCTTTCAAACAAAAGTCCTTTGCGTATTGAATCTTTTCAGTATGCAATTAGCTCCAATATCTCCACTTCACACAATGGTGAATAGAGATGAGTACAAATCGCCAGTTACTGTCTTGTAGTTAATCGCCCTACCTGAATCGCCTTCAGTCCTAGGCGGTCCAAGTATATTCCCGTAGTCAGGTCACTTCGCTTATGCAAACAAAATACAGATGCGTCCCGCTCTAAGTGTGCGCCAGCGGCGTCCCGCTGAAACAAAGTTTGCCACGTGTGTGGCCAATGCCGGCAATAGTGAAGAACAGTAGTGAAGCGAAAATTTACCGCTGGGTCTTCAAGTGCCTGGATGCGGTTGTTTACAGGTACTCTTTCCTATGTGTCCCGCTAAAATAGCTCAGTCTTCGTCGTGCTGGAGGGCAGTGGATGTGGAGACCTCGATCTTGATATCTGGTCTCTCTTAGTCGTCACCATCAGCCCGTTTTTCGCGTGTTCACGATCAAACCTGAGCAGCACTCTCCCAGTTGCGGTTAACTTCCTTTGTGGTTCTTCAATAATGTTACACTCAAGGAGTCTGACCATGCGCGTTTCGGGGTATGTGTCCCCTTCCTCAGTGGTAATCTGACCCCTTGAGATGACCCCACCTTTATAGCAAAACTGGTTTGAAGCAAGATACGAACTGGATCAATGTGTTGGGATGTTTGATCCTATTAAATTATCATTAACACAACTTTCCTAGAAACGTTCGTTATGTTGTATCAATAAATATACACAGCATATTCAGTTAAAATGGTTAATACTTTTGATTGACCATATATAAAAATGGGTGCTAAAGCAACTTCCTACAGACTTGTGTTTACATATAGTTCTAGACACAATGCATTCCTTAGTAGGCATGGCTGTGATGGGCTCTTAGGGCAAGAAGTAAAACGCTAGATGATTGGCTGCTGTGCAGCCCTTCAGAAAGCGGGATGTAATCGCCGAACAACAAACCTGAACTTTTTAGAAAATGTCCGGGTTCGGGTCCGTGTCCCGGACACCCCAAAATTCGGTACGAACCCGAACTATGCTCGAACTGTTCGCTCAACACTAACCATAAGTAAAAATGGGTGCTAAAGCAACTTCCTACTGGCTTGTGTTTACATATAGTTCTAGACACAATGCATTCCTTTCTATATATGCAAAAAACGGATCCAAACCCTCTGCGGCTTTGATGCGATATTGGTGTGTTTTTTTCAAAATATTTACTTATTGCTCTGTGGTTGATAAGTCAGGGATTTCTTTTCTAGGTATATTATTGTAGAATAATTGGTCCCATATATTTCAATAGCCAAGATAAATTATCCTTTATAATAAAATATCCCCTATCTAAAAAAAATTCCCTATCAAAAATTCTTATATATTAAAAGATACTTTTCTTCCATATTGAATAGGGCTTCATAATTATTTTCTCAGGGTGATTGCAGTAGGGGTCCCCTGTCAGAGGATGGCCCACCAAGAAAACACAGTCACCCGGTTGGGCACACCTTCAACAGGGGGCCCGCACAGCGTCCCTATAGGAATCCAAAGATTTCATACTCAGCATTTAACCCCCTAGGGATCAAATTCGAAGATAAATTGTGTCTCTCGCCTCGACATTTTACTAATATGGTTGCCACCTCTCCAGTCCCTTGTTACCTTGTCCATGGCTGCAAATTTTAAACCAGATGGATTTTTGTTGTGGGCAATCTTAAAGTGATTGGAGAAAGAATGGGTTTCCAAACCTTTCTTAATATTCGCTATGTGTTCGGAAATTCTTTTTTTCAGAGTTCTTTGATTGTAAATTTGTAACCATTGGTAGTTGAGACTATTTCCCTAGTTCTTTGAGAGAAGGAAGTTTTTTATGCAATTCATGCATTTTCCAATATCTTCGAAGATATTAGAAGATATTAGAAGATATTAATAAGAATGAGCTGAATCTTAAATTCTCTGGAATCACAAGCAAAACTAGCTTGGAATTTTTAGACTTAAAAATCCATGTAGAAGATAAAAAACTAAAAAGTTGCACGTACACTAAACCATCAGCGCGCAACAGTTACATTTTATATAGTAGTTGTCACCTTCCAGGCTGGCTAATTAACATCCCGCAGGGCCAATTCCGCAGAATTTGACGCAATTGTACAACAGAGACACAATTTGAATTAGAAGCAGAGAAGATGAAAAATTATTTTTTAGAAAAGGAATACCCAGCTACAATTTTAGAAGGAGCTTTTGATAAAATAAGAAAAATGGATAGAGCAAATTTTTTCGAACAAAAATGTAATTCCTCAAATGAACAAAAGAATGAGCAATTACGTTAATATTACCCTATAACAATCAATATAAAAAAGTCAGAAACATTATCCAGAAACACTGGCATTGGGTGAGGAAGGAAAAAATAATAGGTGCCAATATTTCAATAAAGGGTCATTACATTTACAAAGGCCCCAAACTTAGGGAACAAGGTAGCCCCTATGATAAAAACTAACCAAAGAAGTCATCTCACAATACAGAGTTGGAGCCAAATGAGCGGTTTTTACAGATGTGCAAAATGCATGAATTGCAAAATAACCTCCTTCTCTCGAAGAACTAGTGAAATAGTCTCAACTACCAATGGTTACAAATATACAATCAAAGAATTTTTAACTTGTTCCTCGGAAGACATAATTTATATTATTGAATGCACCTGTAAACGGCAATACATTGGGAGAACAAAAAGAACTCTGAAAAAAAGAATTTCCGAACACATAGCGAATATTAAGAAAGGTTTGGAAGCCCATTCTCTCTCCAATCACTTTAAGATTGCCCACAACAAAAATCCATCTGGTTTAAAATTTGCAGCCATGGACAAGGTAACAAGGGACTGGAGAGGTGGCAACCATATTAGTAAAATGTCGAGGAGAGAGACACAATTTATCTTCAAATTTGATCCCTAGGGGGTTAAATGCTGAGTATGAAATCTTTGGATTCCTATAGGGACGGTGTGCGGGCCCCCTGTTGGCCAGATGACTGTGTTTTCTTGGTGGGCCATCCTCTGATAGGTGACCCCTACTGCAATCAGCCTGAGAAAATAATTATGAAGCCCTATACAATATGGAAGAAAAGCATCTTTTTATATATAAGATTTTTTGATAGGGAATTTTTTTTAGATAGGGGATATTTTATTATAAAGGATAATTTATTTTCGCTATTGAAATATATGGGACCAAATTTCTACAACAATATACCTAGAAAAGAAATCCCTGACTTATCAACCACAGAGCAATAAGTAAATATTTTGAAAAAAACACACCAATATCGCATCAAAGCCGCAGAGGGTTTGGATCCGTTTTTTGCATATATAGAAAGGAATGCATTGTGTCTAGAACTATATGTAAACACAAGTCTGTAGGAAGTTGCTTTAGCACCCATTTTTACTTATGGTTAGTGTTGAGCGAACAGTTCGAGCATAGTTCGGGTTCGTACCGAATTTTGGGGTGTCCGGGACACGGACCCGAACCCGGACATTTTCTAAAAAGTTCAGGTTTGTTGTTCGGCGATTACATCCCGCTTTCTGAAGGGCTGCACAGCAGCCAATCATCTAGCGTTTTACTTCTTACCCTAAGAGCCCATCACAGCCATGCCTACTAATGGCATGGCTGTGATTGGCCAAGTGCAGCATGTGACAAAGCCTCTATTTAAACTGGAGTCACGTAGCGCCGCACGTCACACAGCTCTGATTAGTGTAGGGAGAGGACACAGCTTCTGTGAGGGCAAGATTTGGCAGGGAAAAGTCAGCAACAGCACCTAATGAACGGATCGATCTACAGCTGTGAATGATTGAACTTCTGCTAGTTACTTGCTCACAGGTTTTTAGGCTGCACAGATCGTTTTTCTGTCACTTATTTTCTGGGGTGATCGGCGGCCATTTTGTGACTTGTGGTGCACCAGAACAAGCTGCCACCAAGTCCATCAATCCATTAATACTAGTTTTTTTTGCTATATCCTACATCAGGGGCTTGGCTGTGCTAATTGTCACCCCTAGAAACTCAGGATAGCAATGTCTATATTTTATTAAGGGGTTAAATACAATTGCCCAAATACCAATTCCCTAAATCTGGTGTTCCAGCTTTGGCTAGCCAAGTATAATACTGTCTGCTGTCTGGCAAAGGATAGATTATTTTCTGTGGTGAAATTCAACCATAAATCAGTGGTTTCAGCTGTGGCTGGCAAAGTATAATAGTGTCCGTCAAAACATATATTTTGTTCTGGGGTGAAATTCAATTGCCAAAATAGCAATACCCTGAATCTGGTGTCCCAGCTGTTGCAGGCCAAGTTTCATAGTGTCCGCAAAAACATATATTTTGTTCTGGGGTGAAATTCAATTGCCAAATAGCAATACCATAAATCAGTGGTTTCAGCTGTGGCTGGCCAATATTCATAGTGTCCACAAAAACATATATTTTGTTGTGGAGTGAAATTCAATTGCCAAAATAGCAATACCCTGAATCTGGTGTTCCAGCTGTTGCAGGCCAAGTTTCATAGTGTCCGCAAAAACATATATTTTGTTGTGGGGTGAAATTCAATTGCCAAAATAGCAATACCCTGAATCTGGTGTCCCAGCTGTTGAAGGCCAAGTTTCATAGTGTCTGCATAAACATATATTTTGTTGTGGGGTGAAATTCAATTGCCAAAATAGCAATACCCTGAATCTGGTGTCCCAGCTGTTGAAGGCCAAGTTTCATAGTGTCTGCAAAAACATATATTTTGTTCTGGGGTGAAATTCAATTTACAAAATAGCAATACCATAAATCAGTGGTTTCAGCTGTGGCTGGCCAAGATTCATAGTGTCCGCAAAAACATATATTTTGTTGTGGGGTGAAATTCATTTGCCAAAATAGCAATACCTTGAATCTGGTGTCCCAGCTGTTGCAGGCCAAGTTTCATAGTGTCCGCAAAAACATATATTTTGATGTGGGGTGAAATTCAATTGCCAAAATAGCAATACCATAAATCAGTGGTTTCAGCTGTGGCTGGCCAAGATTCATAGTGTCTGCAAAAACATATATTTTGTTGTGGGGTGAAATTCAATTGCCAAAATAGCAATACCCTGAATCTGGTGTTCAAGCTGTTGCAGGCCAAGTTTCATAGTGTCCGCAAAAACATATATTTTGTTGTGGGGTGAAATTCAATTGCCAAAATAGCAATACCCTGAATCTGGTGTCCCAGATTTTGCAGGCCAAGTTTCATAGTGTCCGCAAAAACATATATTTTGTTGTGGGGTGAAATTCAATTGCCAAAATAGCAATACCCTGAATCTGGTGTCCCAGCTGTTGCAGGCCAAGTTTCATAGTGTCCGCAAAAACATATATTTTGTTCTGGGGTGAAATTCAATTGACAAAATAGCAATACCATAAATCTGTGGTTTCAGCTGTGGCTGGCCAAGATTCATAGTGTCCGGAAAAAACATATATTTTCTTATGGGGTGAAATTCAATTTACAAAATAGCAATACCATAAATCAGTGGTTTCAGCTGTGGCTGGCCAATATTCATAGTGTCCACAAAAACATATATTTTGTTGTGGAGTGAAATTCAATTGCCAAATTAGCAATACCCTGAATCTGGTGTTCCAGCTGTTGCAGGCCAAGTTTCATAGTGTCCGCAAAAACATATATTTTGTTGTGGGGTGAAATTCAATTGCCAAAATAGCAATACCCTGAATCTGGTGTCCCAGCTGTTGAAGGCCAAGTTTCATAGTGTCTGCATAAACATATATTTTGTTGTGGGGTGAAATTCAATTGCCAAAATAGCAATACCCTGAATCTGGTGTCCCAGCTGTTGAAGGCCAAGTTTCATAGTGTCTGCAAAAACATATATTTTGTTCTGGGGTGAAATTCAATTTGCCAAAATAGCAATACCATAAATCAGTGGTTTCAGCTGTGGCTGGCCAAGATTCATAGTGTCCACAAAAACATATATTTTGTTGTGGGGTGAAATTCATTTGCCAAAATAGCAATACCTTGAATCTGGTGTCCCAGCTGTTGCAGGCCAAGTTTCATAGTGTCCGCAAAAACATATATTTTGATGTGGGGTGAAATTCAATTGCCAAAATAGCAATACCATAAATCAGTGGTTTCAGCTGTGGCTGGCCAAGATTCATAGTGTCTGCAAAAACATATATTTTGTTGTGGGGTGAAATTCAATTGCCAAAATAGCAATACCCTGAATCTGGTGTTCCAGCTGTTGCAGGCCAAGTTTCATAGTGTCCGCAAAAACATATATTTTGTTGTGGGGTGAAATTCAATTGCCAAAATAGCAATACCCTGAATCTGGTGTCCCAGCTTTTGCAGGCCAAGTTTCATAGTGTCCGCAAAAACATATATTTTGTTGTGGGGTGAAATTCAATTGCCAAAATAGCAATACCCTGAATCTGGTGTCCCAGCTGTTGCAGGCCAAGTTTCATAGTGTCCGCAAAAACATATATTTTGTTCTGGGGTGAAATTCAATTGCCAAAATAGCAATACCATAAATCTGGTGGTTTCAGCTGTGGCTGGCCAAGATTCATAGTGTCCGCAAAAACATATATTTTGTTCTGGGGTGAAATTCAATTGCCAAAATAGCAATACCCTGAATCTGGTGTCCCAGCTGTTGCAGGCCAAGTTTCATAGTGTCATAAAAACATATATTTTGTTCTGGGGTGAAATTCAATTGCCAAAATAGCAATACCATAAATCAGTGGTTTCAGCTGTGGCTGGCCAAGATTCATAGTGTCCGCAAAAACATATATTTTGTTGTGGGGTGAAATTCAATTGCCAAAATAGCAATACCCTGAATCTGGTGTCCCAGCTGTTGCAGGCCAAGTTTCATAGTGTCACAAAAACATATATTTTGTTGTGGGGTGAAATTCAATTGCCAAAATAGCAATACCATAAATCAGTGGTTTCAGCTGTGGCTGGCCAAGATTCATAGTGTCTGCAAAAACATATATTTTGTTGTGGGGTGAAATTCAATTGCCAAAATAGCAATACCCTGAATCTGGTGTTCCAGCTGTTGCAGGCCAAGTTTCATAGTGTCCATAAAAACATATATTTTGTTGTGGGGTGAAATTCAATTGCCAAAATAGCAATACCCTGAATCTGGTGTCCCAGCTGTTTGCAGGCCAAGTTTCATAGTGTCATAAAAACATATATTTTGTTGTGGGGTGAAATTCAATTGCCAAAATAGCAATACCCTGAATCTGGTGTCCCAGCTGTTGCAGGCCAAGTTTCATAGTGTCCGCAAAAACATATATTTTGTTCTGGGGTGAAATTCAATTGACAAAATAGCAATACCATAAATCTGTGGTTTCAGCTGTGGCTGGCCAAGATTCATAGTGTCCGGAAAAAACATATATTTTCTTATGGGGTGAAATTCAATTGCCAAAATAGCAATACCCTGAATCTGGTGTCCCAGCTGTTGCAGGCCAATTTTCATAGTGTCCGCAAAAATATATGTTTTGTTCTGGGGTGAAATTCAATTGACAAAATAGCAATACCATAAATCAGTGGTTTCAGCTGTGGCTTGCCAAGATTCATAGTGTCCGCAAAAACATAGATTTTGTTGTAGAATGAAATTCAATTGCCAAAATAGCAATACCCTTAATCTGGTGTCCGCAAAAACATATATTTTGTTCTGGGGTAAAATTCAATTGCCAAAATAGCAATACCCTGAATCTGGTGTTCGAGCTGTTGCATGACATTTGTAAATCTGTCCATAAAAGTATACTTTTCATCCAGGGCCTAAATACTAGCCCTAAAAGATATATTCCCCTAAATCATTGGTTTCTGCTGTGTCTGGATTAGTGCAATATGCTACATAAATAAATAGGCAGATAGTGTTAGGTGCCTGTAAAAAAAGGCCTGAATTTAAAATCAATACATTGGGCCAAATCTTTTTTTTCTTATTGTGGTGCTTGTTGAACGGTAACAATGAGGAAAACATCTAGTAAGGGACGCAGATGCGGTCGTGGTTGTGTTAGTGTACCCTCTGGTGCTGGGAGAGGACGTGGCCATTCTGCCACAGCCATACGTCCTAGTGAAACAATTACCTCAGGTTCCAGTACCCGCCAGAATTTACAGCGATATTTGGTGGGGCCCAATGCCGTTCTAAGGTTGGTAAGGCCTGAGCAGGTACAGGCGCTAGTCAATTGGGTGGCTGACAGTGGATCCAGCATGTTCACAACATTATCTCCCACCCAGTCTTCTGCAGAAAGTGCACAGGTGGCACCTTAAAACCAAGCCCATCAGTCTGTCACATCACCCCCATGCATATCAGGGAAACTGTCTGAGCCTTAAGTTATGCAGCAGTCTCTTATGCTGTTTGAAGACTCTGCTGGCAGGGTTTCCCAAGGGAATCCACCTAGCCCTTCCCCAGTGGTGGAGGACTTAGAATGCACTGATGCACAACCACTGATGTTTCCTGATGATGAGGACATGGGAATACCACCTCATCGGAGTCCGCACGTCTCTGATGATGACGAAACACAGGTGCCAAATGCTGCGTCTTTCTGCAGTGTGCAGACCCAACAGGAGGTCAGGGAGGAAGACTGTGTGGAAGACGATGTAGGGGACGATGAGGTCCTAGACCCTACATGGAATGAAGGTCGTGCCACTGACTTTCATAGTTCAGAGGAAGAGGCAGTGGTGAGACCAAGCCAACAGCGTAGCAAAAGAGAGAGCAGGGGGCAAATGCAGAACAGCCGCCTCCAAGAGAGTTCGCCTGCCACTGGCCACCGCCACCAGGGACCGAGCACCCCAAAGGCAGCTTCAAGGAGTTCCCTGGCATGGCACTTCTTTAAATAATGTGCTGATGACAAGACCCGAGTGGTTTGCACGCTGTGCCATCAGAGCCTGAAGCGAGGCATTAACGTTCTGAACCTTAGAACAACCTGCATGACCAGGCATCTACATGCATAGCATGAACTGCAGTGGAGTAAACAACTTAAAAGCAAGGAACTCACTCTGGCTCCCCCTTCTCCCTCTTATGCTGCTGTCTCGGCCTCTTTCTCCGCCTCGGGAGGAACGTTGGCACCTGTCGCCGACCAAACAGAGGATGTGCCACCGACACCACCACCTGCGTCACCAAGCATCTCCACCATGTCACATGGCAGCGTTCAGCTCTCCATCTCACAAACCTTGGAGAGAAAGCGTAAATTCCCACCTAGCCACCCTCGAGCCCTGGGCCTGAATGTCAGCATTTCTAAACTACTGGCCTTTGAAATGCTGTCATTCATGCTGGTGGACACAGACAGCTTCAAACAGCTGATGTCCATGGCTGTCCCACAGTATGTTGTTCCCAGCCGCACTACTTCTCCAAGACAGCCGTGCCTTCTCTGCATGACCTAGTATCCGATAAAATCAAATGTGCACTGCGCAACGCCATCTGTGGCAAGGTCCACCTAACCACAGATACGTGGACCAGTAAGCACGGCCAGGGACGCTATATCTCCCTAACTGCACACTGGGTAAATGTAGTGGCGGCTGGGCACCAGGCAGAGAGTTCCTTGGCGCACGTCCTTCCGCCGCCAAGGATCGCAGGGCATCATTCTTTGTCTCCTGTAGCCTCCTCCTTCTACTCGGCTTCCTCCCCCTCTGCTTCCACCAGCTCATCCAGTCAGCCACACACCTTCACCACCAACTTCAGCACAGCCCGGGGTAAACGTCAGCAGGCCATTCTGAAATTCATATGTTTGGGGGACAGGCCCCACACCGCGCAGGAGTTGTGGCGGGGTATTATACAACAGACTGACGAGTGGTTTCTGCCGGTGGGCCTCAAGCCCGGCCTGGTGGTGTGCGATAATGGGCGAAATCTCGTCGCAGCTCTGGGACTAGCCGGTTTGATGCACATCCCTTGCCTGGCGCATGTGCTCAATTTGGTGGTGCAGAAGTTCATTCACAACTACCCTGACATGTCATAACTGTTGCATAAAGTGCGGGCCGTCTGTGCGCGCTTCCGGCGTTCACATCCTGCCACTGCTCGCCTGTCTGCGCTACAGCGGAACTTCGGCCTTCCCGCTCACCGCCTCATATGCGACGTGCCCACCAGGTGTAACTCCACCTTGCACATGCTGGAGAGACTGTGCGAGCAGCAGCAGTCCATAGTGGAGTTTCAGCACGCACGCGTCAGTCGCACTGCGGAACAGCACCACTTCACCACCAATGATTGGGACTTCATGCGATACCTGTGTGCCTTGTTGCGCTGTTTCGAGTACTCCACCAACATGGCCAGTGGCGATGACACCGTTATCAGCATTACAATACCACATCTATGTCTCCTTGAGAAAACGCTTAGGGCGGTGATGGAAGCAGAGGTGGCCCAAGAGGAGGAGGAGGAGGAGAAGGATGAGGGGTCATTTTTAGTACTTTCAGGCCAGTCTGTTAGAAGTGGCTCAGAGGGAGGTTTTTTGCAACAGCAGAGGCCAGGTACAAATGTGGCCAGCCAGGGCCCACTACTGGAGGACGAGGAGGATGAGGAGGAGGTGGAGGAGGATGAGGATGAAGCAGGTTCACAGTGGGGTGGCACCCGACACAGCTCAGGCCCATCACTGGTGCGTGGCTGGGGGGATACGGAGGACGATGACGATACGCCTCCCACAGAGGACAGCTTGTCCTTACCTCTGGGGAGCCTGGCACACATGAGCGACTACATGCTGCAGTGCCTGCGCAACGACAGCAGAGTTGCCCACATTTTAACGTGTGCGGACTACTGGGTTGCCACCCTGCTGGATCCCCGGTACAAAGACAATGTGCCTACCTTACTTCCTGCACTGGAGCGTGATAGGAAGATGCGCGAGTACAAGAGCACGCTGGTAGAGGCGCTCCTGAGAGTATTCCCAAATGTCACAGGGGAACAGGTGGAAGCCCAAGGCGAAGGCAGAGGAGGAGCAAGAAGTCGCCAACGCAGCTGTGTCACGGCCAGCTCCTCTAAGGGCAGGGTTAGCATGGCAGAAATGTGGAAAAGTTTTGTCTCCACGCCACAGCTAACTGCACCACCACCTGATACACCCCTCCAAGTCTGCACACCCCTGATGGTTCAGCCCCATTCAACTTCTGGGTCTCCAAATTGTCCACGTGGACAGAGTTAGCATTTTATGCTTTGGAGGTGCTGGCCTGCCCGGCGGCCAGCGTTTTGTCTGAATGTGTATTCAGCACGGCAGGGGGCGTCATTACTGACAAACGCAGCCGCCTGTCCACAGCCAACGTGGACAAGCTGACGTTCATAAAAATGAACCATGCATGGATCCCACAGGACCTGTGCCTCCCTTGTGCAGAATAGACATTTATAACTGCCTCCCCCTCAACCATGTATTCTTGTACTCCGGGGCACTTCTTTTTTGAATCCTCATTTTTTTAACTTTACCATGATCTTGCGGTGCAACCCAAAGTTGAATGAACCTCTCCTCTGTCTGGGTGGTGGGGCCGAAATAACTGAAAGTGGCCTTCTCCGGTGGAGGGTGATATGACGCATGATTCCTTGCTGTGGGACCTCTCTCCTCTGTCTGGGTGCTGGGGCCGAAATAACTGAATGTGGCCTTCTCCCGTGGTGGGTGATATGACGCCTTATTTTTTGCTGTGGGACCTCTCTCCTCTGTCTAGGTGCTGGGGCCGAAATAACTGAAAGTGGCCTTCTCCAGTGGTGGGTGATATGACGCATGATTCCTTGCTGTGGGACCTGTATCCTCGGTCTAGGTGCTGGGCCGAAATTACTGAAAGTGGCCTTCTCCAGTGGTGGGTGAAATGACGCATTATTCCTTGCTGTGGGACCTCTCTCCTCTTTCTGGGTGCTGGGGCCAAAATAAGTGAAAGTGGCCTTCTCCAGTGGTGGGTGATATGACGCATGATTCCTTGCTGTGGGACCTGTATCCTCGGTCTGGGTGCTGGGCCAAAATAACTGAAAGTGGCCTTCTCCATAGGTGGGTGATATGACGCATGATTCCTTGCTGTGGGACCTCTATCCTCTGTCTGGGTGCTGGGTTCGAAATAACTGAAAGTGGCCTTCATTAGTGGTGGGTGAAATGACGCATGATTCCTTGCTGTGGGACCTCTCTCCTCTGTCTGGGTGCTGGGTTCGAAATAACTGAAAGTGGCCTTCATTAGTGGTGGGTGAAATGACGCATGATTCCTTGCTGTGGGACCTCTCTCCTCTATCTGGGTGCTGGGCCGAAATAACTGAAAGTGGCCTTCTCCAGTGGTGGGTGATATGACGCATGATTTCTTGCAGTGGGACCTCTCTCCAATTGATATTGGTTAAATTTTATTTATTTTTTTTTATTTTATTTTAATTCATTTCACTATACACATTTGTTTGCATGGTATTACCTACATTTTGCTGCCTTTGGCAGCCCTCTAGCCCGTTCCTGGACTATTTTACATCCTTTTTAGTGCCTAAAAGTTTGGGTCCCCATTGACTTCAAAGGGGTTCGGGTTCGGGATAAAGTTCGGGTCGAGTTCGGATCCCGAACCCGAACATTTTCGGGAAGTTCGGCCGAACTTCCCGAACCCGAACTTCCAGGTGTTTGCTCATCTCTATTCATCATCTCTCACCACTAGATGGCAATATAGTGTTTTCTCGGGTTGATCTGCTTGCTGTCACAAGCTACATAGAAATACCCTCATTTGTGGCATAACTTTTTGACAAACAGCTAAAGTATGTAAGGTGACAAACCACATCTATAAGACCACAATATCTCTATTCTGTAATTCTGTGAATTGCAAGTGTTACACATTCCGCACAGCTGCTCAATATAGCTTTGCAAGCTAAATAAATTATGACTCCAACTATCTCTGATAAAGTTCATAGAAACTAATGATGCTATCATAAACTCTGCCATGCCTCACTAATAGACATGTGAGGAGATTCGCTTACTACAAGGGGGCTTTAAGGTCACAAACATATGGTGAAGATCGGTAGATATCCTGGGTTGAGACCTGATCCGCCCAAAAGACGTCAATTTGTTACAAACAGGTCTGGACAAATACATTATGAAGAAAAAACAATCTTCAGCAAACGCAAATACGCCTCTAATACGAAAGTGGCTTCTTCTAGAATTGTTGCTTCTCAATCTGATAAAGAAAGGTATTTTGAGATTACCATGGAGGCAACCCAGATCCATATCAAGATCCATTATTTCACAGGCTCTTGCAAAAGACGTAAATCCTGTTCTTGAAGAGCTTGTAGAACTAAGAAGTAAGATGAAACAAATTGGTCATCGAGTAGAAAGTCTTGAGACCTCACAAACGGCTCTGATGGAATACACAAAAAAGAACTCTGACACACTATGTATCTACCAGCAGCATATTCATTATCTGTATGACCACCATAAGGATCAAGAAAATAGGGGCCGTTGACATAACATACGTTTTAGAGGCGTTCCAGAATCGGTTGCCCCGGAAGGCAGTTGCAGAAATATGCGCCTCATTACTGGGAGAAGAAATTGAAGCCCCAAACATACCTGAAAGAACACATCAGGCCTTAAGACCAAGACCAAAACCATCAGATCCTCCTAAGACATCATTTGTAATTTTTTGCATTAAACTCAGAAAGAGCTAGTCATGAAGAAAGCAAGAGAAAACAAAAAGATTGAATATCAAGCCGTTAAAATACGGTTATTTCAAGACCTAGCCCCCACCACGCTACAAAAGAGGCGCCTATAAAAGCCATTCACAGACTATCTCAGGCACAAGCACATTGCCTTTTATTGGCTGTTTCTCTTTGGAATACTGGTCCACAGGAAGGACAAAAGACTGGTCATTAAATCTCCAAAACACTTTGAGAACCATGGAAATCGATGACCCGGATATCCCGGATTGGATGAGGACTTCCGATATCTGCATCCCATCAGAAACCACTCCTACAATGCCTTGGGAGCAAGTCGGCTCCGGGAAATCACAAAGACAGAAAAAGAAGCAGGGCAAACTGACGCATCGCGGCATCATCTCAGAGGGAGACGGATGAGACCCTCAACTACCTCTTCATATAAGTCTGGTTATATTTTAAGATAATATTCCGTCTTTTAATGCTGATCATTCATCTCCCTGGTTGTTGCGCCTCCCCCTACCACGGAATACCTTATAAGCAATGACTCTTCCTGGTGTTGGCACCTTTAGCACCTCCTGAGACGTGGATGGGGGAGACCAGGGTGGTGAGTGAGACTGCACAACTTCTTACTCTCTCCTCTCTAATCTTCTTTCTATAAATTGAAGCCTTAGTTATACACACTTTTATTGTAGTATAATTATATCTTCCTCCTCACATGTCTATATATATATATATATATATATATATAACTATTATTTAACGTTAACTCCCTTGATCCTCCACTTACACCTGAATAATCTATTTTGGTGTAATGACCAGGTTTAGTCCTCCCAGGAGATGATAGATCTCCCAACAGTTTACTACCCCTTGAGGATACCTTTTGTTAACTGTTATGATTTTAATGTTCGAACCTTTTAGTTTATGTCTTTTTCTCCCTCTTAGACGTCCTCTCTCATTTGGCTTACAGGGACCTCCGTGTGGGTATATTGGTCTACTCTTTTTATGAACTCCTCAGTCAACAGGGTAAGATTTCTCTCCACAACCCCTCATTATGTCACTCAACATGGCTAGTATATGATTAGTGACTTATAATGTCAGGGGCTTGAGATCCCCTGTTAAAAAAAGCCAAATCCTACAACATCTCCACAAAGAAAAAGTACAAATAGTATTCCTTCAGAAAACACATTTTAAACACAGGAAAACACCTAATCTTACACACTCCCCTTATAACTTATGGTTCCACAGCACCTCAGACTTCATTAACAAGCTAGGTACCAGCATTGGCATACACAAACAGACAAACTTCTCACTGGTGGCAACTAAAGTAGAAGATGGAGGCAGATATGTATTTATTAAAGGGTACATTTTTGCCAAAGCGAAGTGACAATTAGTGCAACTCGATCTGACAAATAACAAGAATGCCAGGATCTAACAATCAGACTCATCATGCTCTGAAGATCATATGGCATGATTCGGACTAGGCCTGTAGTCAAACAATTTAAAGAGGTAAATCAAACATAACCCAAAATAACAAAGTAAAGTTGACATGTGTCTGGTATGGTCGTTTTCCTTTTAATAAAAGGTATGAACTGATTATAAAGTGACAGCGTGATAAGATGTAGCTAGTATCTCCACAGGATATTGTAAGAGGTAACCCAACTCTATAATAGGTTGTTAGGATGTCCTGAAGGTCATTTCCCTCCATTTTAAATATTTTAAATAAATATTTTAAATATTAACCCTCTTTCCACCTAAGTTTAGGCCACTGCAGCTAAACTTGTTCTCCGGTTGAACCTGGTTGATTTCCCAATGTGGGTTGGTCAGCTACATGTGTCAAACAAGGTTGCCAGACCTTGAGATATCCCTTTCTATTGTGGGTCTCCCAACCTGCTAACTCATTTTCTCATACCACATAGATAAGGTGGGTGGATCCTCTGACCTCCACGACATGGGGATAAGCAGCTTAGCTGAAGTGATCATATGTGTTTGCAGCTTGTTCTTATGAGGGGTGAAGTAAGTTTCAGGTTTCCACAACAGGATTTTTAAAGGGTACATTGACTCCCAACATTATACTTTAGCCAACTTCTATGCCCCCAACTCGTCACACAAACCATGGTACGAGTCTGTGATGAAAGAGTTAGAAATGTTTAGGGACGGCTTGGTTATTGTTGCGGGAGATTTTAATTATCTTTACAACCCCTTCTGGATTCCTCTACAGGCAGATCTTCAGTCCCTTTCAAATCCTTAGTGGCAATTAAAAAAACACTTCCATAGACAATCCACCCAGCCAATAGAGATTATACCTTCTACTCAGCACCACACAATTCTTACAATAGGATTGACTATATTTTCTTTCCTGCCTCATATATACACTTATGCACTGAGGTTAATATTGGCACTATGATACACTCGGATCACTTCTCGGTTTTCATGTCCTTTACAGCACCGGATAGTTGCCCTAAAACTTTCCATTGGAGACTGAATGAAACAGTGCTCGACAGCCCGACAACTAAGGGTCACATTGAAGCAAGTCTAAAAGAATACTTTACACTCAATAACACTGATGGGATATCCCCACATATTCTCTGGGAGTCCCATAAGTCGGTCATTAGAGGGTTTTTATTTCTATAGCCTCCCACTTCAATAAAGTCAGGAAGGAGAAGGTAGCCACTCTCTATAATAAAATCAGTATATTAGAAGCTGCACACAAGGATTTCCTATCCACTCAACACCTTGAAGAACTGGTCAAGTTGAGAGAGGAACTGAGAGATCTGCTTAATGCTCAATCGGCAAAATTCTACCTCTCACCGAGACAGAAATTTTTTGCACAGACCAACGGCAACAGACCAACTAAATTCATGTTGGCCATGTTGAGACAAAGGAAATGGAAAGCTAGAATGATGGCCATTAAACAATATAACACTCTATCCTCTGACGACGCTGGTATTGCCAAAGCATTCCATGTTTTTTACTCTGAATAATATATTATCAACACCTCCGATACAGAGGTAACAAAAACAAAAAAGGAAGAACTAACTAACCCCTTTTTAAAAAAACTTAACCTCCCTTCCCTCTCGGCTGACCAGTCACAAAAGCTATGCAACCCCATCACAAAAAACGAACTTATGGATTCATTAAAGAGTATGGCCAAAGGGAAAGCTCCTGGCCTCCCCCTATCATACTACAATACTTTCACAGATTGCTTGGCCCCATATATGATCAAAGCCTACAATTATGCGATTAGCGGTTCCTCATTTCTACCACAGACGCTATCCGTCCATATATCTCTGATCTATAAACCCCAAAAGGATCCCACTCTATGTTCAAACTACTGTCCCATCTCGTTATTGAACCTGGATATCAAGATGTTTGCAAAGATTTTGGCCTCTAGGATCAAACCGTTATTGCACTCCCTTATTCACTCTGATCAGTGTGGTTTTGTCCCTAACAAAGAAGATAAAGACAATACATATAAAATAATAAATGCCATAACTTTTACCAAAAGAAGGCGAATTCACTTGTACTCTTGAGTACAGACGCAGAAAAGGCCTTTGACAGGGTGTCCTGGTCCTTTTTGCGGAGCACACTGTCAAAGTGACGCCATTCTCTTCATGTATGTCTCACCTAGTGCCCAAATAAAAATAAATGGTATTATGTATCAAACTGTACACATAAAAAATGGTACTAGGCAAGGATGCCCACTGTTGCCCATCCGATTTGTCTTGTTGCTAGAGCCACTACTACAACATATACGCCAAACACCAGGAATACAGGGTTTACAGTGTAAAAAACATTAAAATTAAACAAGTTGCTTATGCAGATGATCTCCTCCTGATAATTTCAAACCCCTTTCAAGCCTTCCCAAGCCTTCCCAATTTAACTACAAATATTTGATTCATTCTCCAACTATAAAATAAACCCGACAAAATCACAAGCACTAGATATTAATGTGTACAATTCTATTATCCATGAACTCCAATCTACTGTACCATTTCCGTGGACCAAAGACTTCATTACATTTCTGGGAATTAATGTTACCCCTGACTTTAACCGATTGTTCAAGCAAATTATATACCGTTACTGAAAAATATCCCAGATATACTAAGCTCATGGTCCCCCATCTTTATTTCCTGGTGGGGTGGAAGAAATATTTTTAACCTACTAATCATACCAAAAGTAACATACCTCCTCCAGACATTACCTATTAAACTACCTGTGTTTTTTTTTCACCCAATTCAGAAGGATAAGCTCAAGAGGATATATTTGGGGAAATATCAGACCAAGGATTGCATATAAAATCCTGCAATTACCCTTTAACAAGGGAGGAATTGGACTGCCCTCCCAGCAAAGGACGTATAAGGCGATCCATCTAAATAGAATAATTGATTGGGTGAGGAGGCCTTCACATAAGCAGTAGATAATACTGGAGGAAGAGATAGTGCAACCCCCTTTGAGGTGCCTAATATTTTCTGATCCAAAAGAAATGACACAAATAAAGGATAACTCCCTAGTCTGTGGCACTTTGAAAAGTCTGGCAGGATAAACAGATTAAACATTGGTGTGTGGAATATCCATCACCCTTTAATGGTGGTAACTGATTGTTTACATCATACTAGGGAAGCCCTGCAAACCTTACCACATCAATTCACAGATCGTGCTATAAAACTGGAAGAAATTTTAGACACAAATGGGGCGTTTCTTTGAACCTGCTACAATATGAATATATAACATCGAACATAAAGGACCCTATTTCTCGCCAGAGATCCTCAGACAATCTATCATGGTTCGAAAAACTCCTCACCCAGGTGAAACAGCCAACTAAGACCATTGCTAAAATTACACGGCATTTAAGCCAACTTGAATCACCCGATCTTTATATTTTCTAAGGGAATGGGAAAATGACCAAAAACTAAAGTTCTCAGACACGGATATCCAATATTTACTACTCTCACCTAAATCAACATCCAGATGTGTCGCAATTCAAGAAAATGCTTATATACAAGATCCTTACCAGATGGTATCTAACACCTCACAAACTTAGCAAAATGTTCTACTAATCTTCTGATAAATGCTGGAGACTTCTTGTCCTTGTTGGAGAGTTCCACCACATTTGGTGGTCATGCCCCCGATTACTTGGCTTCTAGGAAGACATATTTTACCAGATTAGATAAGTTTTAAAAGTAACAGAAATAAAACTTCCTCAGCTTCAGGAGGTGGCCCTCCTTCCTCTTCTTTCGTCAGATCTCTCCTCCAGGGAGAAAAAACTGACCAGAATATTACTAGCAGCAGCCAGAATACCTATTGCCACATACTGGAAAACAGAGGAAATACCATCTAGATCCCAATGAACCGCCAAAGTTAATGACACAGCCAGATTGGAGGAGCTCTCCCATTGGGAACTCAGAAATCAACATAAATTTGAGGTAATATGGGAACCGTGGAAGAATAAGAACACGCCATAGTTATTAGTTCACGGATTTGTACAACTTTACTAGCAATTGTACAACTCTTCACTCATATTTAACCAATCACTCCCTGGAAGAGGACTATATTACCTGCACAGAATCCCGAATCTTGGGTCTCAAATTCTGAGACATACAGTAAGTAGAATTTTAAGCTTCTTCAATCTCTCAAGATGATTTAAGAGGTAACCCTGTTATGCCCGTCCCCCGTTCCTCCTTTCTTCCTTCTAACTTTATCCCCTTCCTCTCTTATCCCAAATTACCATTCTTTAACCTTTGCTTATAATTTACATCACATGTTTTCTCAACAATACTCTCACAGTACTGTTATGTTGTTTACCCACACTGACTGCACAATATGCAGTTTATGTATCTACAACACCTGCTCAGTTCTGTCATAATACTGTTTACTAGACATAAATAGTATTGATGTATTGCTACTCAGTTCATTTTCTTACTATACGAATGATGTATGTTGACACCTGGCATAAGCAAAATTATGCGATGCTCATAACATGTCTTGCTTGTTTTATTCTTTATTCAATAAAAATAATTTTGAAAAGGAAACAAAAAAGGTCCTCCCACCAGCCCAGGAGGAGATTAGCATATGTGGGGGCACAGGGGCTCCCCAAAGCGGTCCCCCTGAACTGGTGGTAGATCTGGCCGTCAAAAAGAAAATTGTTGTAAGTTAACATAAAGTCAAGTAGATCTATAACAAATTGGTTGTGACTGTTAAACTGAATCCCCCCAGTTTTAAGAAAATACGTCACAGCCTTAAGACTTTCAGAGTCCCAAAGAAAAGGCGACCGGGTTCGACGAATTCTCCAAAAAGAATCCGAATGGATTTATCATTTCAGATCCCAGTTGCCTTTTGGACTCAATGAAAGACTCACATTTTAATATTTTTTATAAAAAAAACTCAGTGACTGGTCTGCTTTCTTTTCTTTTCTTCTATTTAGAAGTCAGCTCCAGGGCCACAACTAACTAGCTATAAGATTGATGCGTGAAGCATCTTTTTGTGTGTATCCATCATATTTTATTTATCAACTCCTTTTTCCATGAGTAGCCAGGAGTATCTGTTGGCTTTTTATATAAATATCAGTCATACTTCATACATTTTTTATTTTAAATGAGACATGGCGGTAATTAATAAGAAAGACTGAATACATTTAGGCATCGGCCTATTTCCTGGTGGAACCCACGCTATCTACTTTACGTGCTTTGCACTTGCCTGAGATACTTCCAACGCGCGTGCTTTATCGTGCGTTCCAAGGACTGGAACTCCTGATCTTCTTGTTGAGTTAGCTGAAATCAGCTCTGATATAAAATGGCGATAGAACAGCATAAAATCTTGCCTCCCTGCGACGGCTATATAGCCGACAGTCTCATTCATCAATGTGGACACCATCAGGAAGCCGCAGCTGACATGTTAAGTTATACGTAAGAGGTCCCCTGGACCAAACCGATGTATATATGTGTATTGACCTCTTATGCTCAGAGCCTTTATGAACTATAAGGTTTATATGAGTCAATAAGTTACTAAGGCACACGGCTGTCTAGTGTTTTATGAGGCGGCTAATAATATTATCGTATTTTGTGACCTGCATTATATTATTTATTACTTTTTATCTATTTATATGATCATGTTTATTGATTGACATAATTAATCTTATTATGTTTTGATGGATTACTACCCACTAAACTTAATTACGTGCATGGGTCTCTTGATTATCTACTATTTCTCCAATTATGCTCTGTAGATTAATGATTACCCACTACTACTATCCTAATAAAACTTAGTGAGGTTAAACGCGCCGGGAAGTTGATAGGGTAACTGTAGGGATAGACAGGTTAGGCACGGGACCAGAGGGCATCCACCATCAGGGTCCTCCTCTGGGTATAGGCTTTAGTGAAGGTAAACTCAGGAATATTATTCCCAATGCGAGACCCTTTTTCCCCTGCATGCCTCTTAATTTAAATAACGAGGCTCCATTTGGAGGAGTCTTAGCATCTTGATTTATTTTTCTTTTGGGAAATTTTGGTTTATTGGTGTTCACTATATATGAAGTTGTGCTCTACTTTTTGAGTGTATTTAACTGTACAGTATTTATTAAAATTTAAGTTTTCATTCCTATGCCCACCGTGATGATAATGTAATTAATTGCAGGAATTGATATTGAAATCATATATTGCATGTTTTGGTCTTTATCCCCAATACTATGCTGGCTGTGCTCCCCAAAGCCCCAAGTATTGCAGAAATAACAGTACCATTCAGTATCCTCCTATAGTAATGGTACTCCCAGACCGCACTTAGCAGAATGTTCCCCAAGACTGCCCCATTTGTGGTAGTATATATAATGCTTTCCCCTTGTAGTATAATGCCCCCTGTAGTGGTATTATATAAAATGATCTCCCCCTGTAGTCTCCTGTAGTATACTAGCCCCCTGTAGTGGTATTATAAATAATGCTCCCCTCCTGTAGTCCTACTGTATGGCCCCTGTAGAGGTAGAATATATAATGTTTTCTCCTGTAGTATAACACTTTGGCTGTATATATATATATATATATATATATATATATAGTGTTTATTCACACATGTTTAACACAGCAACGTTTCAGCTCTCTCACAGAGCCATTTTCAAGCCAAGTGAATAATACATATCAACATAGTATATTTATACAAAATTCATTATTGATTACACATGTGTATCATTAAAATCACCTGATAAATACTCTAGAAAAATCCAATGTGTCATTAATTCATTCTGTGCAAAGTTCATACGAAAGGTCCCATGTCCCGCTCCAACGGAACAACTAATAGTGTATAATAAAATACATGATACAAAAAGTGAAATCTCGACATGGATACAAGGCGGCATGCGTCGGGAGGAACGTAGGGCATGCGCAGTGAGAGGAGACGCACGCCAAGGATGGTGATTGGTGAAGTCTCCATCTTCAGTGTATATTTGCAAAGTGACCCAGACTAAGGTAAAACTAACTTATACAATCACTGTTCTTCTATCTTATTTTCCAGCATACCCTGGATATGATGCAAGCCAGGTTGACTTCTTTTAAATATATGCACAAGCGCACTTTCACTTTTTGTATTATGTATTTTATTATACACTATTAGTTGTTCCGTTGGAGCGGGACATGGGACCTTTCGTATGAACTTTGCACAGAATGAATTAATGACACATTGGATTTTTCTAGAGTATTTATCACGTGATTTTAATGATACACATGTGTAATCAATAATGAATTTTGTATAAATATACTATGTTGATATGTATTATTCACTTGGCTTGAAAATGGCTCTGTGAGAGAGCTGAAACGTTGCTGTGTTAAACATGTGTGAATAAACACTATTTTGTTCACTTTACCTAAGGAGTGCTGCGCCAATTTGTTGGAGTTGTAAAGAGACCCCGCAACCAGGGGCGGACGCGTGCACCATTGGATCATTTACACTGGAGGAGTGCTGCCTGATTTTGGCTTTTATATATATATATATATATATATATATATATATATTGCTCCTCCTCTCCCATAGTCCCTTTGTAGTATAATGCCCCCTGTAGTAGAAGTAAATATAATTCTCTCCCCGCTGTAGTCCCCCAGTAGTATAATACCTCTGTAGTGCTAATAATGCTCTCCCCTTTTTAATGCCCCCTGATAACATCACCCGACATCCTAGGCAGCACTATGACATGGACATGAATGCCTGCTTAAAGACACAGGTGTTTGTAGCCACGTCATTACACCAATTAAGACCCAACAAAGGGGTTATTATAATCTTAATCCAAAACATAAGCAAAGTATCTATCGTTGTACTTCACACAGTCCTGCCAAAAGTAAACAGAGAACCTAACCAATCCCCGACAGGGGACGGAGGGGGATAAAACGTAACTTTTTTTAAGTAACTATTCTAAAAAACGCACTGCACACAATATATAGTCTCAAAATGCAAAATGTGGACAGCAAAAGCCCAGCCAGGGCCAAAACAACTTAAAGACGATACCAAATAAATCAACAGAGAGCTTAGAACGTTCCCACCCATCAGAGGTTATGCAGGCTCTCCAAGATGTAGATGTAGATCTCAGGTGCACCGCCATGGTAGTGACATCCAACCGTTCAACCATTAAACGGATAGACAGGTTTACCAGGTCAAATACAGGTTCAGGTATCGCCCAAAAAGCAGATGCCAACAAACGGCTTAGGTGTAGGTGGGATTCGGGAGCATCTCGTCCTAGTTGCCCCTAACCAGGGAGGGAACTAACATCACCCTACCTACCTACACACAGCACCTGCCCCAAAAGGTGCGACCCTGTCCAGATACCTGTCCCTATATTCAGGCGGATTCCTTAATGTACCCTACAAAAAAATATGCTCCCGACGTGCCACATTTTGTTCAACATGAACTCGTCAGGGGAGTAGTGGGGTAATCAAAAAATGTCAGTATGAAACTTAAAACAATAGCAAATTCAATCTTGGCATCAAATCAAGAGCTACCAGTGGATATGCGGCTCAAAAAAGGCTTAGTCAGTTCATTGGAGCTGAGTTAAGCATGAAACAAAACTGCAGGACTGAAGCCACCTAGAACCAGTGGGTAGAATGTGGCTTAATCATAGTCCAGTGGTCCAAAAAAAGGCCCAGAGTAATGGGTCTATGATATTAGCTGTACGTTATCATAACCTCCTGTGCCATTCTATTGCCTCATAGGCTTTAAGCCTAGCAGCCTGCACCCTATAAATCTGAACAGCAGGAATGGGTGCAATAGGCTTTTATTCCCCACAGAAAATTGGCACCCACCTAGAGGCAGATTGGCCACTACTTGAGGTGAGATGAGGCAGCCAGCAACTTGGTTATGTGGGAGTCATAAACAATTTTCTCAAAGCCACACATTCTGTTATTGATATCTCATGAAGAGCAGAGGACAAAGAGAAAGATGAAGAGTTTGAGCATGAGAAGAAGAAGCTGATGATGATAAAAAGGACACTGTCATGCTTGGCATTTGTACTGGCTGCCACAAAGAAGACTAAGAGAAGGAGGACAGACTAGTTCCGAATGTTGGCCAGTTCTATTTTCCTACTGGATCTAGTTATGCCACCTCAGGTGATGCAATGGAGCCCTGGTACCTATACGTTTGCTTGAACGTCCACAGCTTATCTTAACCCTGCAGATCTTGCACACGGCAATGGCTTTGTATGCCAACCTTGTGGAGAAAAACTGCCAGATTGCAGATGCTCGCACAAAGGTAACAGCAGCAAAGCTTGGTCTCAGTCTGGCACATTTTGAGCCTGCACCCTGAGTATAAGTGCCATCGCCTTTTCCTACGCTGACCACAAAAGAAGCAGACCTGGCAGTTTTTTGTGAGGTTCTGGCTATACGTTAACTTAGTTTTTTATTGCCGCCATGACAACCACCCTCCACTTCCTCAGCAACCCGATCTGACTCCCAGGTCCTGTCCAACACACAGTCTTTATCATAGTTCTCATCCTGCCTGCCTCTTTTATCAGAATGAAATGTCATCATGGACTTGACTTCACTTCCGATTACCTCCTCTGTATTTATCCCAAGTGCCATTTTTTAAATGGATAATAGAGATTAGCAAAGTTTTCAAAAATTCCATTTTGACACTTTGCTGTATTTTCCAAAAAAAGTTGATTCAATCCAAATGTATTTGTGAAGAAGCGTGTTAAAAATCAGCTATTTCAGACAGCCTGTATATCGGTGGAAAACATTGCATTGTAGAAACATGCATAGCTAGTCCACTGTGGTAGTGAAACAGCTACTGTGTGTCAGTATGACAGGCAGTTAACAGGCATCACTCTTAGAATCACTTCACACTTGACTTATTTGGTCAGTTACGGGGCCAAAACTGACGAAATAACTCAAGTGTGCACTCAGCCTTATAGGTCAATGTTAGCGTCAGGTGTAAAGAACCGTGCAGTGGCCCAAGATTCTACTACGGAGTGAAAGAGCACACTCCTTCTACACCGTCAGCTAATTATGTTACACGCTGATACAAGTAGTGGATCCATGACAGTGGAGTGGAGAGGGTGTCAGCACTAGTGTTGATTTCACTGTTTATTTTTCCCTTCCTCTGATCTGTCACAAGAACAACCCCAAAAAATAGGTCCTGTCTTTTGAGCATCTACCTTCACACAGTCAGCATTTGGTCAGTAATCCATCAGTATTGCTAAGGTCAAAAAAAAAAAAAAGGACTGGATCAAAAACAGAGATGACATGTGATTCAAATGTTTGCATGTCTTCGGTGTTTTGTACCCACTCCTGCTTTTGGCTTATCAAAAGCATATCCTGATGCAAAATAGGGACCATGTGATAGAGGCTTACGGATGCTTGAAAGACAGGATACGTTGTGTTTTTCATTCTTCCGCCCTTCTGACAAATCAGAAGAAAGGAAAAATAAATGCTGATCTTAACAAGATATTAGGCTTAGATATACCTGCTTCCACCAAATACTGATTGAGGCCTACGATATAACTGCTTCCACAAAATACTGATTGAGGGGTGCGATATACCTGCTTCCACTAAATATTGATTAAGGGGTTCTATATACCTGCTTCCACAAAATACTGATTAAGGGGTGCGATATACCTGCTTCCACAAAATATTGATTAAGGGGTTCTATATACCTGCTTCCACAAACTACTGATTGAGGGGTGCAATATGCCTGCTTCAACAAAACACTGATTGAAGGGTGCAATATACCTGCTTTAACAAAATATTGATTGAGGCCTGCAATATACCTGCTTCCACAAAATACTCATTGAAAGGTGCGATATACCTGTTTCCACCAAATATTGATTAAGGGGTTCTATATACCTGATTCCACAACATACTGATTGAGAGGTGCAATATACCTGCTTCCACAACATATTGATTGAGGCCTGCAATATACCTGCTTCCACAAAATATTAATTGAGGAGTGTGATATACCTGCTCCACCAAATATTGCTTGAAGCCTGCAATATACCTCCTTCTACAAAATAATGATTGAGGGGTGCGATATACCTGATTCCACCAAATATTGATTAAGGGGTTCTATATACCTGCTTCCACAAAATACTGATTGAGGGGTGCAATATAACTGCTGCCACCAAATATTGATTAAGGGGTACTATATACCTGCTTCCACAAAATACTGATTGAGGGGTGCGATATACCTGCTTCCACAAAATATTGATTAAGGGGTTCTATATACCTGCTTCCACAAAATACTGATTGAGGGATGCCATATAACTGCTTCCACCAAATATTGATTAAGGGGTTCTATATACCTGCTTCCACAAAATACTGATTGAGGGATGCCATATAACTGCTTCCACCAAATATTGATTAAGGCGTTCTATATACCTGCTTCCACAAAATAATGATTGAGAGGTAAGATATAT
Source organism: Bufotes viridis (assembly GCA_033119425.1). Classification (NCBI taxonomy): domain Eukaryota; kingdom Metazoa; phylum Chordata; class Amphibia; order Anura; family Bufonidae; genus Bufotes; species Bufotes viridis. The sequence continues at coordinate 337,992,480 of CM065592.1, forward strand.
CTGCTTCCAGCAAATATTGATTGAGGCCTGCAATATACTTGCTTCCACAAAATATTTATTAAGGGGTGCGATGTACCTGCTTCCTCAAAATACTGATTAAGGAGTTAGATATGCCTGCTTCCACCAAATATTGATTGAGGCCTGAGATATACCTGCTTCCACAAAATACTAATTGGGGAGTGCAATATACCTGCTTCCACCAAATATTGATTGAGGCCTGTGATATACCTGCTTCCACAAAATACTCATTAAGAGCTTAGATATACCTGCTTCCACCAAATATTGATTGAGGCCTAGGATATAACTGTGTCCACAAAATACTGAGTGGTGCGATATACCTGCTTCCACTAAATATTGATTAAGGGGTTCTATATACCTGCTTCCACAAAATACTGATTGAGGGGTGCAATATACCTGCTTCCACAAAATATTGATTAAGGCCTGCAATATACCTGCTTCCACAAAATATTAATTGAGGAGTGTGATATACCTGCTTCCACCAAATATTGCTTAAAGCCTGTGATATACCTCCTTCTACAAAATAATGATTGAGGGGTGCTATATACCTGATTCCACCAAATATTGATAATGGGGTTCTATATACCTGTTCCACAAAATACTGATTGAGGGGTGCGATATACCTGCTTCCATAAAATACTGATTAAGAGGTTTGATATACCTGCTTCCACCAAATATTGATTAAGGCCTGCGAGATACCTGCTTCCACAAAAATACTGAAAAACGGGTTTGATATACCTGCTTCCACAAAATATTGATTGAGGCCTGCAATATACCTGCTTCCATAAAATATTGATTGAGGGGTGCAATATACCTGCTTCCACCAAATATTGATTGAGGCCTGCAATATACCTGCTTCCACCAAATATTGATTGAAGCCTGCGATATACCTCCTTCTACAAAATCCTGATTGAGGGGTGCGATATACCTGCTTCCACAAAATACTGATTAAGGGGGTTGATATACCTGCTTCCACCAAATATTGATTGAGGTCTACGATATACTTGTTTTTACAAAATATTGATTGAGGCCTGCGCTATACCTGCTTCCACAAAATACTGATTGAGTGGTGCGATATACCTGCTTCCACCAAATATTGATTGAGGCATGCGATATACCTGCTTCCACAAAATAATGATTGAGCGGTGCGATATACCTGCTTTCACCAAATACTTATTGAGGCTTGCGATATACCTGCTTCCACAAATACTGCTCTTCGCTGGGAATTTGGCACAGGGTCATTTTGAAAATGACAGGCAGAGGAAGAAGCAGGCCGTTCCGCAAGGGAGGTAGAGGTCGGGCAGGTGCACCCGGCCGGAGCCTATGTGGGAAGCTGGAGAAGGTGCGTGCGATTACTGCAAAGGATGCACCAGAGTTGGTTGAGTGGCTCACTTAGCCTTCAGCTTCTGCACCCTGCTCATCCTCTGTATCTGCACCCTCCTCACTCTCTGCTATGTACACCCCCAAAGACACCACCACCACCAACATAGCCCCTCTACTCAACCTACATTCCCAGACCTTACCGAAGCGCAGCCATTCTAGGCATCGGATGAGGAAGAGGAGGTAGCAACTGCCGCCACTTAGCGGTCTGACGACAGTATCCAGATCAGCCAAAGGAGGGAGGTCCCTGTTGTTGCTGCCTACTCCGATATCTCAAATGTCAGTTTTGGTGAAGGTGACAATGATGACGGTCGATGGACGTCACGTGGGTGCCCAAAAGAGAGGAAGAGGAGGATAGTGATGGAGCAGCAGAGAGGGAGGAGAAGAAGGATAAGCAGGTAGAGCTCGCAGGGCACAGCATGCAAAAAGCAGACTGCAAATGTATCTGGAGCAAGCTATCCACCATGCATGGTAACATCTGGCGCTCCCAGGACACCGGCACATGGCTCCACAGTGTGGGCTTTTTTTAACGCCTCAGCTGCTGACAATAGTTTTGCCATCTGCAGCCTGTGCTGTCAACGCATAAGTCACGCTAAGTCCAACACTCACCTATTGACGACTACCTTAAGAAGGCACCTGGCCTCCCATCACCGAGCCCAGTGGGAGCAATGGCGTCAGAACCCCCAAAGCCATACTCCCGGCACTCCACGTCCTGCCTCTTCTCTTTCTACTCTCTCCTTCCATTTGTCCTCCACTCCACCTTCCACTGTGCCTTCCATGGCCCAGATGTTCGAGCGTAAAAAGTTGATGATGCCAGATAACCCTCTTGCCCAACGGCTTACTGCTGGCTTGTCGGAACTGCTAGCCCGCCAACTACTGCCATATAAGCTGGTTCACTCGGAGGCCTTTAGAAAATTTGTGGCCATTGGCACACCACAATGGCACACCGGAAGGAAATATTTCTCCCAGAAGGGCATCCCAGAACTATATGGCCACGTTCAGCAGCAAGTGATTTTATCTCTGCCACATATTGTCGGTGCCAAGATACATCTGACCACAGACACGTGGTCTTGCAAATACAGGCAGGGAAGGTACATAACTTTTACTGCCCACTGGGTTAACCTTATGACAGCCATCAAGTATGTAACCCGTGGCTCCCGTTTGGATTTGGTGTTACTGCCACGGATTGCATGCAGGCCTGCCTCTTTTTCTCCTCCTCCTACTCCATCCTCCATCTCCTCCTCGGCTGACTCCTCCTTTTCCACTGCTACCGCCTCTTCTGCTGCGCCCCCCAAGTTCCCCAGAACCTATTTGGCGTGCCAGGTAGGACATTGCTATGCTGTGCTGCGGCTGTTGTGCCTGGAAGCCAAGAGCCACACCGGTCCTGCACTGCTTTCAGCTCAGCGGTCACGGGCCGGTCAGTGGCTAACCCTGCTCAATTTGACAGTTGGTAAAGTGGTGTGCGCAAACTGTGCCAATCTGCTGAGCGCATTGAAACAGGGCAAAATGACACACGTGCCATGTATGGCACACATCCTGAAATTAGTTGTGCAGCGATTCGTTGCCAAATAAACTGGGGTCCAGGACGTCTTGCAGCAGGCCAGTAAATTCTCTGGTCATTTTAGAAGATCTTACACGGCCATGGCTCGCCTTGCTGACATTTATCAGTGACACCACCTGCCCATCAGACATCTGACTTGTGACAGCCTGACGCGCTGGAACTCCACCTTGTATATGCTTGATAGGTTGCTCCAGCGGCAACGTGCCGTTAACGACTACAACAACGTAAGAACCCTGCAGCAGGACAGGTTCTGGGGAGCTTGGTTTCTTTTCACCGAGCCAGGGGCTGCTCATGCACGACACATGGAGACTTCTACGGCCATTTGATGAGATCACCAAACTGGACAGTTGCAGCCAGGGCGCAATCAGTGACATAGTACCTTACACCTTCTTTCTGGAGCATGCATTGCATCGTGTCATTAATCAAGTCGTCGAGGAACAGGAGCTGGAAGATGAGAATGTCGCAATGCTGAATGAATTCCCACGAGGGGACTACTCCTTCTGAGACAAGTCATCAGGAGTCTGAAGAGGAGTCAGAGGAGGATGGTGGCTGGGGGATGGAGAGGAGGATGACGAACTAGAAGAGCAAGCTTTGAGGGGGACTTTAAACTTTTTGGGGATTCCTGGTGTTGTCTGTGGCTGGGGGGAGGAGACTGAGGACGAGATTCTCCTTGGCGATGAGCACGAGCAAGGCCGTTCCACCACTTCCAATTCAGTGCAAATGGGGGCCTTCATGCTCTAGTGTTTGCAGAGGGACCCCCATATAAAAAGCATAAAGGGCAAGGACCAGTACTGGGTGGCAACGTACTTAGACCCCGGTACAAACACAAAATGGCAGACATGTTACCGGCATCACAAAGGGCTTGCAGAATGAAGCATTTCCAGTCCTTGCTGCGAGAGATGCTGCATTCTGCTGTTGCGGGCGCTCGCAGAGGAATTTCCACCCACAGCGAAACAGGTGCGGGTACCAATCCCTACCCTGCCTACAGGAAGAGGACGGTGTGAAGATGTGTTGGTCACTTCGGATATGAGATCATTATTGCAGCCAACCCATCCATAGCCACCCTCCGGATCCAGCCTCAGGGAACTCCTAGACCGACAGGTGTCTGACTACATCGGGTTAACGGCTAATGTGGACGCTCTGAGAAGCGAGGAACCCCTGGACTACTGGATGTGCAGTCTTGACCTGTGGCCAGAGCTGGCACAATTTGCTATTGAACTCTTGGCTTGCCCCTCGTTGAGTATCCTGTCCGAAAGGACGTTCAGCTCAGCAGGGGGGGTCGTGACTGTTAAGTGCACTCTCCTAGCTCACGACAGTGTGGACTACCTCACATTTCTAAAAATGAATGAGGCATGGATCTTGGAGGAATTCAACACCTGTGACGACCACGTGTAATTGAATTTCATTATGCCAGCCCACACATATCTGCCACCACCCAGAGCAAAGAACAGTCCTTGTCTTATGTATATACAGCGGCTTAAAAAGCTTTTTCTGTCAGGTGAATGCTTAATTTTTGGGGCCTGTACTCCAGTGGCCTACAGTAAAATTGTTATCCAGTGACCGCCTAATGTACCTCCACCCACATAATAACTTGTTCTTTTCTGTCAGGTGAATGCCTCATTTTGGGGGCCTGTTCTCCAGTGGCCTACAGTAAAATTGTTATCCAGTGACCGCCGAATGTACCTCCAGCCACATAATCACAAGTTCTTTTCTGCAAGGTGAATGCCTAATTTTTTGGGCCTGTCCTCCTCTGGCCTAAAATAAAATGTTTCTAGGCTCCAGCAGGGCACATTTTTGAGAGTTTCCCGTTAAGACACATAAAAATGGTCCTGATTAAAATACATATTTTTTGTGTGAATTTTTGCTATTGATCCCAATATGGTATGCCACTGGGGGGGCAACAGCAGGCGAAGTAATAGAACAAGATGGTAGGTGGCAGTAGGAGAAGATGGCAGCAGAGGCAGCAGGTATGTGGCATCAGGCGGGTGGCAGCATCAGAATAGTGGGTGAAGCAGGTGGCCGGAAGAAACGGGTCTTTTTTTCACAAAGTTTTGGTGTGGCACCCAGAATGATCTAGTCTGATGCATCAGGCACTAGCGTTTGGAAATCCTGACTGATCCACACCTGATTCATCTTTACAAAAATTAGTCTCTCAACATTTTGTGTGGAAAGGCACGTTCTCTTTGGGGTTTCTATAGCCTCCACCGCACCAAACACACATTCTGATGCCACACAACTGGCTGGGCGGGAAAGTTTGTCCAGGGCAAACTCGGCCAGTTGCGACCACAAATCAGGTTTGGCTGCTCAGTAGTCAAGGGGATCTTGTATGTGGGGTGGCAGGGTACAGTCCAGGTATGCCACTTCAGGTTCTGTTCCATGTCCTGCTGGAGCTGGGTGGTTTCTTTAGTATGCGGGCGAAGACTAGTAGAGATAAGTGGGTAGAGACTATAGACTTAAGTTGCTGCTGATGGAGCAGCGGTCATGGCAGTGGAATGTGAGTGCAGACCACCTCCCCGTCAGACCTTTGTGAGGATGGGTGACGGTGCACATAGGCAGCGGACAACTGAATACATAGAATGTCTCAAAAGTAGTTCAGTTTATCCTCCTTCTCAGCAGGTGGAAAAAAGGCCCCCGTTTTGGAGTGGTAACAACAGTCTAACATGGTGGAGAGCCAGTAGTTATTCCTCTGCTGAATGGTGATTAGAGTTGAGCGAACACCTGGATGTTCAGGTTCAAGAAGTTCGGCCGAACTTCACGAAAATGTTAGGGATCCGAACTCGACCCGAACTTGACCCTGAACCCGAACCCCATTGAAGTCAATAGGGACCCGAACTTTTGGGCACTAAAAAGGCTGTAAAATAGCCCTGGAAAGGGCTAGAGGACTGCAAAATGTGCTTACGAGCATGGCAAATGCTCTGCAAACAAATGTGGATAGGGAAATCAATAAAAAAAACATAAAAGACCTTAAAAAAAATAAAAATTAGGAATGATGTAGGAGGAAGAAGTTGAGAAGGCGGTGAATGGGTGGATGTGGGGGTGTAGGCTCACGTGGCGGTCTAGGTTAAAGCGGCGGCGAAGGAGGAATAGGTAGCCAACACAGATGCGTGTTATTTTGCATTTTTACATAGGGTTATCCCCCAAAATATTGGGACATAAGTGTACTTGAGTACAAGGATGGATGGTTGACGCTGTTAAAACTGTCTATTCTGCACAAGGTACAGACAAGTCTTGTGGGATCCAGGCCTGGTTTATTTTAATGAACGTGAGCATGTTCACATTGGCTGTGGACAGGCGGCTGCGTCTGTCTGTAATGACGTCTACTGCCATGCTAAATACACGTTCAGAGAGTACACTGGCTGCAGGGCAAACCAGCACCTCCAAGGCATACAAGGCAAGCTCTGGCTATGTGGACAAGTTAGAGACTTGGGGCAGAACCATCAGTCAGTACGTGTAGGCGTGTGCACAGGTACTGTTCCACCATATTGTTCAAATGCTGCCTTCTGCTAACACGCTTCATATCAGAAGTTTGGGCCGGCTGTTGCGGTGAGGTGACAAAGCTTTTCCATATGTCAGCCATGCTAACCCTGCCTTGTGAGGTGCTGGTGCTGACACAGCTGCATTGGCGACCTCTTCCGCCTCCCCTGCCTTCGCCTTGTGCTTCCACTTGTCCCCCAGCGTCAGTCGGGAATGCTCTCAGGAGCGCATCTAACAGCGTGCGCCTGTAGTCACGCATCTTCCGATCATGCTCCAGTGAGGGAATTAAGGATGGCACATTGTCTTTGTAATGGGGATCCAGCAGGGTGACCACCCAGTAGTCAGCACACGTTAAAATGTGCGCAACTCTGCTGCCGTTGTGCAGGCACCGCAGCATGTAGTCGCTCATGTGTGCCAGGCTGCCCAGAGGTAAGGACAAGCTGTCCTCTGTGGGAGACATATCGTCTGCTTCCTCCGTATCCCCCCAGCCTCGCACCAGTGATGGGCCCAAGATACGTTGGGTGCCAACCCGCTGTGAACATGCTTCATCCTCCTCCTCATCCTCCTCGTCCTCCAGTAGTGGGCTATGGCTGGCCAAATTTGTACCTGGCCTCTGCTGTTGCAAAAAACCTCCCTCTGAGTCAATTCTACAAGACTGGCCTGAAAGTGTAAGAAATGACCCCTCTTCCTCCTCCTCCTTCTCGTTCTGGGCCACATCTGCTTTCATCAGCGCCCTAAGTGTTTTCTCACTAGACATAGATGTGGTATTGTAACGCTGATAACAGCGTCATCACCACTGGCCACAGACAAATGATCTATCTATGTGCTAGCGTAGCAATCAACCAGAAGGCAACTCCGCCAGAGACCTCCAGGGGCTCCATAGTTTCAAGAACTTTTCATGAGTCCTATTAATCCACCCAGTAATTGTCAAGGATGGAGTACAGTTAGCAGGAACTGATAAATAACGACAGACTGGCTTGATCCCAAACTAAGGAAAACATAGGAGGGCCCTATAAATCCCTAAGAACTCTCCCAAACTACTGTGCACATGTACAAGTCCTGGTGGTAGACAGATACATGCCCTCATACCTATAACTGAATGACACCTGAATTCCTTCTATTAGTGAGGGGAACGGCCACCGGCTCCCTGCACAGAATACGGAGGGAGTCAGGGTCACCTAGACTCAAGCCAGCAAACAAAACACAAAGTAAACAGAAAGCACTTATCTTAGAGCAAAACAACTGCAGCCTCCAGCAGCACACACTTCATCCAGGAAGTAATATAAACCACACGGAGAAACAGTAAGGGAGGAAATATAAAGGAAACCAATTAATCAATATAAGAGGCAGCTGAGGGAGAGAAAGGAACTGAGCAAAGTGAAACCAAAACAAAGAACGTCATACACAAGACAGGGAGGAACCTCTGAACGACCGTCTCCCAGAACCGGCGGTGACAGTCATCTCTTCAAACCAACAGATTTGATTGACCTTGGCCTTCCATTCCTGTATGGAGGGAGGGTTCATATCCAGCCAGTGCAAGGGAATAATCAGTTTGGCAGCTGTTAAAAGGTGAGAAATTTGATTTCTTTTGGGTGGAGAGTATTGGGGGTTGGGGAGAGCCAAAACCACAATTTCTAGTGTAAGTTTGAAATCTGAGGTAGTAAGTTTCTGTGTCCATGGTTCCACTTCTCCCCAGTAAGATTTAATCTTAGGTCAGTCCCACCAAATATGTGACAGGGAGCCTGAAAGAGTTAGTGTATTTCTGCAGCCTGGTTCTTCCTTCATCCCGTGAGGCAGACATCTGGAGAGCTGTGTCAGAAATAATCACCAAGCCAGTGACCTTCAAACACAACTCTAGTTTATTCTTATACAGTGTCTTCCTTATATAGTACATACATACATAACAAGAGATAGCTGTGTTTCACATTCCATTGTAACAGACAGAGACCTTCCCATATATGGAAATAAGGCTACTTTAAATATAGCCCCCCTCTAGCATGACCTCCCCCACCATCCTGTCATCCATACATACCATATGGCTCATTCTATTTAACCCTTCAATCCCCTCTTAAGTCATGAATATGACTTATCTTCTTTCTCTCATAGAGAGGTAAGTAGCATAAGGTTGTCCAGGATCTGTGGATCTTGGACATATGACGCCAAAGGTCTGCATTAGTGACGGAATACATAGAATGCAACAACATATGGTAATCAAAAAAGCAAATTATAAAACTGATAAATAATGTTCTTAACCAGCTCAAATCCGGCAGCCAGCTCAATAACCAGTCCCACCAAGAGGATGAATCAACATCCTTTTTGATATTATTGGCGATTTCATGTAACCCTTGAATATGGGACTGGATTGATCTGGAGTGGTCAGATAAATTAAAGCAAATCTAGTTTCTAGCACCGCTCCTCTTATGCCTTGTAGATCTAAAAGTATGTCTGATAAATCGGTAGAGGTATTATTCAGAGATTTATCGAAGGCACATGCAATAGAATTTATAGTACGAGCATTATATATAGCCAGTGCAGGCACTCCTAATATAAAAGTGCCCAAACTGATATATTCTGTACGGCTGAGGAGGGGTAAAATAGAGTCACAGTTTCAGATAGAGTCTTGGTAATCGATCTGTAAGCTCTCCTGCTAAGGGGTTGACTGGGTAGGGCCAAAGTCAGCCTGGATAATGCACAGGGACCTCCAATAATATTAGCAGGAATGTAATTGCAGGTGCTGTTACCACAAGACAAAAACCATCCCTTAAGGAGCATTATATTATAGATAAACTGGGAGTCCCTATGGTCTCATTACAACTCATGGAATTGTCCAGGGAGCTAGCAAGCCTACTATTCTTTTTACAGGTGTCGTCAATATAATCATATACACTATTCCTAGGTAATTCACTTTTTATGGCTCCATTATCACAATATAAAGTCATATCCTGGGAAAAGGTAAAACAAGTCTCTGCTACAGTCACATTAATAGTCAGTATTCTAATATTGTCCCTGCTATTTCCTAATTTCTGACACTCTCCACAGAAGTCATACAAGGGAATAAAAGATTGTGTATTGTTAACCCTCGACCAGACTCCAAGGAGGGATTCATCGGGTGTAGGCACAGCAATAACACATGTTTGAATAAGATCCCGTGGGCTGCGTGTCTTTAAGACACAATGAACTTTCATTTAAGGCATTTGCCATTCTAACTATACTATTTTGTTCAGAATAAAAGGGGCAAAGGGATCTTGCTCCTGTGCTCTTTTATGTATCGACTGATTATTTGGTGCACCGCAGACGAAACTCAGCTCCTCTGGGTGATAAATACATGTAGTAATAAGCCAGACTGGCAAGGAAACACAAAGATTAATAATTATTAGCAGACAAACAAAACTCCTAGAATATTGTGGGGTCATCATCTTCAGCCTGTGGCAAAGCACTTTTCAGGGAAGCTTCTTCTGAGCTCCCCTCTTTATTCTGGGATTTCACACCTGCTTCACCCTCTTTGTCTGTCACCGGAGAAAAAACCTCAGGGACCCTTTTCACTCTGCTAGCGTGAATCCAGATTGAAGCCTCTTCTGTGAGAATCGCTGTTCTGGTAACTGCTACCATTCGGGTGGGTGGTCCAAACGGGAACTCATTATGCTTCCGTCCTTTTGCCAGGCACTGGACTATCACCACGTCTCCTGGTTGGAAAGGATGCGTAGGTTCCTGTGGAGAGAAAGGAAAGACACGAGCAATATCTCGTTCAAGACCATCTAAAGTTTCCTCACATATTGTGCCTGTACTACTTCTAGATCTCTGGGGGCTTGCAACTGGAATACATGGTTTCCCCTCTTTGCAGATAAGACCCGTATCAGGGTCTTGTACTGCACCTACCGATTGCCATTCTATCTTCTCACTACTGTTTGCCAAATCCTGGAGGCTTAGCAACAGATTGTCGGTAAGGGTGATTTCTGGAACTAGGGAGGGCATCTGAACCGTTGCTGTCTTCCTAATATCAGCCTCTTTTGCTGCCTGATCAGCCAGGGCATTCCCTTTTGCTATGTGCATTTGGAGACCAGTATGTGCCTTACAATGGATAATAGCAACCTTGCTTGGTAATAGGATGGCGGCCAGGAGATCATGCACTAGGGTGGAATGCGAGATTTTCTTCCCATCTGCAGCTATGAAGCCCCTTCTCTGCCAGATTACCCCATGATCATGGACAACCCCAAAGGCATATTTGGAATCGGTGTAGATATTTACATCTCTTCCCTCAAAAAGACAACAAGCCCTAGTGAGGGCAATCAGTTCAGCTGCTTGGGCTGACTGAAAAGGTATAGGATTCGATTCTAGAATAACATCAGGGAGTTGAACTACAGCATATATTGCATGATAAGTGTTGTCATTAGGGCGGGAACAGGATCCATCCACAAAAATATCAGGTGCTCCTTCAATGGGTGTGGACTGTAAGTCAGGCCTAGGTGAGGTATGTTCATGTATAATCTCAGTAACTACATGGGGAGGAGGCAAATCATCCTGCTCTCCCTTATATCCAAGTAGGGCATTCAGTATAGCCATGGGACCGAATGTGGGTGCTGAGTATTTGATATGAAGTTGAGGATTAGAGAGCAACAAAACTTCATATCCACTCAGTCTTTGTGCTGACATATGTTGTGTATGTATGTTCTTCAACAGGGCCTGAACATTGTGTGAGGTATGCAGAGGGGTGGGATGACCTAGGGTGATAGGCGTAGCCATCTCAGCGACCATAGCACAGGCTGCCAAACTCCTGAGACACGCAGGCATGCCCTGAACCTGTATGGGAACCACCTTTGAGAAAAAAGCAACAGGGTGGAATTTGCCTCCATGATCCTGCGCCAGGACTCCCGCCATGGTTTTACAATTGTCCCTGGCAAACAAGTGAAACATCACGCCATAGTCAGGTAGGCCCAAACCAGGACTTGAAACCATGGCACATTTCAAATGACTAAAAGCTTGTAACATGTCATCAGACCATTTAATGAAGTCAGGCATTTCAGTATTAGTGGCTTGTCTCAGAATATTATCATAGTAGGAACAATCAGCAATCCATTGGCGGCAGTAACCAATCATGCCAAGAAAGGTCAACATATCTTTCTTGGTTTGTGGGCGGGGCAGACCCAGTACGGCAGTAATTCTGGCATGGCTGATTTTCCTCTCACCTTTACTGAGAACAAAGCCCAAATATTCAACACTTTCCCTACACCATTGTAATTTCTTCCTAGAAACTTTGTGACCACATTCACATAACCAGTAGAACTTCATATGTTGACCGAGTAGAACTTCATATGAGGAGATCATCCACATATTGTAGAAGGACAGAACCATGAGGGGCAGTCCAAGGGCGCAGTGTAACTTGGAGGACAATGGAGTAGACTACTGGGGAGTCTACATAACCCTGAGGCATTCTACACCAAGTATACTGGTGAAATTTGAATGTGAATGCAAAAAGTGGCCGTGTCTCTCCGTTCACCGTCCACATTCTTTAAATCAACAACAGAGAAAAACTCTGCATGGGCAGGAATAGCTGATAGCAGAGATGGTACGTCTGGAACCACAGGGGCTATGGGTATGATCTGTGCATTTACTGCTCTAAGATCCTGGACAAACCTAAAGGTATTATCAGCCTTTCTTACTAGGTTGATAGGTGTATTATAGGGGGAAATATTTCCTCAATAACCCCTGCCTCTAGGAATTCCCTCAACATATACTCTATCCCCTTTTCTTTTTCTGGGGAAGGGGGGTATTGTTTAATATAAAGAGGTGCAGCGCCGGGCCTGAGCAGTGCCTTATATGGTGTACAAGAGATAAGGCCAACAGCTTGGTCAGTAGTTGCCCAAACCTCAGGAGGCACCAAATCAAGTAGCAGATCCTGAGGTTGGCACTCCAGATATAAAAAACAATTACCCTCCGGTACGTGAATGGGCATAACTGAGGATGTAACATGTAGGTGTCCCGTCTTGCTAACCCCTAACTGCAACTGTAACAGAACAAACAAATCCCTCCCTAATAAATTCACAGGACAATTTGGAATGATCCTACAACTGTGTGTGAACATTGACTGGTGCTTGTATGGGTGTTGGATCGAGAGAGGAGGAGTTTTGTAAGATCTGGTCAGTATCCCATTAATTCCCACAGAGGGCTCAGCATTCTCTCTTGGACCACCATAATAATCCTCACATATAGTACTACAAGTAGCACCAGAATCCACAAGAAAAGGGAGAGGATGTCCCTCTATGGTTAACACAATCAGTGGTGATTCCTTATAGTGGTTTGTAATGAGAGTGAATGCTGGGATACTGTCCCCCGGGCATACTCATTATGATGTTTGCTGCCCCCAGGCTACGGGAAAGCGAGGGCTATTATTCTGGGGCTGCGGCAGTGTTTAACAATCTTATTAATACTATCTTACTAAATTTTCTCAAGCATGCTCCTACAGTCCATATGTCATTCCTGACACACGCAGCTGTGTGCCCCCCCTCTCTTCCCATCCCGCGCTGCATAAACACATAGTTTGGCTAGCACTTGAGATAAGGTGACAAGCAGTTTACAGAGAATGTCCGTGCTCAGAGTTGATCACGGACATATTCTTTCACCATGTCCATATGGAAGGTGTCATTAGTCCCTATCCAAGGAAACAAATGTATACTCTTCATCCCTCTGTCCATCCTGCCATATTATCCACCCAGGGAGTAACTAAATAATGATTAGTCCCACAGACCCGTGCAACATAATCCTTACATGTTTCTCCTACATATGGAGCGGGTGGAGAGACCTTTCCTTGCTTTGCACCCATTTCTTATAATTTAATTGAGACGGAGGAGGAGCAGAACTTTCCCCAGGACTGGCTGTACTGAACTGTGAAAGTTCTGACAATACTTGTCAACTGGATGGAAAGGACGTATGTCTATGCTCAACTTCCTTCTCAACTGTCTGTTAGTATTATCCTTTCAAACCGTCACTGGCGTTCACCAGTTTCTGGGTCAGCGGGTTTCCCCTAGCCAGAGTGGTGGGTGTCTTACGGTTTTCCAGGACACACACAATAAAGTTAGTACAATTTTCACAGTATCATTTGCTGCTTACCTTCAGCATAAAATAAAATTACTTAATGCATCATAACATAATAACATACAAGAGAGAGTAAGAATGCAACAGATAAGAAGCGATAGAGATAGGGATAAGAAAAACCAGGGTGCAGACAATATTTGAATTCATGTCAAAAGAATTCCTCTTTTAAATTCTTACCTAAAGAATTTATCTCATAGGGCTAGAGACTATTTACCGTTTATCTTGCCTGAAGACCGACTGTCCATCTTACCTAAAGATAGAGTCACTATTTACAGTCCTGCTTGCCAAAAGCAGGCCGCCTACCTTGCCAAAAGATAGGTTCCCTATTTACAGTCCAGCTTGCCTAAAGCCGACCTCTATCTTGCCAAAAGATAAATACTATTCCTTTCAGTGTGTCTAAATTGGGTTAAAATAGAAATAACAGACAGTCTTCGGAAAGCATCGGAAGCCCACAATCCTTAAAAAGAAAAAAGATAGGCAGGATGCTCCCGGACTCACCGAAGCGTGTCTGTATTCTATCCCGGACGATGCCCCCAGCTGAAAGAGTTAGTGTATTTCTGCAGCCTGGTTCTTCCTTCATCCCGTGAGGCAGACGTCTGGAGAGCTGTGTCAGAAATAATCACCAAGCCAGTGACCTTCAAACACAACTCTAGTTTATTCTTATACAGTGTCTTCCTTATATAGTACATACATACATAACAAGAGATAGCTGTGTTTCACATTCCATTGTAACAGACAGAGACCTTCCCATATATGGAAAAAAGGCTACTTTAAATATAGCCCCCCTCTAGCATGACCTCCCCCACCATCCTGTCATCCATACATACCATATGGCTCATTCTATTTAACCCTTCAGAGCCCACTCCCTCCCCACATCTCCAACACTCTCCTGTTACCTCTCTTAAAGAGAAAGTCTGGGGTTTTGTACCACCTAGAAAGTAGCTTAAAATTATTTTCCTGTGATCTGATACAGGTAGAAAACTCGTGGGAGCACATCAGCACCCTTTTGACCTCTGCATCATCTAGAACTCTATTTAATTCCTTTTCCCATTCTCTGAGATAGAGCGGTTTCAGGTGTTCTCCCTGACCTCCTACCAGTGGGTAGAGCTTAGCCACTTTCCTAGTAACAGGGAGTGGCGAAGAGACCAACTTCTCAAAATCGGTTAAAGACCTTTAAAGGGAGTATTGCTCTTTCAACTCTCCGCACACAGCTTGAATATGGGGTTTCATTAGAAAGAACCCTGGGGAATCAACGGTAGAGCGTGGGAGTTTCTCGAGAAGGGAGGACTCTATGTCAGGAGTAACCTCGCCCATCCTGAACGACTCCAAGGAAGTCCACAATTGTGGCTTTTCCACGCCAGTTCGATTGAGGAGTTCCGGGATGAGGCTTACTGGCATCAGGGGGGATGGGATAGAGGCTAAAATTTTACTCATATCTCTCCATACCTCTCTAAGTCCCTTGAGCATAGGGTCTGTAGTCACGTCACTATGTGGATTTTTTCTGGAAGCCAAAAGTGTTTCAGGAAAGGGTCCACCAACTCCTGCCTTCTATTGAGTTGTATCTCTCTGTAGTATCTAGCTATGTCAGGTATACCTAGACCTCCCCTCCTGACCAGGATTTCATGTGAGATCTGGGGTTTCCTTCTGTTCCATAAGAATTTAGAGAACATTCCTCGTATATTCGAGAGAATGGATTTTGGGAGCCATATTGGTACTAATTGCAAGATGTATAGAATTTTGGGCATCACGTAAGCTTTCAGTATGTTTTTCCGTCCCATCCAGGAGAGATATGGTAAGTTATAGATTTGGAGCAGACGTTGTATCTCTCCCAGGAGGGGGGCGTAGTTGTGCAAGTATAGGTCATTAGTATCTTTAGGGATTTGAATCCCTAAGTATTTAATTGGCCCCTTAGTCCAGTGGAAAGGGAAGTGGGCGCGTATGGTTCACTTTGAAGTCTGAGAGTGAGCTATATGTGTCTATCTTCTGTATTAGGGAGTCTAAACCTCTCTCAGGGTCCATTACCAAGAACAATAAGTCATCTGCAAATGCAGTGCATTTTTCCCTTTGGCCATATTTAACTCCTGGGATATCTGATGATTGTCTGACTAGTTGTAAAAGTGTAAAGGAGGAGAAAAGTGGTGGCACACCTATCCAACAGGCACAGAAAAGGTGCACGCCTCAAGGATTACCCGTAAGTCCCGGTGAGCATAGATATATGGAAAGAGGGGCACTCAAATATCTAGGCCAAATGTTCAGATATAGTATTTAATAGCTGTGATAAAACACACAAATGCTAAAAACACAAATGATAAAAAGCTGCATGCATTAAACAGAAATGGTACACAGATAAAACGTATTTCAATGGATGCAATTGGGCCGTCTGTTTAAGTCCACATGCACCCCTATTGTATTGTTAATCCACTTAATAGCTGATGCCAATTACTTCGTCCTTTACTCCAGAGCCCGCTGGAGATATTTGAGACGTAAAGTCACACTTAGTATGAAGATGAAAGTTCCAATAGTAGTGTAAGTATTGTTATCACATTCAATAAATGCACATACGGTACTTTACCGCTTCTTGAGATGCCCCCGGCCGCTCATGCGCTGGTGTGTTTGTTCTTCCAGAACCTTTCGCGGCGTCACACGTGGTCCTCCGCGTCATACACCGTGGCGTCCCATGTGACGCTCGTTTCAAGCGCTGATTGGTTCAGCTTGGTTCAGCTTCTCCTGCAATGGAGCTGCTAGTTTCGATAAAATTGAGACAGCACTTGTTCGGTATGCGGCTGGTGTGCGGTTTTCGGACTTCCAAATTTGGCTCTCACTACTGTTATACCCACTGTTGGGGTATAGGCCTACAATACGGGAGGAATCTAAGAAGGTCCCGGTCATGTAAGAAAATGGTATAGGGCTCATGTGCTGAGAAAGCTTGAAGCTCAGAGACCCTCTTGGCCAAAGTCACTGCAAGGAGAAACACAAACTTCCAAGTGACGAACTTGATGTCCACCTCCTCTAACGGTTCAAAGGGGGGAGATGCTAACCCCCTGAGAACTACTGAAAAACCCATTGAAAAAGAGGGGTCTCAGTACTGTAGGCTTTAATCTTTCAGCTCCTTTAAGGAACCGTTTGATCAGTGGGTCCTGATAAAAAAGCCTGTTAAGGCAAGCTGAGATGGCTGAAACTTGAACCTTCAGAGTAGAAGGGCAAGGCCTCTATCAAGGCTGTCTTGCAGGAACTGAAGGATAGCGGAGAGGGGCGGATCTGCAGACGCCACCTCAGTTGAGGTACAACAGGATGAGAATATCCTCATAATACAAGAGTAGGCTCTCTTGGTAGAGTCCGCTCTAGAATGAGACAGCGTTCTCAGGACCGACTCTGAAAGCCCTTCTATTCTGGGAAGGGACTGATCAACCTCCAGGCTGTCAGGTTGAATCTGTGCAGATCTGAGCAGAGGTGAGTGTCCCACGACACCAGGGTCTGCTGTGGGGGGAGCCTCCAATATTGTCCTCGACTCAACTGGGTGAGCTAGGTAAACCAGGATCTCTTCGGCCAAAACAGTATGATGGCTATCACCGAGGCCTGATCCTGACGGATTTTCATCAATACCCTCGGTATCATGGAAAAGGGAGGGAAGATGTAAGCCAGCCTGATCCTCCAGGATATTGACAGAGCGTCTAACGCCAGGGGGTTGTCCTCCCTGTAGAGGGAGCAGAACCTCTCCACCTTGGCATTGAACCTTGTTGCCATGAGATCCACCTCGGGCATACCCACTTGAGGACTATCTGCTTGATTCTCCGGATGTAAAGACCACTCCACCGACGGAATGTGGATCGCAGATAAGTGGGAAGGTACAACTCTGCCTAATCCAGAATCACCCCGATCTCTAACAGGAGGGGAAGTGATCTTGTGCCTCCCTGCCGGTTTATGTAAAGTACCGCAGTCACATTGTCTGACTGGACTTTCGCCGCTTTGCCCCGGATCTGAGGGGCTAAGTGAAGGAGGGCTAGCCGGATAGCTTGAATCTCGCGGAGATTGGATGAAAGAAGCCACTCCTGAGGAAACCAGGTCCCGTGAACTGGAAAGTCGTCTAGGTGAGCGTCCCAGCCTACTTAGGACGCATCTGTAGTCAGTATGACCCAGATTGGCTTGTCATAGACTTCCCGTCTAAAAGATGGCACCACCATCTGAGGGAATACCGAGTTTGCCAAGTCAGGGAGCACAGGGAGTTTAGCCGAGCAGGGCTGCCATTCCATTAGGAGAGGACCTCTGACTGTAGAGGGCGGAGGTGCCATAGAGTCCAAGGGACTGCTTCCGCAGACGCTGACATGAGCCCCAACATCTTCATGAGAGTCCGGATTGGAACTCGCCGGGGAAAGGAACTTGCCATGTTCTGAACCCGGAATCTTCTTTCTGGAGTCAACTGGAGCGACATCCCAGTGGAGTCGATTATGAAGCCTAGATATCTCACTGAAGTCGACAGGCTCACGTTCGACTTCTACCAGCTGATGATCCAACCTAGGTGGAACAGAAAGGAGATTGTTACCAGAAGAAGTTGGGTTAGGACCGCTAGAGCAGAGGCTTTCAAAGCCAGTCGTCCAGATAAGGAATGATGGTCAGTCCTTGAAGCCTCAAAGCCGCCACCACAGAACCACCACCTTGGTAAAAGTGTGAGGGGCAGAAGAAATGCCAAAGGGAAGGGCAGCAAACAGAAGATGCCTGACGACACCGGACACCTGGACCGTGATCCTGATATACTTCCTGGAACCAGGATGGATTGGGATGTGCAGATATGCATTCTTGAGGTCCAGGGTTGCCATCACGTCTCCAGGATTGACAACGTTGAACCTCCTCCAGAGCCCCTTTGCAAATGTAGTCCTGAATGTAGGCCTCTAGGCAGCTTGTAGAAGGTTGATCTTGACAAACCTGTCCAGAGGAATAGAGGTGAGGTTGACTAAATAACCGTTGGAAATGATATTCAGGACCCAGGGATCTCTTGGATCCATTCTTCACAGAAGTGGGAGAGACGACTCCCAACCGGTACATGAAGCTTATTGGCAGGTCGGCAGGAGTAACGGGAATTAACCAAGAGCCTCAAAGAGGCCCATAGTCAGGAGGTGGATTTTCCATCTTTGGCTCCTCCACAAGAGCACCTCAAACCCTTTCGCTGTGCTCTTCAGTCACTACAAGAGCTTGTTTGATGGCCAGACCTGCCACCGCGGTCTTGTTTGCCCTGCCCTAGAAATGACTGCTGGGAAAGGCTGACATTATTTGATAGTATTGTTACAGGGTGCCAAAGGCGCACTTGGTCTCCCATGAGCCACAGACCTGCTGCTTAGCTTCAAGAGCAAGGATCTGTGTTTGGCCTTGTTCCCAGGACTTGCTTTGCTAGGTTGCCGTAGCCAGGTTGATGGTCTTGAAAGCAGCCAGTATGTCTTCCTGGAAAAAACCTCAACTTGAATTTTATCCAGGCAAGATTGGAGGAAGGTAGAGACTTCAAAAGCTGCTATGGCTGTGGAAGCGGAAGCCGTCTTAGTGTGCACTCTGCAAGGGGGTCCTGCAGCTAGACCCATCGTCTGCAGGAACCGGAGTGCGCTTGGACAACTTGGCAATAGCCATGTCCACCTTGGGAATGGATCCCCACGAATCCACCAAGGGTTAAGCCATCGGGAACATGGATTTAAACTTCTTTGTTAAAACCGGACCTTTTCCAGTTTTTTTCCACTCTATACCATGACAGAGAGGAGGGTCTCATCCACTTTGAAGACATGAGGTGCCCGAGTAGCGGGAACGGAGGCTCCCCACAGTCAACATCATGGTCCCCCGACGGGAGATAAAGCAACCCCTGACAAACGCCTTGTGGGCCTCCCATACTATGGGTTGTGAGCTGTGTGCGGAGGAGTTGAGCATAAAGTACTCTGTCAATTGGGTCCTGACCTGATCCAGGTGAAGTTGGTTGTGTAGTAGAGATTCGTTCAATCTCCAGGTCCACTCTCTCTTTGTTAGGGAGGCCAGGGCGAAGGTCGTCGTACAGGAAGCATGGTCCGATAAGGTAATGGTTCCAATCTCGGCTGACCTAAAAAAGGGAAGCAAAAGTGCAGAGGTCAAAACATGGTCTAGCCGTTGATATGACCTATGCGGGACAGAATAGAAAGAGAAGTCTCTGTCTGTAGGACGTAGGCTACGCCATACATCTACCAAATGTAACTCATGGAGTTTCTTATGAAGTCTACTAAGGAGCTTTTGGGGTATGTGAGACTTAGTTGCGGATGAGTCTATAGCTGGGTTCAGGACCAAATTTAAGTCGGCCCCTAGGATTACACGTCCCTCAGCAAAAAGTTTAAGTGTATAGAGAGCTTGCAGGAGCCAATGGACAGGAGACTTATTAGGAACATAAAATTTGGCTAGGGTAAACTTGCTACCTGCAATTAGTCCCTTTACTTGCAATAGTCTTCCTTCTGCATCTGAATGTTGCTGTAAGAAGGTAAACGGGACTGATTGATGAATTGCTATGGCAACTCCTTTAGATGCTGAAATAGGCTGAACACTATGGTACCAGAACGCAAATGGGACGATTTGGTAATCTTGGCATTTTCCTCTGGCGGAGGTGAGTTTCCTGAAGGAATACTATTTAGGAGCGTAATTTCTTGAGAGCCAGCATGACCTGACCCAGTTTCTGGGGGGAGTTAAGGCCTTTTGCATTAAATGTAGAGACCACTATGTCAGTCATCTCAGGTGAGGAATATTATAAATATATTAGTAAACGTCCACATGCATGCCTATAAAGTATGCTCAGGAATCTAGATGAGGTATTAATAGGGGGGGAAACAAGAGGAAGGGTGAGGGGGAGAGGGTAAGAAGAAGAAAAGAGAGCAGAAAAAGATAGAGAGATAGTAAACAATAGAGTATATGAGAACAATGTAAGTTGTAAACTGTGATTAAATCTATAAGGGCCTCACACTAGTAACATGCAATATAAGTTCTAGATGATGATGAAGGAAGTATCCGACTTAGGCGGAAGAGTGTCCACTTACTTCCGACACTAGATATCTCTGTGTACCCGTGTGGGGCCTATGTGGAGTACCACCTGGGAAGGAGTTTAATACAGATCGACACCAGGTGCGTTGTCCACAAGAGGTACTTAGATAGTCACTGAGTGTGAAGCCAGTAAAGGAGAGCTGTCACAAAGGGGGTTATCAACAGAGTATGTGTACAGCAGAGGGGTAAAACAAAAGAAAAACTTTAAGCCTGGTCGTGTTATCCAGACATCACAGTCATACATCCAATAACTAATCTGTAGTGACCCATGCAATCTTGCGACCCTAAAACATGTAATGGTCTAGCTATATACTGTTAGGCTTGAAGGAAAGAGGGTGACCAGGACAGCTCAATACAATGTGTAAGGAACAAAACTAGGTCCGACCCCACTGAAGGAATCCCACGGGGACCTCCCGGCATTCCCAAAGATACTGAACCAGTTCCAGGCACGGGAGATCTTCAAGTTGGAGGGTCCGCAACTCCCATCGGGTGTTTGGTCGTCTTGTTGGCTTTGGATCACTGCACTTTTCTCCAGAGTTCCATTTGTGGAAGGGCGGGGAGAGACGTCGGACTGGTCACAGGTAACCACGAGGGAATGTTGATGGGTTGGATACCAATATGCTCCCACGCCTTGTCCAGGTCATCTGGAGTGTGTATGACGATGTGCCTTCCATTTTTGAGGATGGACAGGCCAAAGAGGTACAACAAGGAATATGGAATCTTTTGTGCCGCAGTGTGTCCAGCAAAGGTTTCATTATGTGCCATTTTGCAAACGTCGAGGGCGCAATGTCCTGGCATAACGCAATGTCCATGCCTCCATATGCAATACGGCCTCTGGCGCATGCCGCCTCCATGACACCTGCTGTGTCCACGAAAGAAAGTAGGCCGCAGACCACATCTCTTGGCCTCTCATTTGGTTTTGGGTGGGGTCTCAAGTCCCTGTGTATTCGTTCGATAATAATTGCCGCTGCAGAGTCTGAGTCAAATAAGTCCGCAAATATTTCTGAAGCAACTTTGCGTAATGACTCAGTGGCCCAAGACTCAGGCAAGCCTTTTATGTGAATATTGCGCCTCCCGCTGCGATTTTTTTGATCCTCTAGTAGTAAAAAAGCTCTATTGAGCTCTGCTGCATGGCCGCTTAAACATTCAGCCACTCCTGTGGCGTGCGATCTCAATTCTTGAGTAGCATGTTCCAGGGCCTCTACTCTGTGGCCCACCTGTAAGATTTCGATGGCTAGTAGCCATCTGGCTCCAGGAGGAGTGCACAGTGGGCTCAGCATGCATGTTGGTACCTGCATCCCTGGATCTAATGGAGGCTGTTTCAGCACCAGAAAGGGTTAATAAGTATGGTTTATCCCGGCATGCATGCTGGGCCCACACTCCCTGGATTTGATGTGGCTGTCGTGGCCCATAACAGGTAAGATTCAGCGTTAGGAGGATTTTATGTGGCTGTCATGACCCATAACAGGTCAGATTTAGCGTTAGTACCACTCACGGGACAGCCTTGGCGTGGCGAGTGGCTTATTACCTTTTGATTAAAACGTACACTAATGTCCTCTTATAGCTTCTATCTTGGGCAGAGT
Organism: Bufotes viridis; assembly: GCA_033119425.1. Lineage (NCBI taxonomy): Eukaryota > Metazoa > Chordata > Amphibia > Anura > Bufonidae > Bufotes > Bufotes viridis. The sequence goes on from CM065592.1 coordinate 338,014,617, forward strand.
TCTGGTTGCAGAGTGCTGTTGCATTTTTTTGTTTGTATGTATAATTGCCATAGCTACGAGCACCTGCATACATGGACGTGCTGACTGACCCCCCCTTGTGCACCTGTGATATTTCGGTCTTTATGTCGGCCAGTTCATTTAGGACCGGTCTGAGAGCTTTATCTAGTGCTTGACCGAGCACTTTGGTAAGGAAGGACTTAGAAACAGGTGCTGGGTCCTGGTCCTCAGTTGTACCACATCGCTCGCTGTCTGCCTCTAAATCTTCTGCTTCCGCCTCTATCACGCGTGACGTCGCTATCTGGGCACACGCTCCCGGAGAGTGTGAGCGTCTCTTTTTGAGAAATTTCTGCATGTCTTGCTGCCCTTTGTGAGATCTGGGCATATCTGGGGGATCCAGTCCTCTATCTCGGCCGTATTCGACCATTTTGGTTCAGGTCACTGTTGATGAAAAGGCTGTAGATGCTGGAACGTGGAGGAGCAGTTCTTTCACACAGCCATCCATGCCAGCTGCCAAGCTCCGCCCCTATCAGAGTTTATTTTTAACCCCAGTAAGCGAAAGCGGTATTTGTGGCCCAAAATGAACAGTCCCTTATGCACCTATAATCCTAGATGTGCACTATATGAAACAGAGGGTTTTTTGAACCCCATTGTCTCAAAGCAGTATTTTCTGGACTTGCAGACATGCAGATATCCTGTGCTGGTGCACTATTGTGGCATAAAATGGCTGCCGATTATGTAGTGACTAACTGTAGGAAAAAAAGATCGTTTTCAGTAGTAGTTGGCTCAGGGCAGGCTTAAAACAATTGTGCACTGCACCCACAAAACACATTTGCAGTAGATTGCTGAGTAAAGAAGCAGTTCTTCATAAGATTCCTCCCTGATCTCTCCCTCACAGAAGCTGAAGACTATCCTTACACTAATCCGAGCAGAGTGACGTGCGGCGCTACGTGACTCCAGCTTAAATAGAGGCTGGGTCACATGCTGCACTCAGCCAATCACAGACATTCCATTAGTATGCATGGCTGTGATGGCTTCTTAGGGCAAGAAGTAAAATGCTTACTGATTGGCTGATGTGCAGCCCTTCAGAAAGCGGCAAGAAATCGCCAAACAACGAACCCGAACTTTTTTGAAAATGTTCGGGTTCGGGGCCGTGTCCCGAACACCCCAAAATTCGGTACGCTCAACTCTAATGGTGATAATGTGGCACTTCAAAAGCAACTCAGCATGCATCTGGCTGTTTGCGCAATGGACACGGAGGGACTCCATCTCCACTGTATAATTCTATGGTGTGTCGGGATCATCTGCCTGGCCTTCCTTATTGCCCTCCAGCTACTCATGTTCCTCTCCTGTCATTTGTGTAGATAAACCACCCATTTCTCTATACATTGCTTGTGTGTGAATGTCCTCCTCCTCTGCCAGTTTAGCCCCCACAGTGCTCAGGTCGCCGTGAGATGTAGACACAATGTCTCCTGTCCCCTGGCCAGCTAGAATTATCAGCATCTGCTCCAGGACATGAAGTAGTGGAATTCATCCCATAGTCCTGGCGACTAACAAATAAATTTGCCTTCTAAAAGGGCCTGAGCAAATGTCAAGTGTCACGCATGAGCTGCCACTGGCCAATGTCAAAGGGAGTGCTCCTGTCTGCCTACATCATCGTTCCCATTATCAGTGACCATAGTTCTGATCTTCAGTTTGCCAGGATTCAATTTCCCTCTTGAAGGATGCAGAGCAGTTTCTTGCCGGTGTGACCCCGTTTGCCCAGCCAAACCAGATGCAGAACACCTTGACACCGAGGTGCTCTGCATAGGTGGTATGCTGGAGGAGCACTCCAAATTGTGCCTGCAGTGGAGGCTGAGGACTATGTTGAGGATGAGGAGACAGAGGAGGACATTGGTGCAGGACTTACAGCTTGAGAATGTGGATGCAGCAGTGCCATTACCTGGCCAAATTGCTGGTGGGGCTGGTCAGAAACCATATTTACCCAGTGGGCCATAAAGGACATATATTGTCCTTGACCGTAGTTACAGCTTCACACGTCAGCACCGCTGTGAACTTTAGCAGACATTGACAAGCTCAAGGGCTGTCCTACGTTCTGCTCAACAGGGTGTGCAGGGCTGGTACAACCTTTTTGGAGAATTAGTGAGTGACGGCTTGGGAATCTCCACCTTGGCTGAGCTCAAGCGATCAGTTCTTTGAAAGGTGCAGAGTCAACCACATGGAAAGGGAAGGAATGTACTACCAGCAACTTGGCCAAGAGCAAGTTTAGCTTCTCCGCTGTTGGATAAGTGCACGCATACAGTTGCATTTTTAAAATCGCTGACAAAATCATGACCAGTAGATGATAGGAAGGAAACACAGCTCTCTTCTGCTAAGGTGGTGGAGCCTTGACTGCTGGTGAAGCGGTGTGTGCCACTGGGAGATGCAGCGGTTGCTGAGTCAGGCTGTACCACTATGTTAGCTCCACGGTTTTCACAGTCCACTTTATGGTGAGTAGTAGTGTCATTCTGCAATATCACCTTAGAATCAAGGATTAAAGGATATATTTATATACAGGTGAAACTCAAAAAATTTGAATATTGTGCAAAGTTAATTTATATAAGTAATGCAACTTAAAAGGTGAAACTAATATATGAGATAGACTCATTACATGAAAAGCAAGATATTCCAAGCCTTTATTTGTTATAATTTGGATGATTATGGCTTACAGCTTATGAAACCCCAAAGTGAGAATATTAAGGTATCCTTTGCTCAGGAGGTATGGATTTATTAGCTGACTAGAGTGTGACACTTTGAGCCTAGAATATTGAACCTTTTCACAAAATTTTTATTTAAGCTGCATTAATGCAATTCCTTTTAATTTGCTTTACTGAAATAGATGGACCTTTGCACGATATTCTAATATTTCGAGTTTCACAGGCTGGAGGAGATTTATTATAGGGCTGTGACAGCACAGGGGCTGACTAGCTGCTGAATGGCGGGCTGCACGGCATTATGGGTGATCCCTCGTTCCCAGGCTTTTTACTTCCTCTTTCTAACATGTGCAGCAGCCATTTTAGAAAAAATCTGATTCGTTACCACGAAGCACAAGGAAATTCTACTTTTTAACAAATCACATTTTTTCTGAAATTTGGGTTGAATTCCACTTTGTCAACTTCAATTTGCTCTAGTTATAGCTATTAGATGGCAAAAAGAAAAACTGAAAATGATATTGCCAAAACTGGACTGTTTCAAAAGTTCTTAAAGTGTTCATGTGCATGGCTGAAATATTAAACAGTGGCAATTTCCAATTATGGTAGCTGTATGATGGTTTTCCAGAATCAAATCCACTGGTGGACCCTAGGCACCCTAACACTGTGTGAGTTTGTCCTTAGAAATTAATTTCTAAACAAACTAGTTACCTCAAATAAAAAGAATCACATCCCATATTAGATTGTATTATGGTTCTAATAAAGGATATGATTGTTTTTATTTGTAGGCATAGTCAGTGCATTTTGTCCTTAGCATTTGGTTATTTGCCTTTTGGCTGAATCCATACATTTTCATTTTAAGATTTATTGTAATAGTGTAAGGAGCATGTGGACAGGCAGTAACTGACTAGATGGCTTTTGCAATTATCTCTTAGTTAGGGATGAGCGAACCCGAACTGTATAGTCCGGGTTCGTACCGAATTTTGGGGTGGTCATGACACGTGACATTTACGTAAAAGTTCGGGTTCGGGTTCGTTGTTCGGCAATTTACATGGTGCATTTTTAAAGCCTGCAAAGCAGCCAATCAACAAGCATCATACTACTTGCCCCAAGAGGCCATCACAGTCATGCCAACTATTGGCATGGCTGTGATTGGCCAAGTGCAGCATGTGACCCAGCCTCTATTTAAGCTGGAGTCACGTCGCACATCACTCTGTTCTGATTAGTGTAGGGATAGGATGCAGCTGCTGTTAGGGCGAGATAAGGCAGGGATTAACTCAGCAAAAACAATTAATGAAGTGATCGATCTACAGCTGTGAATCATTCAACTTCTGCTAGTCAATTGCTCACTGTTTTCAGGCTGCCCAGAGCATTTTCTGTCACTTTTTTCTGGGGTGATCGGCGGCCATTTTGTGTCTTGTGGTGCACCAGCACAAGCTGCCACCAAGTCCATTAATCTATCAATAGTTATTGATAGATTATTGATTTTTTGTTGCTATATCCTACATCAGGGGCTTGGCTGTGCTTATTGTCACCCCTAGAAACTCAGGATAGAATTTTCTATATTTTATTGAGAGGTGAAATTCATTAAAACATAGCAATCCCCTAAATCTGGTGTTCCAGCTGTGGCTAGCCAAGTGTAATACTGTCTGGTATAATATATATATTTTTTTCTGGGGTGAAATTCAATTTCCAAAATAGCAATACCCTAAATCAGTGGTTTCTGCTGTGGCAGGACAAGTTTTAAAGTGCCCGTCAAAGGATAGTTTTTTTTCTGGGGTGAAATTCAATTGCCAAAATAGCAATACCCTAAATCAGGTGTTCTAGCTTTGACTGGACAAGTTTCATAGTGCCCGTCAAAGGATATATTTTTTTCTGCGGTGAAATTCAATTGCCAAAATTGCAATACCGTAAATCTGGTGTTCCAGCTGTGGCAGGACAAGTAGTTCAATAGTATCTGTCAGAGGATATATTTTGTTGTAGGTTGAAATTCAATTACCAAAATAGCAATACCGTAAATCTGGTGTTCCAGCTGTGACTGGACAAGTTTCATAGTGTCCGTCAAAGGATATATTATTTTCTTGGGTGAAATTCAGTTGCAAAAATAGAAATACAGTAAATCTGGTGTTCTAGCTGTGGCTGGACAAGTAGTTTAATAGTATCCGTCAAAGGATATATTTTGTTCTGGGGTGAAATTCAATTACCAAAAGAGCAATACCCAAAATCTGGTGTTCCAGCTGTTGCAGGCCAAGTGTAAATCTGTCCGTACAAGGGTATATTACACTCAGCGTGCATCTCCAAGTGCATCTCCAAGTGTATATTACACAAAGTGTTAAATTATAATTGCCGAAAGTATAATCTTTAAATATGCACGCACTATTGTGCATCTCATAGTGTATTTCTGTCCATAAAAGGGTAGATTACACTCAAGGTGTAAGTACAAGTGCTGATAGGGTCATTCTCAATAACTTTACACGCTACCGTGCATCTCCAAGTGTATTTCTTTCCGTTAAAGGGTATATTACAGTAAGTGATAAAATACAGCATAATCCTCTACATTTGCACACACTGTTTTGCATCTCTAAGTGTATTTCTTTCCGTTAAAGGGTATATTACACAAAGTGTTAAAATACAAGTGTTGAAAGCATAATCCTATATATTTTTTCACACGCTACTGTGCATCTCCAAGTGTAAATCTGTCTGTAAAAGGATACCTTTCATCCAGGGCCTAAATACTAGGCCTACAATTGATATTCCCCTAAATCTGTGGTTACTGCTGTGCCTGGATTAGTGTAATACGGTACATAAATAGATAGCCAAATAGTGTTAGGTGCCTGTAAAAACAGACCGGAATTTGAATTCAATACATTGGGCCAAATATTTTTTTTCTTATTGTGGTGAACGGTAACAATGAGGAAAACATCAAGTAAGGGCCCATCACTGGTGCGTGGCTGGGGGGAAACGGAGGACGATGACGATACACCTCCCACAGAGGACAGCTTGTCCTTACCTCTGGGCAGCCTCGCACACATAAGCGACTACAGGCTGCAGTGCCTGAGCAACGACAGCAGAGTTGCCCACATTTTAACGTGTGCGGACTACTGGGTTGCCACCCTGCTGGATCCCCAGTACAAAGACAATGTGCCCACCTTGCTTCCTGCACTGGAGCGTGATAGGAAGATGCGCGAGTACAAGAGCACGTTGGTAGACGCGCTACTGAGAGCATTCCTAAATGTCACAGGGGAACAAGTGGAAGCCCAAGGCGAAGGCAGAGGAGGAGCGAGAGGTCGCCAACGCAGTTGTGTCACGGCCAGCTCCTCTGAGGGCAGGGTTAGCATGGCAGAGATATGGAAGAGTTTTGTCACTACGCCACAGCTAACTGCACCACCACCTGATACGGAATGTGTTAGCAGGAGGCAGCATTTCACTAACATGGTGGAACAGTACGTGTGCACACCCCTCCACGTATTGACTGATGGTTCATGTAGATTGTAAGCCCTCATGGGCAGGGCCCTCTATCCTTCTGTACCAGTCTGTAACTTGTCTCATTCATGCTTAAGGCAATTGCCTGTATTATGTATGTGCACCGCTTATGATATGTACAGCGCTATGGAATGAATGGCGCTATAAAAATAAATAATAATTTAACTTCTGGGTCTCCAAATTGTCTACGTGGCCAGAGCTAGCCTTTTATGCCTTGGAGATGCTGGCCTGCCCGGCGGCCAGCGTTTTGTCTGACCGTGTATTCAGCACGGCAGGGGGCGTCATTACAGACAAACGCAGCCGCCTGTCCACAGCCAATGTGGACAAGCTGACCTTTATAAAAATTAATTTGGCATGGATCCCACAGGACCTGTCCATCCCTTGTGCAGATTAGACATTTATAACTACCTCCCCTTAACCATATATTCTTGGACTCCAGGGCACTTCTTCATTCAATCTTCTTTTTATAATTTTACCAATATATTGCGGGGCAACCCAAAGTTGAATGAACCTCTCCTCCGTCTGGGTTCCAGGGGCCTAAAGATCGTAAAGTGGCCTGTTCCAATTGTGGGTGACATAAAGCCTGATTCTCTGCTATGGGACCTCCCTCCTCTGTCTGGGTGCTGGGGCCTGAATAAGTATAAGTGGCCTTTCCATTGGTAGGTGGCATGAAGCCTGACTCTCTGCCACCTCTCTCCTCTGTCTGGGTGCTGGGGCCCAAATAACTGAAAGTGGCCTTTTCCATTGGTTGGTGACATGAAGCCTGATTCTCTGCTATGGGACCTCTCTCCTCTGTCTGGGTGCCGGGGCCTAAACAAGTAAAAGTGGCCTTCTCCATTGTTGGGTGACATAAAGCCTGATTCTCTGCTATGGGACCTTTCTCCAATTGATATTGGTTGGTTTTTATTTATGTTATGTTATTTTAATTAATTTCCCTATCCACGTTTGTTTGCAGGGGATTTACCTACATTTTGCTACCTTTTGCAGCCCTCTAGCCCTTTCCTGGGCTATTTTACAGCCTTTTTAGTGCTCAAAAGTTCGGGTCCCCATTGACTTCAATGGGGTTGGGGTTGGGGTTGGGGTTCGGGGTGAAGTTCGGGTCGAGTTTGGCTCTCGAACCTGAACATTTTTGGGACGTTTGGCCGAACTTCTCGAACCCGAACATCCAGGTGTTCGCTCAACTCTACTCTTAGTTTTTCCTGACCAAGGGCTTGGCATGTTTTGCTGTACAGTGCAGGAGCATAAAAGTTTGATGTAGCATCTTCTCTGTGTGTTACATTTGAAAGTTTGTCTATTTTGATTCTTCATCAATTTGGCTCCCATTTTCTACATGCTTTGGCTTTAGAAGTTGATTGGCACATTTAAGTATATGTACAGTACCTCAAGTTATAAACAAGTGAATATGAATATAATACATTTTGTAATATATCTTATTAAAAAATTATGCTTAGGGCTGTATTAAACCTGCTGATGGTAGGCGACATTATCGCTAACAATCCTTCGTAGGAACTATTTTGCACTATGCACTTTATTTGCTTATATGTACTGTACGTTAAATGATTAGATAATAGGCTTCTGCGCTTTATTATGATGTACCTAGCCCATGTGATATACAAAGCTACTTACTACATGATCAATGTAACTTCCTTTTTTTCTGTATATGTATGCCTCTGTTGTGATTGATTTTAATATATTAACATTATTGATGTGTACTAATAAAGATCTTTGTTATTGATTAATTAGTGTTGTGGTTTTTGGCTCTATTGGTGTGGGTTTTCTGGCTGTGTAATACAGCCCTAAAAGTGCTGTAGATTACCTGATGGACAAGCAAATGCTCGTTCATTGGGCATTCACAATTTTTAAGCGTGCAGTAAAATAATGATTTTGTATGGGAACAAGCAAAGGCATTAGTGATTGCACCTTACCATACTGTGGAGGAGATCACGGCTTGTAATAGCAGTGGTCTCCTCCACTGAGGAGCAGACAATTTCCGGAAAGGCATGCTTCCCTTTTGATAATAGCTTGCAAAATCTGCAGGTCTAATACAGCCATCTTCAGCCTCACACACAAAAGTCCATGGAAGAGGAGGTAGGATTGGGAGGCTGCTGCCAGTTAGTACATGATTTATTACCTCACTCTGACCAGTGGTAGAGCTTTATCTTACTAGACATAGCAGAGTCAAAAGTGTTAAGTGTAGTAGAGCTATGAAACTATAGTTTGTATGTCTGTCCTCCAACAGCTCCCTACTTTCCTCTCCGCTCTCCATAGACCTCATTGTTAAAAGCATGAAAGAGCGAAGCAGCCTGATAAAGGCAAATATAAGCATTTTAATGATATAATGATTTAATGATATATTACATGTACAAATACATACATCTTACATTCATATGCACAAAATAAGTAGCAGATCATAAAAATAAAAACAGTATTCAGGACAGACACCACTACTCTTTTATTGAACCCACTTTTGGTATTGACTTCAAAACTTGCATTAAAAATGATTGCGTGGCAGCTAGAGATGAGCGAACTTTAAAAAAAAGTTCGGCGTTCGGCATTCGGGTTGTGGTAACTCGCGCATCCTGTTATGGATTCCACTATCGCGGCATATGGAATCCATAAGGGGCGGCTTCCACCAACCCGAACTGTTGAACAGCCGAAGGACCTGGGGTAACGTCACCGTCATGTGATCAGTGCAGGGGGCTTGGCTCAGCATGGGATTAAATCCAGGCTGAGCCATGCCCCCTGCACTGATCACATGACGATGACGTCACCCCAGGTCCTTCGGCAGTTAAAGTTCGCTCATCTCTAGTGGCAGCCCCCAAAGGATTGATTTTAATTAAAAGAAAATCCATTTTTGTTGTTGAGATTCAAGTTACCATACTTTTCCAATCTGATGGCATGTGACTGGAGTCCACTTATGGTCACAGGGTTAGTTGACATGTCAGATAAATAATATAAGAGGAGTTTATGTATAGTTTGAACTCAGAATCAAGCATGATTTTAATAGGTACTTATCACATTGCATTATGCATTGCATTAGGATGTTCGGGACACGGACCCGAACCCGAACATTTTCATAAAAGTTCGGGTTCGGGTCCGTTGTTCGGCTATTATTCCTGCTTTTTGAAAGGCTGCAGAGCGGCTAATCAACAAGCGTTTTACATCTTTGCCCTAAGAAGCCATCACAGCCATGCCTACTAATGGCATGGCTGTGATTGGCAGAGTGCAGCATGTGACCCAGCCTCTTTATAAGCTGGAGTCACATAGTGCCGCACGTCACTCTGCTGCTGTTAGTATAGGGAAAGGTTGCTACAGCATGGGACATCAGTCTAATCCTTTTTGGTAGCTCAGTGAAGGAAAAAATGCTTTTTCTGGCAGGTCAAGTCCCCTACATTACCTTTTGTATAATTTAGTGGTGACATAGTCCATTTCTGTAGTCTGGGGCAAAAATCTGTATTGTGGTGCTATAGAGCACTTGTGCAAACAACGCACCAAAACGTATTTTCAATTTCAGCAGTGAAATAGTGCATCAGTGCATTTTTGGGAAAAAAGAGCAGTATTCCTGGTCTACAAAGCAGTTTAAAATACACCGCCCAAATACCTATTTTACATTTCTGCTGTGAAATAGTGCACCAGTGTATTTTTGGAAAAAAAAGCGGTATTCCTGGTCCACAAAGCAGTTTTAAATACACCGCCCAAATACGTATTTTAAATTTTAGCACTGAAATAGTGCACTTTTCTGTTTTGTTGAAAAAAAGTTGTATTCTTGCTTCACAGAGCAGTTGTGCAGACAGCGTAAAAATACCTACCGTATTTTTCGCTTTATAAGACGCACTTTTTTTATAAGTAAAGTCATGGTACAGTAATCCTCTTCAAGCAGTGTTTGTACTTTAAACTCATGCTAAACTCAATGCTATGTACAACTTACTATGAAAGCGGCAGGCAGGGCGGCAGTGTAACCTCGCGATGCTCACTCATTCACGCTCCCGCTCTGCCTTCATGAATGAAGTGGGAGAAGCGTGAATGAGTGAGCATCGCGAGGTTACACTGCCACCCTTCCTGCTGCTTTCATAGTAAGTTGTACAGAGGATTGCCTGAGTTTAAAGTACAAACACTGCTTGAAGAGGATTACTGTACCATGACTTTACTTATGAAAACTGCTGTGTGCGGGGCCCGATGTATCACAGTACAGTGACTGCATCGGGCCCCGCCGCGAGTGTTGCCAGCCTCCATCCCCTACCCCCATGAAAACTGCTTCATTACACAGAAAGCAGAGTGTTATGGAGCATTACATTAAAAGATTTTACATACAGCATAAAGACTGCTGTAAGTGGGTGGCCAATGGTGTAATGGGGGTCACTATTCACACAGGACAATATACTGTGACACATATGGTACTGTGACTAGCATAAGATCATCTGAATAGTGACCCCCATTACATAAGATGCTATATGTGTGTCATCCACACATCCACCACACTAGTGTATGATCTACAAATCCCCCCCATAAGAGTGTCATCCACAGATCGTCTCATAACCGTGTCTTCCACAGGTCCCCCATAACAGTGTGTCCACCACAGATCCCCCCTATAACAGTGTGTCCACCACAGATCCCCCCTATACCAGTACAGCAATGGTTCGGGCAGCACTACTCACAGTTCCTTAACAGAAGATCATTTGGTGGTGGTGCCTGTAATATCAGGTCCCGGCCCATGGGTCCTCAATCCATTCAGTATGACGATTATGTACGAAAGATTACGGCACTCTTGTTCTGGCGGTTTCTTTTCTTTATTTCTCCAAAAGTGTAGCAACGTTTCAACCATAAGGTCTTTATCAAGCTCATACAACCATTTACAGAGTGCCTATAAATACCCCAGGGTTCCCTCTCATTGGTCACAGTGTACATTGCATCAACCACAATTAAAACAAGCCCTTTTCCCATGTTTCTCACCATGTACCTTTACCACATCCATATCTGATTCATACTGTAGTCGATCCAACAATATCCCATCCGAATTCATTTCTAAAAATGTAACAATCCACTCTCGGCGTCACTCTGTATCTATTGCGCATGCTCCCGCTATCGACGTCATAACATGCCTCCAATCAATTCGTCTGGCACTTGCATTCAATGTGCACACCTTATTCCGGTCACGTGTGCGTTCCATGTGTGCGTTCCATTGACGTTATTCTCGTCCGCCGGCCTCCAACATTACACATTAGCACGAGCGGAGCCACAGTATCACGTGACAGTTCACATGACCTAAATGCTAAACCAAGCGCTTTCCTTCACATTACTAGCATAGTATTTAGAGTATAGCAACGCAGATTTTGAGCGGCTAACAGGTGTCTGAAAACGGGGGGGCCAGGACAGTAATCCAAAACCATCAATAATAGATTAACATCTGAATTTCATTATCCCAAGGAGGAACACGTACCTGTAAAGACATACATTTAACCATCGGACCCCTCCATAGGACCTATATGTACACACGTTTCATTAATATCGCCATTTGTCCATCCCACTGGTTCGCTGGCTCATTTTCCTTTTACTTGGGTGTAATATGTAGCCCCAGTACATCCATACATCCATATGGGTGACCAGAAGCCTCACAAATCACCTCTACCGTGTTTCAAGGTTCTATAGGATCCCCAACAATCACCCTCATACGTGATCCTCCTTAGTAGACCCACAACGTAGAAAACTACGACTACTTATACATACTGTCCGTGTCCTTACCACCAGCACCTGTTGTCCCCCCAAAGCTGTTCATACACGTGGATATTCACATCAGTCCATGGATGGAAAAAGGATCGACACAGAATTCATCCTAGGATAAACCTAGAAAAGGACAAATAGTTAAAACTAACACGGCTATCAGCCGGGCAATCTTACTTTAGGGTACTCTTTATTGCACAATAACCCAGGGACACTTCAGATCAATATAGGGAGCCTACCTTAAAATCCCTGTTTAACCCTCTCAGTTCCAATGTATCTAACTCAAAGATCCACTTTAGTTCATTCCTTTTTAACAGTTTCTCCCTATCACCTCCCCTTCTTAACGGCGGAACTCCGTCAATGATCCGGAACCTCATCTGTGAGACATTATGACAATGTTTCACAAAATGTTCCGGAACTGGTAGTTCAGTCACCTCCTTCCTCTCTGTTTCCGTTTTGCTCATCAATTTAATTAATCCTGTTCTTGCAAGCTTGTGTGGTCTCCTCCACATACAAGAGACCACACGGGCATTGGATAACATAAATTTCAAACTCAGATGAACAGGTGTAGAAGTCCCCTATCTCATATCTCCTCCCTGTTCTCGGATGATTGAAGGAGCTACCTCTGATTAGGCCTCTGCAATTGCAGCAGCCCAAGCAGGGGTAGCACCCCTTCTTTTTAGAACGCTGTCTCGGCTTCATGGTGTCCGTCCTGACCAATTCATCCCCCAGATTCCTAGGTCGACTATACGACATCAGGGGTGGAGACTGAAACTCCTCCACCTCTGGAAATGATCTGGCTAAAATTTCCCAATTGCGCCTTAAGATATTAGAGATATTCCCACTGACATTCGTATACTTAGACACAAACGGTACTCTTTTAATCTGGGGTTTACCTTCACTCTCCCCCCTTAATAGTTGCTGTCTGTCCTTCATTTTCATCTCACTCAACTGCTTATCAATCAGATTCTTGGGGTATTGTCTATCTCTAAACTTATTGGCCATTACTTCCAATCTTCTCCCTAGATTTCCCTCTTCTGACACAATTCTCTTTGCCCGCAAAAACTGGCTATATGGGAGAGATTCCATTGTCCTTTTTGGATGTGCACTCTGGAAGTGCAACAGGTTGTTACGGTCTGTAGGTTTAATAAACAGATCCGTTTCCAACCTGTTGCCTCTTGCATATACCAACGTATCCAAGAACTGTAACGAACATCGGGAATGAACCATAGTAAACTTTAACTCTGTGTGGATCTGTTTAATAAAATCATGAAAGGCCTGTAACTCACTGTCTGTGCCCTTCCATACCAGGAAAATGTAATCTATGTACCTCATCCACCCCCTCTCAAACTGGAAGAGGGTGGATGGGTACACGTGACACTCCTCTATAGTGGACATATATACATTTGCGTATATCGGGGCCATATTCAACCCCATGGCCATGCCTCTGCACTGTACATAAAAGGGATCTTCAAAAAGGAAGTAATTATTAGTTAATAGAATCTCTAGAAGGGATAAGAAGAATTCTTTCTTACCGGGGTCTTGCTCAGTTTTATCAATAGCCCATTTTACTGCCTCCAAACCCAGTTCATGGCCTATGCTGGTGTACAGGCTGGTGACATCAAACAGCCTTTTGACATATAAACCACTCTCCTTAAGTGTCAACTTATGTCCCTCTGGTGAAACTTCATCAGTAACAACCTTTTGATCTTTAAAGTAAACCTTCATTTAATTCTCCTAAACAAATTATACAAGTCCATTTCTATCTGGAACCAGTCCACTGGAGCGGCCGGACAGAAAGAGAGTCCCCTATTTAGTAGGGATATTTCTTCTTGTGTTAGTTCATAGGAGGATATATTTACCACCAATGATGACGAGGGTTGATTGTCCTTGTCCATATACTTAATTGTAGCTCCTTTTGCACCGCTACCTGTTTGTTCCCACTCGGTGGTTTCTTCGACCTCGTAATTCTCACTTGAGTATCTTCCTTGTGTACCCTGTCTGTTGTGGTTCCTCTGTCCAACTCTTCTTGTTTTCCTCCTTCTGCTTGTCCTAAAAAATCACGCTCTGTACTTTGTTCTCTAGAGGATTCTGTATCCGTCAGGTTCTCCCTTCGTCTCCTTGTCTTATTGGTATTCTGTCTTCGTGCATTCATACCATGTCTGGGCCCATATTTCAGAGTGGTCTTATAAATGTCCCCTCTGACATAATCTTCTTGATCCCTATTCCATTTTTGTTTCTTCGTAGTTTGTATGCCTTCCCGATATTTCTTGAGATCTGTCATCTTTTGCTCTTTCATATTTGAAAAATCATGTAATCCCATTGCCGCCTGCGATTGACCTTCATATTCCAATATTCTGGTTTGGATCTCAGTCACATCTTTCTGCAAGAATTCCATATTTAGAAGCATCATATCAAATGAGAATCTATTAGCTAAAAACGTGAATTTACTCAAAAACTCTGCATTGTTTGGAAAGAGAATAGGTCTGAGATGCGTTCTGAGACCTCTTGGGATATGTTCCACTTTGTAATACTCACGTAGGGTTAGGAGGTGAAGTTCAGTATTTATCAACTGCTTATTCTCATGTTCTCATTTCTTCTTGATGTACTCCGTTGTGGGTTGGTTCAGGAAGGCGCCCTGCTCTGTGTTACCCTTAAGGATATGTGCGATCTGATCACTTGTGTATAAAAGACTTTTCGGTGAATCCATTTTCATATAACCACTCTTTCACTGCATCAATAATACAGTCACAACTCAGCGACTGGTGTGCAAATCCCCAGACCTTCTTAATGTACAGCAATGGTTCGGGCAGCACTACTCACAGTTCCTTATTAACAGAAGATCATTCGGTGGTGATGCCTGTAATGTCAGGTCCCGGCCCATGGGTCCTCAATCCATTCAGTATAATGTAAAAAAGATGACGGCACTCTGTTCTGGCGGTTTCTTTTCTTTATTTTTACATTTTTAGAAATGAATTCGGATGGGATATTGTTGGATCGACTATAGTATGAATCAGATATGGATGTGGTAAAGGTACATGGTGAGAAACATGGGAAAGGGGCTTGTTTTAATTGTGTTTGATGCAATGTACACTGTGACCAATGAGAGGGAACCCTGGGATATTTATAGGCACTCTGTAAATGGTTGTATGAGCTTGATAAAGACCTTATGGTTGAAACGTTGCTACACTTTTGGTGAAATAAAGAAAAGAAACCGCCAGAACAAGAGTACCGTAATCTTTTTTACGTTTTACCCCCTATAACAGTGCCATCCAGATATCCCCCATAACAGTGTCATCCATAGATCCCCTATAACACTGCCATCCACAGATTCCTCATTACAGTGCCATCCACAGATCCCCCATAAATGTGCCATCCACAGATCCCCCATAACAGTGCGTCATCCACAGGTCCCCATAACAGTGTGTCATGGACAGATCCCCATAAGAGTGTGTCATCCACAGATCCCCCATACCAGTGCCATCCACAGATCCCCCAAAACAGTGCCATCCACAGACAACCATTAGTTCAAAACCCACCAAAAGCACACCTTTTGGTTCAAAATATTTTTTATTATTTTCCTCCTCAAAAATCTAGGTGCGTCTTATCATCAGGTGCATCTTATAATGTGAAAAAAAATTGGTATTTTAAATTTCTGCACTGAAATAGTGCATTAGTGTTTTTGTTGGGGAAAAAAGCCGCATTCTTTGTCCACAGAGCAGTTTTCAATAAACCACACAAATACCTACATTTAAATTTCATCAGTGAAATACTGCATTAGTGTATTTTGTGGGAAATAAACCTGTATTGTTGTTACAGAGAGCAGATTGGCATGCAACGCACAAAAACATATTGTAAAATTTAGCTGTGAAATACTGCATTTCTGTAGTTTGTTGCAATAAACACTGGTTTTGTGATACATAGCAGATCTAAGGCCTACAATTTATTTCAGTCATTTAAAGTAACCTTTTGAACACCGCATTTATATAGTTGGTTGCAAACACACTGGTTTTGTGGTAGATAGCACATTTGCGGTGTACACTGCATTTCTGACAGTCAAATAAAACTGATAACTTCTGTTTTTACAGTGTTGGTATGAAAAATCAAATTTTTGGTGATAGTTAAGTAATTGTATTGAATTGCTCCGTTACACTGTTGTGTGACCTAAAGAAATGTATTCTGTTTATGACACGGGCACTGCCTTCCTGTATAGTGAACTTAATTGTTGACTATTGGCAGTTAAATGCAGCAGTCTCTTATGTTTCTTTATGACTCTGCTGGCAGGGTTTCCCAGGGCCATAACCATAGTCCTGCCCCAGAAGTGGAAGAGATTGATTGCACGGATGCTCAAACACTAAGGCCTCTTTCACACGAGCATGTCCGGATTAGGTCCGGATGCGTTGCGGATGCGTTCAGTGAAAACTGTGCGATTTTGCAGGCAAAGTCATTCACTTTTGTCTGCAATTACATTAAATTGTTCAGCTTTTTCCATGCGGGTGCAATGCATTTTGATGCGTTTTTCACGTGCTTGATAAAAAACTGAAGGTCTACTAACAACTAGTGATGTCGCGAACATAAAATTTTCAGTTCGCGAACAGCGAACGCGAACTTCCGCAAATGTTCGCGAACGGGCAACCCGGGCGAACCGCCATAGACTTCAATTGGCAGGCGAATTTTAAAACCCACAGGGACTCTTTCTGGCCACAATAGTGATGAGAAAGTTGTTTCAAGGGGTCTAACACCTGGACTGTGGCATGCCGGAGGGGGATCTATGGCAAAACTCCCATGGAAAATTACGTAGTGGACGCAGAGTCGGGTTTTAATCCATAAAGGGCATAAATCAACTAACATTCCTAAATTGTTTGGAATAACGTGCTTTAAAACATCCAGTGTGTGTATACGATCAGGTATGATGTTGTATCGATCAGGTAGTGTAAGGGTTACGCCCGCTTCACTGACATTGACAGACCAAACTCCCCTTTTAATGCACTGCAAACAGTTCATTTGCACAACCGCAAACTCCCCATTGGCACAAGGTTGGATACCAAGCTAGCCACGTCCCGGTGATGTCATTGAAGGTTTCTTCCTCCACCCAGCCACGTACAACACCAAGGGTCCCCAAAAGATGAATTGAATTGATTTTTTGAACGGTGAGATGGTTAAAAAAAGGCTGGCTCCCTCCCCTTTGTTTTTATCCACGGTGACTGCGTCTGCGCCGTGCAATTTACTGTCACACCCGATATGAGTATAATTTTCTGTAGTACTATTCTCATCAGTTTAATCCCTCTAACGTCCCCAATCTGGGTGCCATTTATTGAATAGATTTTTCGAACGGGGAGATGGTTAAAAAAACGCTGGCTCCCTCCACTCTGTTTTAATCCACGGTCACTGCGTCTGCGCCGTGCAATTTACTGTCACACCCGATATGAGTGGTATTTTCTGTAGTACTATTCTCATCAGTTTAATCCCTCTAACGTCCCCAATCTGGGGGCCATTTATTGAATAGATTTTTCGAACGGGGAGATGGTTAAAAAAACGCTGGTGGCTCCCTCCGCTCTGTTTTAATCCACGGTCACTGCGTCTGCACCGTGCAATTTACTGTCACACCCGATATGAGTGGTATTTTCTGTAGTACTATTCTCATCAGTTTAATCCCTCTAACGTCCCCGACTCCCCAATCTGGGGGCCATTTATTAAATAGATTTTTCGAACGGGGAGATGGTTAAAAAAACGCTGGCTCCCTCCACTCTGTTTTAACCTTAGATTAAAGTGTAAATATTAAGTGCCTTTTTTTTATGCAAAGTCCTGTGCCACACGGGATGACAGGGGTGGGCACTGGCAGTGGGCACACTACAGTCAGTTGAAGTCGGCCTGACACACACTGGCAGGCAACTAACCTTAGATTAAAGTGTAAAAATTAAATGCCTTTTTTTGATGCAAAGTCCTGTGCCACACGGGATGACAGGGGTGGGCATTGGCAGTGGGCACACTACAGTCTGTGGGCCTGCAGCTCCTCACACACAGGCAGGCCAGGCAACTGCAATATGTATATAAAGGAAAAAAAAAAGCAGACTAATGTTGCAGCCCTAAAAAGGGCTTTTTGGGGTGCTGTCAGGACGCTGTCCTTACAGCAGAGATCAGATGAGTCTTTCAGGACTGGAGTGGACACTGAATTCACTAGCCTAGCTATCGATTTCCCAATTAAATCAGCAGCAACTACACTCTCCCTCCTCTCACTAAGACTGCAGCTTCAGAATGAATCTAAAATGGATGTTGTGCAGGAGTTGGGAGGGTCTGGGAGGGAGGGTATGCTGCTGATTGGCTGGAATGTGTCTGCTGACTGTGAGGTACAGGGTCAAAGTTTGCTCAATGATGATGTATAGGGGGCGGACCGAACATCGCATGTGTTCGCCCGTTGAGGCGAACGCGAACAAGCTATGTTCGCCGGGAACTGTTCGCCGGCGGATAGTTCGGGCCATCTCTACTAAAAACATCTCCTAGCAACCATCAGTGAAAAACGCATCGCACCCGCACTTGCTTGCGGATGCAATGCGTTTTTCAAGCAGCCCCATTCACTTCTATGGGGCCAGGGCTGCGTGGAAAATGCAGAATATAGAACATGCTGCGTTTTTCACGCAACGCAGAAGTGATGCGTGAAAAACAACGCTCAAGTACACAGACTCATTGAAATGAATGGGTCAGGATTCAGTGCGGGTGCTATGCGTTCACGTCACGCATTGCACCCGTGCGGAAAACTCGCTTGTGTGAAAGGGGCTTAAGGTTTGAGGATGGGGACAGGGGGAGGCCACGACAGCATGTCTCTGATGATGACGAAACACAGGTGCAAACTGCTGCGGCTTTCTGTGGTGTGTAGACCGACAACGAGGGCAGGGGTGAAGACTGGGTGGAAGATGATGTTCAGAACAATGAGGTCCTACACCCCAAAATATACCACTAAAATCCATTTTGTTCCATGGGTGGTGATAAAATCATAATTTTTTAGGACAGGAATTACTTTTGCGGCCTGGCTGCATATGTGCCGGGAACAATAATATAGTTAATCCGTCTGGGAGTTCAGGGGTTGACATATTCCAATTATTTACTGTCAAGTAACCCTGCACTGCACAGGTGACAGTGACCGAAAATGTGAATAATCCTCTTTAAAAATTTTGGGTGCAATATTACCATTTTTGCCAGGTACAAAGCCCTGCTATGCATAGGTGACAGTGACTGAAAATGTGAATAATCCTCTTTTAAATTGTTGGGTGAAATATTACCATTTTTGCCAGGTACAAACCCCTGCACTGCCTAACTGTCAGGGAACTTACAATTGGCGGTTACATTCTTGTATGACATAAAATCTTTTTGGGCTGTGAAGCCAAAGGTAGTCGGCAACAATATATTTTTTATTTTTTTAAATAAATTGCTGTAGACCCCCAAAAATTGGGAAAATATAAAAAAATAAAACAAACTGTAAGTGCATGGTAGTATAACAATGTTTTGGTGAGGCCAGTATACATGTCTATTCTGCATAAGGTACAAACAAGTCCTGTGGGATCCATGCCTGGTTCTTTTTAATAAACGAAAGCTTGCCCACATTGGCTGCGGACAGGCGGCTGCGCTTGTCTGTGATAATGCCCCCAGCCATGCTAAACACACGTTCAGACAATACAGTGGCTGCAGGGTAGGCCAGCACCTCAAAGGCGTAAAGGGCAACCTCAGGACATGTGCCTAATTTGAAGACCCAGACGTTGAATGGGTCAGACCCAGTGGCGAAGCTAGAAATGATTGGGCACCACAGCAAATATTTGACACAGTAATGTTTGTGCAACCCCTTCCTTTCATGCCGTCATTCCTGGGGCTACTAAAGATCGCTGTCTCAGAGCAGGCCCAGCAGCTGTTCCATCCGCTTTCTATACTGTCTGTACTGCCAGTGTATATAATTTAATTGAATAATACTGTTGAGGGGGCCCTGACAAAGTCTTTTAGTCCTCCTCCTCCTCTGCCTCCTCCTGGCTGGGCCCCTTCTAAGTCAGGGCCCCAAAACAGTAGCTTCCCCTGTAGCTATGCCCCTGGGCAAACCCACCAGTCAGTATGTGTACTCTTCCACCATGTTGCTAAAATGCTGCCTCCTGCTAAGACATTCCAGATCTGCTGGTGGTGCAGGTTGTTGTGGCGTAATGACAAAGCTTTCCCACATTTCGCTAACCCAGCCTTCTGAAGTGCTGGTGGTGACCCAGCTGCCCGTGAGCTGGCTTGGGCGCCACCCTGCTGAGAACACGGTTCCACCTACTCCTCCTCCTCATCCTACAGAGCTGTGTCCTGGCTGGACAATTGTTTTCCTGGCCAGGGCCTATGTTGGTGCAGGAACCCACCTTCCGAGCCACTTGGATGTCACTGGCCTTAAGTTAAGGATAAGGCGTATATATAGTTTTGTTTGCTTACATAGTTAGTTTAGCTGCATTATAGTTATTTTAATAAGTAGATTTGTAAATAGACAATAAATATTTGTGTAATGGGTGGCTCACTCTGCAAAGGAGATAGGAAAATGGGTGCACTAACGTCCAAGTATGGGTACTCACCGGACCCACAAAAATAATCTATGGATTCAACAAAAAAATGGACAGGCACACCAAATCTGGTCAGGAGAAATTTGACATTCACAATCTAGTCCGTACTTTAAATTTATTATATGTAAGATAAAATACAAAAGATAAAAAGGAGACCTAAAGTAGTATGCAAGTATCCGGTTTCAGATAAAATATGGAGAGACGGATAAGACGACCGTATTCAAAGTCCATCCATCCGTCCGTCCATTGGTCATCCAAGCCAGTGTATGCTGCACACTCCAAATAATCAAATTTCACAATAGCTCACCAAATTTCATCAATATTACACAAAATTCCCAGGAAAGTGCAGATGCAAAAAAGCTTTAAATAAAATAATATTAAAAATACATATAGTTCATACAAAATTAATCCATAAAAATCCTCAAGTAATTAATGTCTAAAGTTCATCCCAGACCTGAACCAAATAGTCATTCAATAGTACCAGTTGTTCAGTCAGGTCTATCTATCCCTTATTGGTATCCTATGTTCATCCGTTAAACAGTCATGCGGCAGAGTGATTGTAAGAGAGATCCTCTATGATCATTAGCATTGGTTCATGTATAGCACCTAATGTTTGATGTTGATTGAATTGTATATTGTATTTCCTCTGTGCACTTCATATATTTAAAAGGTCTCACCCGCTCAGACGATCTCAGTCTCGCGCTTCTGCAGGGATCATACACGGTGCTGCGGCTCCTTTGCAGTCTGTATCGCACCGCTGCTCCCGGCTCCTGCTCACCACAGTGGCATCCCACGTGGTGTAGCGCAGAGCGTCTTACCTCAGAGGCACGCTGATGGTGGGCGGGCTTGGAAGGACGCTGATGGTGGGTGGGCTTGGAAGGATCGCTGGTACTTTCAATATACTGCCGTCTTATCCACTTAGATTTTAATGGAAATTTCACTCTAGAGTTTTCTCCTGCAGGAAAGAGCAAATATGGGGGTTTCTAACGCCAAACGCGTTTCGGGACCGTCTCGTCCCTTCCTCAGTGGCTGAACCCCCCTGGCGTCCCCATCAGATTATTTATAGTCTCTGATCCAATTCACTTTGGGTCTCCCTGAAACATTGGGATGGACTTCTGTGGAACTGGATTTACATTCCTCACTCTTTTCAATTAAATAATATCCATTCCTTATTTATACCACGAACAGGTAAAAGGATAAAATGTACGATATAAATATCATTATAGCATATGAATATATACTGTATATATAAATAAATAAAAAAATACAAATGTCAATATAAGATACATGTTATGTGTATAAAGGCTTTCATATTTATCTTTCTTCACATTTTAACCCCATAGAGGAGATACCCATATTTATTTATTTAATAAACTGATTCACGGTCTTCCAGTAAATGATTGTACACTCCCCCTACACCTTGAATGATGCAAGAGGAAGAATAGAAAGGTGGGTTTTTGTCGCAAAGAGGCAAAGAGGGGATCCAGGGTGTATACAACAAAACCATGGGTTCCACCGTCTGCGTCAACCACCCACCCCCTACAGAAAACCGAAAATCTCATAATCAGCAATCAGACCCTTCGGCACTAAACAATCAAAATCAAAAATCCTTCTGGATTCGATCCGAGACATTCGGCATAAATGGTCTCCCCCTCTCCAATGTCTCCCGACTCTCTCCAGGGCTGGGTACGTCAAACCTGTCGGGTCTTTGTTATGAACTTTTTTAAAGTGGTTTGAGAGAGTATGTTTTTCATAGCCCTTCTTTATATTAGCTATATGTTCTGCCACTCTTTTTTTCAAAGTCCTTTTGGTCCTACCCACGTATTGCTTTTTGCATGGGCATTCTATAAGGTATATAACGTTGGTAGAGTCACATGACAGGCTTTCCTTAATCTCATGAATATACGCGCTATTTGTCGATTTCTTTACAGTGGTTTTCTTTTCAAATCTGGTAATTTTACAGTTGGAGCATCTGCCACATCTAAAAAAGCCTTTAAGGCCCAACCATTTCTGGATATCCCCATTTTGTTTGCTAAACCTCTTCACAGTAGGTGCTACCTTAATGCCCAGATTTGGGACCTTTGTAAAGGTAATTGAGGGGGTAGGACTTATCATGGTGCCGATAGTTTTGTCACTTATAATTAGGTGCCAATGTTTCTCTATGATTTTTCTAACCTCCCTATATTTTACATTGTAGGGTAAAATTATACGGATTTTCTCATCTTCATTGTTTTTAATATTAACTTTTTCCTCAAAAAACTCATTCCTCTCTGAATTCCTGACTTTCTGCAGCGCCCCTTCCACTGTCTTATCAGGATACTTCTTCTCTAAAAATTGAGTCTTCATTCTCGCCGCCTCTATTTCAAAGTCACATTCTTTCGTACAGTTCCTCTTGATTCGTCTGAACTGTCCGAATGGAAAGTTCAAAAGCCAGTTAGGTAAATGACAGCTGTCATAATAGATATAGCTATTTTTACTTACTGTTTTTTGAAATGTGGTGCAGATTAGTTCTCTCCCTTCTTTTTTTATTTGGAGATCTAGGAATTCTACCGTTTCCCTACTAATATTAGATGTAAATTGTAGATTTCTGTCGTTAATGTTGATTTCCTCCAGAAAAAAACGCAATGCTTCCTCTCCACTCCGCCAAATGAACAGGATATCGTCGATGTACCTCTGCCAGAGCACCAGATCCACCCCCAGTCTGGGTTTGATGACTTCATATTCCCAATCCGCCATGAACAAATTGGCGTAACTAGGGGCGAATCTGGTGCCCATGGCAGTACCCTGCCGTTGTAAATAAAATTGCGAATTGTAATAAAAATAATTGTGAGAGAGGATGAACATCACAAGTTCCTCCAGGTAATCAGCTTGTTCCTTTGGAATGTCACTACTCCTTTCCAATTGCCTAGTCATGGCTTCTATTCCTTTCCTATGTTCTAGAAACCCCCATATTTGCTCTTTCCTGCAGGAGAAAACTCTAGAGTGAAATTTCCATTAAAATCTAAGTGGATAAGACGGCAGTATATTGAAAGTACCAGCGATCCTTCCAAGCCCACCCACCATCAGCGTCCTTCCAAGCCCGCCCACCATCAGCGTGCCTCTGATGTAAGACGCTCTGCGCTACACCACGTGGGACGCCACTGTGGTGAGCAGGAGCCGGGAGCAGCGGTGCGATACAGACTGCAAAGGAGCCGCAGCACCGTGTATGATCCCCGCAGAAGCGCGAGACTGAGATCGCCTGAGCGGGTGAGACCTTTTAAATATATGAAGTGCACAGAGGAAATACAATATACAATTCAATCAACATCCAACATTAGGTGCTATACATGAACCAATGCTAATGATCATAGAGGATCTCTCTTACAATCACTCTGCCGCATGACTGTTTAACGGATGAACATAGGATACCAATAAGGGATAGATAGACCTGACTGAACAACTGGTACTATTGAATGACTATTTGGTTCAGGTCTGGGATGAACTTTAGACATTAATTACTTGAGGATTTTTATGGATTAATTTTGTATGAACTATATGTATTTTTAATATTATTTTATTTAAAGCTTTTTGCATCGGCACTTTCCTGGGAATTTTGTGCAATATTGATGAAATTTGGTGAGCTATTGTGAAATTTGATTATTTGGAGTGCAGCATACACTGGCTTGGATGACCAATGGACGGACAGATGGATGGACTTTGAATACGGTCGTCTTATCCGTCTCTCCATATTTTATCTGAAACCGGATACTTGCATACTACTTTAGGTCTCCTTTTTATCTTTTGTATTTTATCTTACATATAATAAATTTAAAGTACGGACTAGATTGTGAATGTCAAATTTCTCCTGACCAGATTTGGTGTGCCTGCCCATTTTTTTGTTGAATCCATAGATTTGTAAATAGTTTGTTAATTATTTGAGTGAATGGGGAGGGGGGGGGGGGTGTTGTGTGTGTTCGATTAACTGAATTGATTTTCACTGTCTGGTGTTCAGGAATTTCTGCACCCCAAATTCAGTACATGTTGCAGGCAGAGGATGTGTGTCAAACCAGCTAGGCCCAGACCTGCTATTATTTTTCGGCCATTAGCGCACAACACCAGGCAGGGCTGGAGGCTCAGTGACACCGGGATGGAACCAATCATCGGTCAGTTGTTCCATGCCTGTCCACAGCTCCTGCGTGGTATGGGGTTTGTCCCACAAACACACAAGTTTTAAAACAGCCTGCTGTCGTTTCCCCCTGGTTGTGCTGCTGTGGGTGGTGAAGATGTTGTGGCGAAACCAACCTCGCCACTGGATTTTGGAGGGGACAGATTGCCAGCCTCTTGCCCCAGGATTATGGGCACTCTTATCAGCCCATGCTAAACGTTTGAACCCCTGGTCTAATTCGTGCCATTCTGGGTTATGTTAAATGTCTGTGTGTACTGAAAAGGGTGGGGCTTTGTATATTCGAATAGTGATGTCTGTCCTATTGTCCCCACGTGTGTATTGGCGATTTCCCTTTGTCCTGAGAGATAATTGAATGACTCCTCGGTTGTCTCCAGGACAGAAGACATTGTGTATTCTCCTGCCTGCGATGATTACATCAACCCGTGTAGGGTAATTGTATCACAGGCAGAGGGGAGGATTATGATGGGGGTGTTTCTAATGTCCCATTGTTTGTGATTGGCTGCTGTATCCCCTGTGTCTCAGTCTTCCTTCTGGTCCCCTAGGGCAGTGTCCACCAGGCGGGAAACCTGAATAAATACCGGGCAGGTAGCCCTCAATAAAAGAGAATTCCTGTTTAACCATCAATACGGAGCCTCGTCTCGTACTTGGGGGGGGGGGATTGCTACTCCAGAACGTTCTCTTGCCTGTTCCAGGAAAGGAGGACTTCGTATGGTTCCAGTTCGGTGGATTCGAGTGGTTGTGGGTTTCTGTGCTCTTCGCCAGGGGAATCGCCCGAACGGTATTAACCCTCACTATTCCGGGTTATACCGTAACACTGTGCTCTTCTCCAGGGGAATCGCCCGAACTGTATTAACCCTCACTATACCCGGTTATACTGTAACAACTGGTGGCAAGCAGTGGGATCGTACCTACAGCCAGAAGGACAACGACAGGTGGCACCATGGATTTTACAATTTGAGGGCAACACGTGTCCCAGTACAGCGACCCAAACAGCACTGGAATGGAACCAGCAGTGGAGTATGATGAGGGTGTCATGGATGAATGAGATGCAGTCCGCAAAGGCATCTGGTACCAGGCACTGGGTATTGTGGAATATCTGCGGGACGAGAGGCTCCCCAAGGATGAGCAGCTACAGCAGAAGCGAGTAGCCCTGCGGATGCTCTTCCTAGAAGAGCAGCCTCTGGAAGAGTCGGTAGAAGACCTGAAGCACCTGGTATGCTGGGAGATGTGGCTGGAAGATGCCTACCAGGCACTCTAGTGGTATGAAGCTCAGTACCTATCTGGACAGCCGAGCATGACAAGCCAGAGGGAGATGAGTTTGATGGTCCTGGATTGTTATGGGAGACTTTTTCAGGAGTTTGGGAGCCCTACACAAGCCTGGTTCAGGGACCTCTTTGAGTGGCGGGAGAGCAGGTATGACTGGGACGACACTCACAAAATTGAGCAAGACCTGGTCCACCTGGTGACCTGGGAGATGGAGCTGAAACAGGATTACAAGCAGCTGTTCCACTCCAGTGAGAGGGCTCAGCGAGAGAGCAGAGTTTCAGACCCAGGTCCAGAGTCCTTCAGCTGGGAGGATATTGTGGAGGTTTACTGGAAAGAAACCCAGGTGGCCGGTGGAGATGGGACCAAGGTCTCTATACCGGTCCGGCAGGGAATTGTAGCCCAGTCTCCATTTACCAGCGGCAGGCTGAGTTACAGGGGGCAGAGACAGTTGGTCCTGTCCCCCAGCGGCAGAGTCAAGTGCAGGGAATTGGGTGCCCAGTCTCCATTCCCCATCGGCAGAGTGTCCAGCAGGGAAAAGAGAGCCCAGTCTCCTTTCCCCAGCAGCAGGACACCGTGTTGGGAGCGGAGATAGTCGGTCTCCCTCCCCAGAGGCTGGAAGTATGTATGGGAGAGGAGCTTGTTACCCCCTCTCCCCAGCGGCAGGCTAAGTTACAGGGGGCAGAAACAGTCGGTCCTGTCCCCCAGCAGCAGAGTCAAGTGCAGGGAATTGGGAGCCCAGTCTCCATCCCCCATCAACAGAGTGTCTGGCAGGGAATAGAGAGCCCAGTCTCCTTTCCCCAGCAGCAGGACACTGTGTTGGGAGCGGAGACAGTCGGTCTCCCTCCCCAGCGACTGGAAGAATGTCTGGGAGAGGAGCTTGTTACCCGCTCTCCCCAGCGACAGCATAACATACCAGGGGGAGACAGTAAGCCCCACAACAGTGGAGATGGGACCGAGAGCTCTCCACCAGCCCTACAGGGATGCTGGGTAGTCGGTCCAGATCCCCAACGGCAGGCGGATTTTCAGGGAGTAGGGACAGTCGGTCCTGCTCCCCAGCGGCATGTTTTGCAGGAAGAGAAGAGCATCATCTCCATTCCCCATCGGCCGTGTGATTTACAGGGATTTGGGAGCCCAGTCTCCATCCCCCAGCGGCAGTTTAACGCACCAATGGGGAGACAGTAAGCCCCACAACAGTGCAGATGGGACCGTGGTCTCTGCACTCACAGCACAGGGGGTAGGGACAGTCGGTCCTGTCCCCCAGCAAGAGGGCCATTTAGCCAAAGGGGAGACAGTCGGTCTCCCCCGACAGCAGCATGGTGGTCTATCTAAAGGGGAAACAGTCGGTCTCTCCCTACAACAACCAGGCTCCAACCAGGCTACTTCCGTGGTAGCGCTGGCACCAGGGCAGAGTACCGCTGGTCTCTGCCCACTCAGCAACCCACCAAGGCAGTCTACCAGTCCCCCACACAGCCGTAGTGAGGCACATGGACATGGACAGGTTTATCCCTTGCTCAGGTGTAGTAACCATTTATTGTGGGTGGGCTGTACTGCTGTTTCTGTTTTGTGAGTGGGCTGCTGGACTAACAAGGGCACTGACCAGCAGAAGGTCAGATACCCTGTTACTCTGTTTGGAATAGGGGAGATGTGTGGCGAAACCAACCTCGCCACTGGGTTTCGGAGGGGACGGATTGCCAGCCTCTTGCCCCAGGATTATAGGCCCTCTCATCAGCCCATGCTAAACGTTTGAACCCCTGGTCTAATTCGTGATATTTTGGGATATGTTAAATGTCTGTGTGTACTGAAAAGGGTGGGGCATTGTATATTCGAATAGTGATGTCTGTCCTATTGTCCCCACGTGTGTATTGGCGATTTCCCTTTGTCCTGAGAGATAATTGAATGACTCCTCGGTTGTCTCCAGGACAGAAGACATTGTGTATTCTCCTGCCTGTGATGATTACATCAACCCGTGTAGGGTAATTGTATCACAGGCAGAGGGGAGGAATATGCTGGGGGTGTTTCTATTGTCAAATTGTGTGTGATTGGCTGCTGTATCCCCTGTGTCTTAGTCTTCCTTCTGGTCCCCTAGGGGAGTGTCCACCAGGCGGGAGACCTGCATAAATACCGGGCAGGTAGCCCTCAATAAAAGAGAATTCCTGTTTAACCATCAATACGGAGCCTCGTCTCGTACTTGGGGGGGAATTGCTACTCCAGAACGTTCTCTTGCCTGTTCCAGGAAAGGAGGACTTTGTATAGTTCCAGTTCGGTAGATTCGAGTGGTTGTGGGTTGCTGTGCTCTTCGCCAGGGGAATCGCCCGAACAGTATTAACCCTCACTATACCGGGTTATACCGTAACACTGTGCTCTTCTCCAGGGGAATTGCCCGAATGGTATTAACCCTCACTATACCGGGTTATACTGTAACAGGTGTTATGCTGAGCGGATGAAGGGGTGGTAGAGGAGGAAGAGGAAGCTGAATAGGAGGAGAAGGAGGTAACAGGAGGCAAATAGAAATTCCCTGCAATCCTCTGGGGCGGAAGGACATTCGCTAAAATGCTATGCACCTCAGGCCCAGCCGTCACTGCATTTACCTAGTGTTCTGATAAGGGAGATATAACGTCCCTGCCTGTGCTTACTGGTCCATGTATCGGTTGTTATGTGGATCTTGCCACAGATGGTGTTGCGCAGTGCACACCTGATATTGTCCGCCACATGGTTGTGCAGGGAGGGGATGGCTCCCTGCAAAAGTAGTGGCGGCTGGGATCCACGTACTGTGGGACAACCACCGCCATAAGGTTTTTAAAACTATCCACCAGACAGAATGACAGCATTTCAAAGGACCAGGAAATTTGAAATCAAGGCATTCAGAGCCAGGGATTGCGGGTGGGTAGGGGGGTACTTCCTCTTTCTATTTCTCTTTCTCTCCAGTGTTTGGAAGATGGACAGCTGATAGCTGAACACTTCCATTGGATTTGGTGGAGATGGTGCTGGTGGAGACGGTGCCAGAAGTCTCTGTTTGCTGGGTGGCAGGTCCCACTGTCACTCACTTGAGCTCAGGTTTAGAACGTTTATTTATTATTTTTCAGTATTTTATGTTATTTTAAGTAATTTCCCTATCCACATTTGTTTGCAGGGCATTCACCTAAAGCTTACCTAAAACTACTGCTGCCTTTTGCAGCCCTCTAGACCTTTCCTGGGCTATTTTACCGCTATTTTAGTGCCCAGAAGTTCGAGTCCCCATTGACTTCAATGGTGTTCGGGTTCAGGGTCAAGTTCGGGTTAAGTTAGGATCCTGAACCCGAACAATTTTGTGAAGTTTGGCCGAACTCGTAGAACCCGATCATCCAGGTGTCCGCTCAACTCTACACAGGACCAATATATCTGACAGACTCAGCAGTTTTTAATGACTTCTTCAGCTTCTCCCATTGCTATTCCAGTAGGTTAGCCATTGGAATGCCTTCAAGTGTTCTTTCAAGGAAGATGTTTGCAGCACAGTCAAATTAGTTTCTACTCTGTTAAATCTGTTTGACCTGAAGACTGGATATACTCTTTTAAAACCTTGGCAACAACTAGTTCATTTATGCATGATAGTAAGTATTAATCATTAAATAAATGTAATAATAATTGATATTAAATACTTCATGAATTTTATTTTCAAAATATAAAGAATTCCCACTTCTAATTAATGGATATAATGATATAAAGTATAGGTCTTCATGGCTTGTTGTGGTTCTTTAAGCCAATAAATCAAATTAAGCAGAGGTGTAGCTAGGCTTTACCTCACCTGGGGGTGCTATGCTGTCTCTGTAAGACTAAGCCATTCCAATGTATAACTGTGTAATCTACGGCATTACTTTTCCCTTAGTGCTGCAACACAGTACCAATTCCCACATTATGCTCTATCAGAGTACTAATGCCCACATTGTGCCTCCTTCAGAGCAGTTATGCCCACATTGGGTCCATCACAGCAGTTATGTCTTCCTTGTGTCCCCTTACTGTAGTTATGTCCTCATTGTGGCCCCTTCACAGTAATTATGTCCTCCTTGTGTCCTTTCAGTGTAACTATATCCATCTTGTGTCCCCTTCACAGTATTTATGCTCTCCTTGTACCCCCCTCACTGTAGTTATGTCCTCCTTGCGGTACCTTTACAGTAGTTATGTCCTCTTTGTACCCCCTTCACAGTAGTTATGTCCTGCTTGTGACCACTTACAGTGGTTATGTCCTCCTTGTGCGTTCCCACACAGTTGTTATGTCCACTCTTTGGCCACTTCACAATAGTTATGTCCTCCTTGCCCCCCCCCCCCCCACTGTAGTTATGTCTATCTTGTGGTCTCTTCACAGTAATTTTGTACTCTGTGTGCTGCCCTCAATGTGGTTATGTCCATCTTAGGGCCCTTCACAGTAGTTAGGTCTTCCTTGTACCCCTTCAAAGTAGTAATGTCCTCTTTGTGGCCCTGTCACAGCATTGATGCCCACCTTTGCCCCCCGTTTCTCCTCCAGCTCCAAAAAAAATAATAATAATCCTTTCTTTCCCTGATGATCGGCACATCTGGTGTTCTCAGCTGCAGCAGCAGCATGACGCGGTCACACACATACATTGCGCTGCTGGCTATGCAGTGGAGCTCAGCAGAAAGGTGAAGCCGTCTGTTCTCTTCTTCACCATGAAAATAACAGAACTTCCCAGGTGAGCCCCTAAGCCTCTGCGCCTGGGGCACATGCCCTAAAGTGTGGGGCACGTACCCACACTACGTCATTGAAATAAAGTTAACTTTTTCCACTACTATCTTTAGATTGCATTTTATATAGCTGGTAAAGTCATACACCCGGTCCAGAAGACAAGAAGCATAATAGGAAGCATAATATTTAATCAACACATAATCGATCCACGATAGTGGACGTGATGACATAGGCAAGGTGCGTCACGTCCTTCTCCTCTCCCTCTGCCAAGCCTCACCGCAAATCTATTGTGCTCCTTGTCCCTTGTGTGGTAAAGAGTATGGTCAAGTCCTGGAAGTAGTGTATATCTCACCCAGGTTCCTCAACTGGGTAAGGTAGATAAGATCCAGAATAGTTAAAAGGGTCTCAGCAATGTGTAGGTTGGGTTGCTGAGACAGTTTTGTTTGTAAGTTCTTGGGCAGGATTTTATGGATTGGGAAGGTAGGAGGCAGTGGGACCTCCCAATCCACCCTTCCCATTCCAGGACAGGTTTCTCTCCTAGCCTGAGGGATCCTCAGCTGAAGCCACCTGGGATTATCAATGGGAAATAAAAACACAGCCCAGAATGTCAGTCAAGGAGAGCTGTGCCTGGAGAAGCCAGAATCTCAGTGTTTTTCTAAAGGTGAGATAGACTGTGCTGTGTCAGCAAGGCCCAGACGGGCAGGACTTTATTTTGTGTAATTTATGTTTTATGCTGCTGTCCTTCACTTGACCCAGTGAGGTTTAACTGGGTCTTGCCTGTATTGCTGGAGTGATGTAAAATAAAGCACCTTTTGATTCGAACTGAACTGTAAGCGAATCTGTCACCACCGCCCTGCTGGAGAGAGAAGATCCCTTACATATGGTGGAGGATGCATGCCGAATTAAGTTGCTAAGGGCAACGGCGTGACAGTTTTGTGCTTTATGTCCTGGGTGAAAGCTGCTACAACTTTGCAATGTCCTTCTAATACCATGGAGGAAGTTTTGAAGCAGCTGGTGCAGGCTAACCTGAGGCATGAACAGGCTATGGCACAGCAACAGCAGGCCCAGGCAGAGACCCATGCACGACAGCAGGAAACGAATCGCCTGCTGATGGAGCATATTATTGCTCTTAGGGAGACTGTTGTAACTCCGGCTCAACAAGTGGCAGTAAGCCCCCTAGAGTCTTTTAATAGGAGGAAGACTGTGCAGCGGGCCTTGCAAAAACTGATGCCTGATGACGACATCGAGGCCTACCTGACCGTCTTTGAAACAGTGGCGGAGAGAGAGAGACTGCCCGTAGCAGAGTGGGCTGAGGTCCTTGTGCCTTTTCTGTCAGGGGAACCACAAAAGGCCTTCTATGACCTCAGGAAGCAGGATGTCCGGGACTATGCCAAATTAAAAATGGAGGTCCTTGCTCGCCTGGGCATTACCCCGGCTGTTCGTGCCCGGAGGCCTCATACGTGGAGGTACACCATGGACAAGCCAGCCCGTTCTCAGATGTTTGACCTCCTCCATCTTGTCCGGAAGTGGCTGGAGCCTGAGTAGTCTACTCTGGCCCATATCGTGGAGAAAGTAGTGGTGGATCACTACTTCAGAGCCCTTCCTGCGGAACTACAGAGGTGGGTCGGATATGGAGACCCCAAAACTGCAGACCAGCTCGTCAATCTCGTGGAAAGATTCCTGGTGACTGAGGACTACCTCCGTGATGTTCGTGCTGCACCCACGCCTCCCCGGAGTACCTGACCCATGTCTTCTGTGGGTTAGAGAGTTCCGGCTGTAGTGGGTGTGTGGAAGGGTGCAAGAGGTAACAGGGCTCTAGAGGTTGGGCATGGGCCTAAGACTGAGTCCCCCGGCCTGTATGGTCCCGGAGACGTCTCTTCACCAAAGAGACCTGGGATGCTCCAGTGCTGGAGGTGCCGTGAGTGGAGACACATTGCTGCCCATTGCCCTCTTACTTTAGAGGCCATGGAGTGTGCAGGTAGCTGGAGACAGTCGCTGTATGCTATGCCAGTGTGTGCGGCCTCACCAGGCCTATAGATTGAATCAGAGATGTGTAGTCTGGTGATAAATGACTGTTCCGTCAAGGCTCTGTTGGACTCCGGTAGTCTGGTTACCATAGTGCATGCCAGCTTCGTGGCTGGGAATTATGTGCAAGACAAAAGCGTAAATGTGTTATGCATCAACGGGGACACTAAATCATACCCGGTGGCTCGAGTTAAGCTGGAGGCACCGCCAGGGATGGTGACCTATAAAGACGGCGTGATAAAGAGACTTATGCATGATGTGATATTGGGCCGGGACATCCCCTTGTTTCGAAAATTGTGGGAGAAGAACCGCAGTCCTGCAGACAGTCCAGAAATTTCTGCAGAATCTGTGCTTTTCCTTTAAATAATTCTTGCAGTGAGGTGTATCTTGAACCCAGTGGTTTAAACAAGGGGACCACTGAAAACAATGGTGCCGATAAGGTGAAAAATGAACGTGTCATGTTAACTGAAATGTCTACTGAAAATGTGGGGACATGTGACTATGAGGGTGACGACACCCCCTTTCCCTTGCAAGTGTTAGCAAGGGAAGAGGAACCTTCCCCATCTGAGCAAAATGTGTTGGACTTAGAGGTGTCCAGAGGTAACTTTGGTACAGAGCAATTGAGAGACCCGACTCTTGTGAATTCTCGAGCAAATGTTACCGTGATAGATGGTGTACCACAAGAACCAGAGACTGACCAAAAATTTCTGCATTTTGCCATGAGTCAGAACTTGGTGTACTGCGTTGTCAAATGCAACAACGAAATTGTTGATCAGCTCCTGGTACCTAAATCTTACAGGTGTATGGTGTTGGACCTGGCCCATAATCACGTACTTGGGGGTCATTTAGGGACGAACAAAACACAGGAGAGGGTACTACAAAGGTTTAACTGGCCTGGAGTGTACGAGGAAGTAAAATCGTACTGTGAGTCATGCCCCACCTGTAAGATAAGTGCCCCAGCGTCCCACTTCCGGAGTACCTTGGTGCCTCTCCCCATCATCGAGGTACCTTTAGAAAGAATTGCGATGGATTTGTTGGGTCCCAATGTTAAATCAGCTAGAGGACACCAGTATATCTTGGTGGTATTGGACTATGCCACTCGGTATCCAGAAGCGGTGCCCCTGCGAAACATGGCATCCAAAAATATTGTCCGAGAGTTGTTTTATATGTACTCCGGCACAGGGATACCTAGGGAAATCCTCACAGACCAGGGTACCCCCTTTATGTCTAAGGTAATGAAAGAGGTTTGTAAGCTGTTCAAAGTTACCCATATTCGTACATCTGTGTACCATCCCCAAACAGACAGCTTAGTTGAGAGATTCAACAAAACCCTGAAGCAGATGTTACGGAAGAAAAGTAGTAGAAAGAGATAGACGTGACTGGGACTGCCTCCTACCCTACCTTATGTTTTCAATTAGAGAGGTACCCCAGGCTTCTACCGGGTTTTCACCCTTTGAGTTGGTTTATGGCCGACACCCAAGGGGTTTACTAGATGTGGCCAAGGAAACCTGGGAGACCGAGGCTATGCCCTATAAAAGCGTCATTGAGCATGTAGCCCAAATGCAGGACCAGATAGCAACTGTAATGCCCATTGTTAAAGAGCACTTGCAAAGAGCTCAGGAGGCCCAAAGCAGGGTGTATAACATATCGACCAGGATAAGGGGTTTTAATCCTGAGGACAAGGTCCTGATTTTAGTTCCCATAGTGGAGCGTAAGTTTCTGGAAAAGTGGCAGGGTCTGTACAAGATTGTGGAGAAGATAGGTGAGGTGAACTATAAAGTGCACCAACTCGGAAGAAAGCCCTTTCAGATTTATCATGTAAACCTGATCAAGCCATGGAAAGACTGGGAGTCATTGGTGGCCACCCAGACCATGGTTAAGGAGGGGTCACAACCAATTCCCCCAGTAAAAATTAGTGAGGCCCTGTCAGAGCACCAGAAACAAGAAGTAAAGGAGTTTCTGCAGAAAAAAAGAAGGAGGTTTTCTGATCTACCCGGTCGTACCCACTTGATAAAACATTACGTGAGAACTGAGCCCCACGGTAAGGTGAATCTCAAGCCATACAGGATACCGGAAGCACGCAGAAAGCCAGTGTCCTCTGAGGTCAGGCGCATGCTTGAGTTAGGGGTCATTGAGGAATCTACCAGTGAGTGGTCAAACCCTATTGTGTTAATCCCGAAGCCC
Source organism: Bufotes viridis (assembly GCA_033119425.1). Lineage (NCBI taxonomy): Eukaryota > Metazoa > Chordata > Amphibia > Anura > Bufonidae > Bufotes > Bufotes viridis. The sequence continues at coordinate 338,049,390 of CM065592.1, forward strand.
AATGGGACCTGGAGGTTCTGCAATGATTTCCGAAAATTAAATGAGGTGTCAAAATTTGATGCGTACCCCATGCCCAGAGTAGATGAACTAATTGAGAGGCTTGGGAAAGCAAGGTACATTACCACCCTAAACCTTATAAAAGGGTATTGGCAGATACCTTTAGCAGATGAGGCAAAAGAAAAGACAGCCTTCTCCACTCCAGAGGGGCTGTTCCAGTACACAGTAATGCTGTTCGGGTTACATGGAGCCCCTGCTACCTTTCAGAGGTTGATGGACCTAATCTTGAGACCACATCATGACTATGCCGCCACCTACCTTGATGATGTGGACATCTTTTCATCTTATTGGAAAAGTCACCTCTGGAGAGTACAGGCCGTGATGGACTCCATTAGTGATGCAGGATTAACCATAAACTCCGAGAAGTGTGCTGTAGGTCTAGAGGAGGCAAAGTACCTGGGCTACATTATCAGTAAAGGGCTGGTTAAACCACAGATCCATAAAGTAGAGGCGATACAAAACTGGCCTAGGCCAGTAACAAAAAAACAAGTCAGGGCCTTCCTGGGCCGCCGGTTTGTGCCGAATTTTGCCTCGTTGGCAGCACCATTGACTGATTTAACGAAGGGCTCTAAGTCAGTCATGGTGAAGTAGACCCCAGAGGCAGAAAAGGCCATTCAAAACTTAAAGTCCGTCCTCTGTCAACAACCAGTGCTCGTTTCCCCAGATTTCAGAAAAGAGTTTCTGGTCCACACAGATGCGTCTGACACAGGCTTGGGAGCGGTTCTGTCACAAGTGGTGAATGGGGAAGAGCACCCGGTGATGTACCTGAGCAAAAAACTGACCCCAGCAGAGAAAAATTACTCCATAGTGGAACAAGAGTGTCTGGCCATTAAGTGGGCACTTGAGGCACTTAAATATTATCTGCTGGGTAGGAAGTTTGTGTTAGTGACAGACCACGCTCGGTTAACCTGGATGAAGCAAAACAGGGAGAAAAATGCAAGAGTGACCAGGTGGTTTCTCTCCCTGCAAAATTTTAATTTCGGTTTGGAGCATAGGCCAGGAAAATTACAGGGAAAAGCAGATGCATTATCCAGGGTTTATTGTTTGTTGGCTGGAAATACACAGACCTCCGGTCTGGAGAGGGGGGGAGGGGGATATGTTGTAGAGTGTATGGTCAAGTCCTGGAGGGAGTGTATATCTCACCCAGGTTCCTCAACTGGGGGAGGTAGATAATATCCAGAATATTTAAAAGGGTCTCAGCAATTGTTTGTCAGTTCTTGGGCGGGATTTTATGGATTGGGAAGGTAGGAGGCAGTGGGACCTCCCAATCCACCCTCCCCATTCCAGGACAGGTTTCTCCCCTAGCCTGAGGGATCCTCAGCTGAAGCCAGCTGGGATCATCAAGGGGAAGTAAAAACACAGCCCAGAATGTCAGTCAGAGAGAGCTGTGCCTGGAGAAGCCAGAATCTCAGTGTTTTTCTGAAGGTGAGATAGACTGTGCTGTGTTAGCAAGGCCCAGAAGGGCAGGACTTTATTTTGTGTAATTTATGTTTTATGCTGCTGTCCTTCACTTGACCCAGTGAGGTTTAACTGGGTCTTGCCTGTATTGCTGGAGTGACGTAAAATAAAGCACCTTTTGATTCGAACTGTACTGTATGCAAGCGAATCTGTCACCGCCGCCCTGCTGGAGAGAGAAGATCCCTTACACTTGCTATGCCCGATGTTAGGAGCAGCTACTCAAGCCCAAGATCAACTTGCCATCTCAATATGGTGACTGCCTCATCTGACTGCAGTGGAGCCGAGGACCTAGGCTTGGTTGAGTTTACTACTGCATCTGCTACAGCTTCGGTCTCTCCAATCCTCCCTGCCCCCCACGTGGATTTCTGCACATGCTTCTCTCCTCCTAGTCCATCCCTCCTAGTCCTGCCATACTTCATCGAATTTTCTACAGGACCCTGGTGAGATCTCTCCATAATTTTTTATAACAAGACTAACAGATTCACACACAATTTGTGTGCTTACTACTGCCACTTACATGATATTGCTGCGGTCTCTTCAATCCCGTCTGCCTTCTATGTGGATTCCCCTAACATTTCCCACTCCCTGCTTTGTGTGCCACCTCTCCCTGAGTTCAAAGTCATCTGAATTCTTACAGGGTGATTGCTGAGACTATCTTGTTTTTGATTTGTTTTCTCCTGCTTCAGGTTTATGAGCTGTTCCGAATGCATTTGCCATAACAGATTACATAGACTGACATATAGGTAATCTCCCTGAATAAGAAAGGGAAAAAAAGGAAAAAAAAACAAAACAGAAAGTTAAGAAAAAAAAAAAGGGGGGGGGGAGGGAGGAGAAAGAAAGAAACAAAAGAAGGGAGAATGGGTCCAAAAAACAGGCGCTCAGCAGACTTTTCTGGGGCAAAAATATCCCAGATATCTCTTGAATCACCAAAAATTGACCACTACCTTAAATCACCAAAGATACGAGAGCAGAAAAAAAAGGGGCTGCAGGATATTAATCCCAAAAGAAATTACTCTGGAGTTATGGCGGAGGAAACATTAAATGATTTTTCCCAAGATGAGGGGAAGGAGACGATGGAGGAGGGACCATTATTTAATCCTGAATCTTCCCCGCTGAAAGAAATATTGCCGGCAGTAGAAAAAAGGGGGAATTAATAAAGGACACCTCAACGCAACTTGGGTCAATTCAGTCTGAATAAGCCCTGATAAGGGATGAGGTAATGAATAGGGATGAGCGAACCCGAACTGGATAGTTCGGGTTCGTACCGAATGTTGGGGTGTTCGGGACCCGGACCAGGACCTGAACATTTTCAAAAAAGTTTGGGTTCGGGTCCGTTGTTCGGCGATTTCTTCACGATTTCTGAAGGGCTGCACAGCAGCCAAACAGCTAGCGTTTTAATCCTTGCCCTAAGAAGCCATCACAGCCATGCCTACTAATGGCATGGCTGTGATTGGCCAAGTGCAAAATGTGACCCAGCCTCTATTTAAGCTGGAGTCACGTAGCGCAGCACATCACTCTGCTCTGATTAGTGTAGGGAGAGAAAGCAGCTTCTGTGAGGGCGAGATTAAGCAGGGAAAAGTCAGCAAAAACACCTAATGAAGTGATGGATCTACAGCTGTGAATCATTCAACTTCTGCTAGTTAATTGCTCACTGGTTTTTAGGCTGCACAGAGCGTTTTTCTGTCACTGTGATCAGCGGGCATTTTGTGTCTTGTGGTGCACCAGCACAAGCTGCCACCAAGTCCATCAATCCATCAATACTAGTTTTTTTTTTTTCCTATATCCTACATCAGGGGCTTGGCTGTGCTTATTGTCACCCCTAGAAACTCAGGATAGAAATTTCTATATTTTATTAAGGGGTTAAATTCATTTGCCAAAATAGCAATCCCCTAAATCTGGTGTTCCAGCTGTGGCTAGCCAAGTGTAATACTGTCTGCTGTCTGGCAAAGGATAGTTTTTTTATGTGGTGAAATTCAATTGCCAAAATAGCAATCCCCTAAATCTGGTGTCCCAGCCGTGGCTGGCCAAGTTTAATAGTGTCCGGCAAAGGATAGATAATTTTTGGGGGTGAAATTCAATTGCCAAAATAGCAATACCGTAAATCTGGTGTCCCAGCAGTGGCTGGCAAAGTTTATTAGTGTCCGGCAAAGGGTAGATTTTGTTCTGGGGTGAAATTCAATTGCCCAAATAGCAATACTATAAATCAGTGGTCTCAGCTGTGGCTGGCCAAGTTTAATAGTGTTCTTCACAGGATATATTATTTTCTGGGGTGAAATTTAATTGCCAAAATAGCAATACTCTGAATCTGGTGTTCCAGCTGTGACTGGACAATTTCCATAGTGTCCGTCAAAGGATATATTATTTTCTGGTGTGAAATACAGTTGCAAAAATAGAAATACAGTAAATCTGGTGTTACAGCTGTGGCTGGACAAGTTTAATAGTGTCCGGCAAAGGATATATTTTTTTCTGGGGTGAAATTCAATTGCCAAAAATAGCAACACCGTAAATCCGTGGTTTCATCTGTGGCTGGCCAAATTTAATAGTGTCTGTCACAGGATATATTATTTTCTGAGGTGAAATTTAATTGCCAAAATAGCAATACCCTGAATCTGGTGTTCCAGCTGTGACTGGACAATTTCCCTAGTGTCCGTCAAAGGATATATTATTTTCTGGGGTGAAATACAGTTGCAAAAATAGAAATACAGTAAATCTGGTGTTCCAGCTGTGACTGGACAAGTTTCATAGTGTCCGGCAAAGGATATATTTTGTTCTGGGGTGAAATTCACTTGCCAATATAGCAATACCCTGAATCTGGTGTTCCAGCTGTTGCAGGCCAAGTGTTAATTTTCCGTAAAAGGGTATATTACACTCCACGTGCATCTCCAAGTATATTTCTTTCCGTAAAAGGGTATATTACAAAAAGTGTTACACTACAATTGCTGAAAGCATAATCCTGTAAATCTGCACACACTATTGTGCATCTCATAGTGTATTTCTGTCCGTATAAGGGTATATTACACTCAAGGTGTATATACAAGTGCTGAGAGGGTCATCCTCATTAACTTCACGCGCTACCGGGCATCTCCCATTGTATTTCTGTCCGTTAAAGGGTATATTACACAGAGTGTTAAAATACAATTGCTGAAGGCATAATCCTACATATTTTTTCTCACGCTACTGTGCATCTCCAAGTGTAAATCTGTCCATAAAAGGATACCTCTCATCCAGGGCCTAAATACTATCCCTAAAAGAGATATTCCTCTAAATCAGTGGTTACTGCTGTGCCTGGATTAGTGTAATACGCTACATAAATAAATTGGCATATAGTGTTAGGTGCCTGTAAAAAAAAGGCCTGAATTTGAAATCAATACATTGGGCCAACTATTTTTTTTCTTATTGTGGTGCTTGGTGAATGGTAACAATGAGGAAAACATCTAGTAAGGGAAGCGGTCGCGGTTGTGGTGGTGTTAGTGTACCCTCTGGTGCTGGGAGAGGATGTGGCTCTGCCACGTCCTAGTGAACCAACTACCTCAGGTTCCAGTACCCGCCAGAATTTACAGCGATATTTGGTGGGGCCCAATGCCGTTCTAAGGATGGTAAGGCCTGAGCAGGTACAGGCGCTAGTCAACTGGGTGGCCAAAAGTGGATCCAGCACGTTCACAACATTATTTCCCACCCAGTCTTCTGCAGAAAGCGCACAGGTGGCGCCTGATAACCAAGCCCATCAGTATATCACATCACACCCATGCATATCAGGGAAACTGTCAGAGCCTCAAGTTATGCAGCAGTCTCTTATGCTGTTTGAAGACTCTGCTGGCAGGGTTTCCCAAGGGAATCCACCTAGCCTTTCCCCAGTAGTGGAAGACATAGAATGCACTGATGCACAACCACTGATGTTTTCTGATGATGAGGACATGGGAATACCACCTCATCGGAGTCCGCACATCTCTGATGATGACGAAACACAGGTGCCAACTGCTGCGTCTTTCTGCAGTGTGCAGACCGAACAGGAGTTCAGGGAGGAAGAATGTGGGGAAGACGATGCAGGGGACGATGAGGTCCTAGACCCCACATGGAATGATGGTCGTGCCACTGACTTTAATAGTTCAGAGGAAGAGCCAGTGGTGAGACCGAGCCAACAGCGTAGCAAAAGAAGGAGCATGGGGCAAAAGCAGAACAGCAGCCGCCAAGAGAGTTCGCCTGATACTGGCCACCGCCACCAGGGACCAAGCACCCCAAAGGCAGCTTCAAGGAGTTCCCTGGCATGGCACTTCTTTAAACGATGTGCTGCAGACAAGACCCGAGTGGTTTGCACGCCATCAGAGCATGATGGCGTGCAAACAACCTGCATGACCAAGCATCTACATGTAAAGCATGAACTGCAGTGGAGTAAACACCTTAAAAGCAAGGAACTCACTCTAGCTCCCCCTGCTACCTCTTCTGCTGCTGTCTCGTCCTCTTCCTCCGCCTCGGGAGGGATGTTGGCACCTGCCACCCACCAAACAGAGGATGTGCCACCAACACCAGCACCTTCGTCACCAAGCATCTCCACCATGTCACACGGCAGCGTTCAGCTATCCATCTCACAAACCTTGGAGAGAAAGCGTAAATTTTCACCTAGCCAGCCTTGAGCCCTGGGCCTGAATGCCAGCATTTTTAAACTATTGGCCTTTGAAATGCTGTCATTCGGGCTGGTGGACACAGACAGCTTCAAACAGCTGATGTCCATGGCTGTCGACAGTATGTTGTTCCCAGCCGCCACTACTTCTCCAAGACAGCCGTGCCTTCCCTGCACAAACAACTATCAGATAAAATCAAGTGTGCACTGCGCAACGCCATCTGTGGCAAGGTCCACCTATCCACAGATACGTGGACCAGTAAGCACGGCCAGGGACGCTATATCTCCCTAACTGCACACTGGGTAAATGTAGTGGCGGCTGGGCCGAAGGCGGAGAGTCCCTTGGCGTACATCCTTCCCCCGCCAAGGATCGCAGGGAATCATTATTTGCCTCCTGTAGCCTCCTCCTCCTACTCGGCTTCCTCCTCCTCTGCTTCCACCAGCTTATCCAGTCAGCCACACACTTTTACCACCAACTTCAGCACAGCCCGGGGTAAACGTCAGCAGGCCATTCTGAAACTCATGTGTTTGGGGGACAGGCCCCACACCGCGCAGGAGTTGTGGCAGGGTATTGAACAACAGACCGACGAGTGGTTTCTGCCGGTGGGCCTCAAGCCCGGCCTGGTGGTGTGCGATAATGGGCGAAATCTCGCCGCAGCTCTGGGACTAGCCGGTTTGATGCACATCCCTTGCCTGGCGCATGTGCTGAATTTGGTGGTGCAGAAGTTCATTCACAACTACCCCGACATGTCAGAGCTGCTGCATAAAGTGCGGGCCGTCTGTGCGCCTGTCTGCGCTACAGCGGAACTTCGGCCTTCCCACTCACCGCCTCATATGCGACGTGCCCACCAGGTGGAACTCCACCTTGCACATGCTGGAGAGACTGTGAGAGCAGCTGCAGGCCATAGTGGAGTTTCAGCTGCAGAATGCACGCGTCATTCGCACTGCGGAACAGCACCACTTCACCACCAATGATTGGGCCTCCATGCGAGACCTGTGTGCCCTGTTGCGCTTTTTCGAGTACTCCACCAGCATGGCCAGTGGCGATGACACCGTTATCAGCGTTACAATACCACTTCTATGTCTCCTTGAGAAAACGCTTAGGGCGATGATGGAAGAGGAGGTGGCCCAGGAGGAGGAGGAGGAGGATGAGGGGTAATTTTTAGCACTTTCAGGCCAGTCTGTTAGAAGTGGCTCAGAGGGAGGTTTTTTTTGCAGCAGAGGCCAGGTACAAATGTGGCCAGCCGGGGCCCACTACTGGAGGACGAGGAGGATGAGGAGGAGGTGGAGGAGGATGAGGATAAAGCAGGTTCACAGTGGGGTGGCACCCGACACAGCTCAGGCCCATCACTGGTGCGTGGCTGAGGGGATACGGAGGACGATGACGATACGCCTCCCACAGAGGACAGCTTGTCCATACCTCTGGGGAGCTTGGCACACATGAGCGAGTACATGCTACAGTGCCTGCTCAACGACAGCAGAGTTTCCCACATTTTAACGTGTGCGGACTACTGGGTTGCCACCCTGCTGGATCCCCGGTACAAACACAATGTGCCCACCTTACTTACTGCACTGGAGCGTGATAAGAAGATGCGCGAGTACAAGTGCACGCTGGGAGACGCGCTCCTGAGAGCATTCCCAAATATCACAGGGGAACAGGAGGAAGCCCAGGGCGCAGGCAGAGAAGGAGCAAGAGGTCGCCAACGCAGCTGTGTCACGGCCAGCTCCTTTGAGGGTAGGGTTAGCACAGAAGAATTGTGGAAAAGTTTTGTCTCCATGCCACAGCTAACTGCACCACCACCTGATACGGAACATATTAGCAGGAGGCAGCATTTCACTAACATGGTTGAACAGTACGTCTGCATACCCCTCCACGTACTGACTGATGGTTCGGCCCCATTCAACTTCTGGGTCTCCAAATTGTTCACGTGGCCAGAGTTAGCATTTTATGCCTTGGATTTGCTGGCATGCCCGGTGGCCAGCGTTTTGTCTGAACGTGTATTCAGCACGGCAGGGGGCGTCATTACTGACAAAGGCAGCCGCCTGTCCACAGCCAACGTGGACATGAAAATGAATCCTTTTTGGCTGTGATGAGAACATCAACTCCCATAAAAAATGAACCAGGCATGGATCCCACAGGACCTGTCCGGTCCCTTGTGCAGAATAGACATTTATAACTGCCTCCCCCTCAACCATGTATTCTTGTACTCCGGGGCACTTCTTTATTGAATCCTGATTTTTTTAACTTTACCATAATCTTGCGGTGCAACCCAAAATTGAATGAACCTCTCCTCAATCTGGGCCCCGGGGCCTAAATAACTGAAAGTGGCCCTCTCCAGTGGTGGGTGATATGACGCCTTATTTCTTATTATCGGGTCGAGTTCAGATCCCGAACCCGAACATTTTCGGGAAGTTCGTACGAACTTCTCGAACCCGAACATCCAGGTGTTCGCTCATCTCTATTCAGGAACCTCTACTCCACTAAATTGAACACATGAGCCAGGCAAAGAATGTGCGTCATACCGGCTAGGCCCAGAGCTGCTACAAGATTTCGCCCGTTATCGCACACCACCAGGCCGTTCTTGAGGCTCCACAGCTCCTGTGCATTGTGGTGTTTTTCCCCCAAACAGATGAGTTTCAAAACAGCCAGCTGTCGTTTCCCCCTGGCTGTGCTGAAGTTGGTGGTGAAGGTGTTATGCTGACCGGATGAGGAAGTGGTAGAGGAGTATTTGAAGTAGGAAGCAAAGGAGAAGGAGGAGGCAACAGGAAGCAAAGAGAAACGTCCTGAAATCCTCGGTGGCTGAAGGACATGCACCAAACTGCTATCCGCTTCAGGCCAGCTGCTACTGCATTTACATAGTGGGCAGTAAGGGAGATATAACGTCCCTGCCCGTGCTTACTGGTCCACGTATCAGTTATTATGTGGACCTTGCCACAGATGGCGTTGCAGAGTGCACACCTAATTTTTTCCGCCACTTGGTTGTGCAGGGCAGGGATTGCTCTTCTAGAACAGCCACCGCCATAAGGTTTTTAAAAGTCTCATACTTCACAAGACGGATTGAGAGCATTTCAAAGGCCAGGAATTTTGAAATGCTGGCATTCAGTGCCAGGGATCGCAGGTGGGTAGGGTGGGTACTTCCCCTTTCTCTCCAGTGTTTGTGAGAGGGACATCTGAACACTACCATGGGCTAGTGTGGAGATGCTTGGTGACAGTAACTCTGTCACTCCAGAGGGCGAGGAAGAGGCTGAGACTGAAGCAGAACAGTAAGAGCCTGTGATCTTTTTGTGGTTTTTGAGGTGTTTACTCCACTGCAGCTCATGCTTTGCATTTAGATGCCTGGTCATGCAGGTGGTGCCCAAGTTTAGAACATTTATGCCGCGATTCAGGCTCTGATTGCAAAGCGTGCAAACTACTCGTGTCTTGTCGTCAGCACATTGTCTGAAGAACTGACTTGCCACTAAACTCCTTGGGGCTGGCTTTGGTGTGCTCAGTCCCTGGGTGCGGTGGGCAGTAGCAGGCGTACTGGCTAGTGGACGGCCACTCTGCTTTTGTACCCTACACCCTCTTTTGCTTTGCGGCTGGTGCTGTGGGACCACCACCTCTTCCTCCGAACTGAACACTTCACTTGCATGACCTTGATTTAATGTGGGGCCTAGGACCTCATCGTTTTCCACATTACCTTCCACCCACTCTTCACTAGAGAAGTTGCTAACATAAAATTTGCTGTTTCCGAACCTGGCGAGAAGCTATAAACTTCAATAGCCAGGCGAATTTTAAAACCCACTGGGACTTTTTCTGGCCACAATAGTGATAGAAAAGTTGTTTCAAGGGGACTCAATTTGTGGATCCGCAACACACTACGGACGTGTGAATGGGGCCTAATCCGGACACGCTCGTGTGAAAGAGGCCGATGAGTCTGTGAGGACTGGAGTGGACACAGAACACTGGCCTAGCTAACGCTTTCCCTATTAATTCAGCAGCAGCCGCACTCTCCCTGCTCCAAATAACACTGCAGCTTCAGAATGAATCTAAGATGGATGCTGTCCTTGCTTTATGATAGGGGGTGGGAGGGTCTGGGAGGGAGGGTATACTGATTGGCTTGAATGTGTCTACTGACTGTGAGGTACAGGGTCAAAGTTTGCTCAATGATGACGTATAGGGGGCGAACCGAATATCGCATATGTTCGCCGGGAACTGTTCGCCGGGGAATGGTTCAGGACATCTCAACTCTTCACTACTTCTGGGGCAGGACTATGTGGATGGCCTATGGAAACCCTGCCAGCAGATTTATCAAAAAGCATCAGAGACTGATGCATGACTTGGGGCTCAGACTGCTTGACTGATTTGCAAGGGGGTGAGGTGAAAGACAGATGCCTATGGGCTGCAGGTGCCAACTTTGCACTCTCATCAGGGGACCAGGTGGGAGACAATGTGAAGGAACTGGAGGCACTGTCAGCCACCCAATCTACTACCGCCTCTACTTGTTCTGGCATTACCATTCTTAGACCCTTATTCGGGCCTACAAAATAACGCTGAACGTTCTGTCGCCTACGTGCACCTGAGGAAGGTGTTTTTCCTTTGTGAGCGTAGATGGCATAGATCGACCACGTCCTCTCCCTGCAACAGGAGCTCCACCAACACCAGCAGTACCATGACCAGGGTCACGTCCCTTACTTGACACTCTCCTCATTCTTTGAAGTCACCTACCAAGCTAATAGACGGATTAACTATATTAATTTCCCTGTCACGTATGCAGTGCAGGTGTACCTCACACCAAGAATGGGAATATGTCACCCACCAATCTAACAGACGGATAAACTATATTAATTTCACTGTCACGTATACAATGCAGGTATACCTCACATAAAAAATGGGTGCATGTCACCCACCGAACTAACAGACAGATTAACTATATCAATTTCACTGTCACGGATGCAGTGCAGGTGTACCTCACACAAAAAATGTGTATATATCACCCACCAAACTAACAGACAGATTAACTATTATATTTTTGTGTTAGGGGTACAAAGATGGTGGATTGCAACCACAATAAAATAGCTATATGTCACCCACTGAATTAACAGCCAGATTAATTGTTATATTTCTGTGTCAGAGGTGCAAAGATGGGGCATTGCACCCACAAAAGATCACTATAGGTCAACCACAGAATCAACAGCCAGATTAATTATAAAATTTTTTGTTAGGGGTGCAAAGCTGGTGTATAGCACCCACAAAAATTCACTATAGGTCACCAACAAAACAAATAGCCATATGAGATTCCTACACTGTCCCTCACTTCAGCTGCCTGCTTACTGTCCCTGCACTACTCAGAGCTGATGGGCTATGCTACACGTGATCCAGCTTGTATAGTGGCTGGGTCACATGATGCACCAGGCAATCACAACCATGCCATTACCAGGCATGTCTGTGATGGCTTCCAAGTGCCCACAGCTTAAAAGCTTGTTGATTGGCTGCCCTGCAGCCTTTCAACAAGCTTTATTAAGTGCCCGAAAATCAACCCGAACTTTTACAGTTCGGGTTCGCTCAACACTATTCATTACCAATAATCTGTGAAATTCTTGGACCATGTAAAGGGCCCTTAAGTGTACAGATATGGATTTAACAATAAGCCATTCTGGAAAGTACTGTAGATCAAGAATAAATATTAACAATCACTAGATTCATAGGGGAGTACAGCCGGCCCTTTAGTTTGCCCTATATATTGGCATGACGGCTGAGTAAATGGCTCCATCCTGAGTGCTGTGATTGATAAATATTCCTTATCTTTTCCTTATTATGGTCAAAGTGTGGTGTCCCAAGGTCATCTGGCTGACCCTCTGGTCAAAGGGTTGGGGGTCTGTGGCAGAGTATCCCTTTCTCAGCATCTTCTTCTGGTCACTCGTGAAGTCTAGCAGAGTCTCTTCTACTAAACACTGTTCCCTCTCTGCAGACTGGCAGAATGTCTGCTACTAAACACTGGTACCTATCAGCAGACAACTAGGTGCTCTAACTGCTTAAAATATATACAGTGTCTAACTGTGAATTACTGTGATTGTCACCCACAGAAACTCAGGATAGAAATGTCTATATTTTATAAAGGGGTGAAATTCAATTGCCAAAATACTAATCCCCTAAATCTGGTGTTCCAGCTGTGGCTAGCCAAGTGTAATACTGCCTGCTGTCTGGCAAAGGATAGATTTTTTTCTGGGGTGAAATTGAATTGCCAAAATAGTAATCCCCTGAATCTGGTGTTCCAGCTGTGGCTGGCTAAGTTTAATACCGTCCGGCAAAGGATAGATATTTTTATGGGGTGAAATTCATTTGCCAAAATAGCAATACCGTAAATCAGTGGTTTAAGCTGTGGCTGGCCAAGTTTAATAGTGTCCGGCAAAGGATAGATTTTGTTCTGGGGTGAAATTCAATTGCCAAAATAGTAATCCCCTAAATCTGGTGTCCCAGCAGTGGCTGGCCAAGTTTAATAGAGTCCGGCAAAGGATATATTTTGTTCTGGGGTGACATTCAATTGCCAAAATAGGGGGGCGGAGCCTGCACCTGAGCTGTAAAGACATGCCTTGCTGAGCTCCATTCGTTACCTTGCTAAGGGACCTGCATACGTTAGCTGACAGCCTACAAAATGGTGAAGATTGGGGGGCAGAAGACCACTGAGCCTGCCACGGTGCCTAAAATCCACAATCCTGGAGCTGGGATGGCGAAACTCTTGAAAAAACAAGCCAGCGCATCTGTGGTCAGAGAATCCAAGATGGCGCCGGCGGACAAACACACTCCCGCAGGAACAGAGGAAGGCGTCTCTGACAGGGAAAGCGATGGGGATGAATCGGTGAGTTCACGCCACTTACCAGTTTCCAGACGCTTCATTAAGAAGACCCTCGCCGAAGCTTTAGCTCCTCTTAAGCAGGAGCTCTCGGTCCTGACACAGGAAATCCAGCACATAGGCCATAGAGTGGAATCGCTGGAGGCTACGCAGTCGGCTGCCCTGGAGCATATCCCAATCGCTCTCCTCCTGCCAGCTTCATATTAACACCCTCTATGCCGCAATGGAGGATCAAGAGAACCGCAGTCGGCGGAACAATCTCAGATTCAGAGGTGTAGCTGACGCGGTGCCTAAGCAGGAGCTAATGTCCACCATTAAGAGGATTGCTACCTCTCTCCTAGGCAATGAGGACCCAGCCAATTTGATTATAGAAAGGGCACACAGAGCCCTCAGACAAAAACCAAAGGACTCTGAGCCGCCCAAAGACATTATATGTCGATTTCTCAACTTTCTTGACAAAGAAAAAATCCTGGTGGCGGCCAGGACTGCTAACACCATCTCATTTGGAGAATCCAAGATCTCAATATATCAGGACCTTGCTCCCGTTACCTTACAGAAAAGACGAGCTCTCAGACCTCTCACTGAGCTCCTCCGCACTAACCTTATCCCATACAGATGGAAATTTTCTTTTTGGACTTGCCTTCACGGTCTCAGGAAAATACATCAAGGTCTCCTCCTACGCCGACCTACAAATTGCTTTTTCCACACTGGACATCTCCCCACTGGACATTGTCAATTGGGAAACCGTGTCTGATATCACAGCCCTACCTGATCTTCCTAGAGTGACCGCATGGGAGAAATCTCCTGCACCCAAGCTTCAGCAGAACAGACGGATGAGTGGTACCTTGACCCCCAGGAGGATTACCTGACCGCCGTCGTCCATATCCATGACCTCCACAGCCAAGGACATTTAGAAGCTACCGGAAACTATCTTCTCTGTCCTCTCATCTTCTCACTCCATCTTTCCCTTTCCCTTTCCTTTTATAACTCCTCCTTCTCCAGAGGGATCTTTCTCTATCGCACTATTTATCTTTATCTCCATGTCTCCCATAAAGGAATTGTATTTTACCTTCTTTGGTCCCGACTAACAGCAAGACCTACTATATGGGTTTACCCACTCTCCCCCCTCCTATGATTAAGCCTTCGGGCTTCTCAATGTTACGTTTAAGATTGCTAGCGGAAGTATCGCTATACTACTGTTTAGTTGTCTGTTGTATGTTCAGTTATGTTCCCCCCTCCCTCTCATCCAGTCATGATGCACTAGGAAATTACCTTCGCACCTACATTCTAGATTTGGAGCGGTTGTATGCTCTATTTGAGGCTGATAAGTTGCACTACATAGCAGAGTTCATGACTTATTTGTATGACGATGGTATGATTGCTCTGTCCCACCTCCCATCTATACACTATGGCTGATTTGAACCTGGTCACTTACAACGTGAAGGGGCTTAGATCTCCATCCAAGCAATCCCAAATTTTTTCTCTCCTGGGAAAGGAAAAGTGCTCTGTGCTCTTTCTCCAGGAAACCCATTATAAGCATGGCAAATACCCTGATCTCTCATTCTCCAGATTCCCAAATTGGTATCACTGCGGTGCTGATGGTGCTGCCTCAAGGGGAGTGAGCATTGGATTCAGGAGGGATGTCCCTTTCTTATACACCACTCATACTCAAGACCCCGAGGGGAGATACATTATCTTAAAAGGTCACATCGGCCAGAAAATGTATACCTTTGTAAACATTTATGCTCCTAATTCTGACCAAATATCCTGGTTGTTGTCTGTCCTATCCCTAGTGGAAAGCATCCAAGAGGGTACTCTAGTTCTGGCGGGAGATCTTAAAGTTGCATTGCAACCTCTTACAGATACATCCTCTAAAAGATCCTCTTTTTCTGCTAGACTGCTGAAAAAACTGAACACCAAACTGTATGAACTTGGTCTCATAGATATTTGGAGGTGTCTTAATCCCGATTGTACTGACTACTCTTTTTACTCCATTCCAGGACAGTCCTACAGCAAGATTGATTATATCTTTATACCTAAAGACTGCGTACATCTCTGCGCAGACACAAGAATCGGAAGTATCACCATCTCCGACCACTCACCGGTATTCTGTACCCTTCGCTCCCCGGCTGGCACGGGTAGGTCCCCTCTTTAGAGGTTTAATGAGTCCATACTGAGCAGTGAGACTAATAGTCCACACTTCTCGTCTCTTCTGGACGAATACTTCTCCACTAACAACACACCAGAGATATCTGCTCAAGTCCTCTGGGACGCCCACAAAGTATTTATCAGGGGACATTTTATCAGTAAATGTTCTTTCATGAAGAAAAAAGCTGATAAACATCTCTCCTCTCTCCTGGATCAGATTCACAAACAATCCCTAGCGGTGTATCAATTAGCTGAACTCAACACCCTTAGGGCAGAACTTAAAAACCTTTTAAATGAAATATCAGCCAAGTACTGTCATCACAACAGAAATTTTTCGCCCATGGCAATAAGGTATCCAAATTCCTGATGAGTCGCATCAAGCGTAGGTCATTGGCAAGACATGTGACCTCTATTAAACCTTCTCACGGCCCACCGATTTTTTCCTCGAAAGCCATAGCTGAGCAGTTCAAACTGTTCTATGAGTCCCTTTACAATTTACCTCCACCGGGAGAGGGCCGATCCCCCATAAACACAAATAAAGAGATGCATAGCTTCCTAGACTCCTTAGACCTCCCAACCTTGACCCCTGCCCAAAAAGACACCTTGTCAAAACCATTCACTCTCCTAGAGCTGGCCACAGCGTTAAAATCTTCCCCAAAAGGCAAAAGCCCTGGGCCCGATGGTCTCACTACCTCTTATTACATGACATTCCAAAATTCACTGCTCCCCTACTATCTCCCCGTCTGCAACCTAGCCCTTCAAAATATGCCACTGTCTTCTGAAATGACTAATGCCCTAATCATGATCATCCCAAAAGAAGGAAAGGACCCCTCTTCTTGTGCCAACTACCGCCCCATATCCCTTTTGAACATTGATCTGAAGTTATTGGCAAAAATGTTGGCCATCAGACTTCAATCCTTTCTTCCAACTCTGATACACTCAGATCAAGTAGGGTTTGTACGAGGTCGTGAGGGAAAGGAAAGCACTACCAAAATTCTGGACGCTCTATACTATACTTCTTATAAAAAGAAACCACTTGTACTTCTTGGCACTGATGCCGAGAAGGCATTTGACCGTATAGATTGGTCCTTTATCAAATGCACCCTACAGAATTTCCATCTACCCGACCCCTTTATCCATGCCATTTTTGCAATGTACAACAACTCCTCGGCCGCGGTATCAGTCAACAACCTCATATCACCTCACTTTTCCATAAAAAATGGTACACGCCAGGGATGCCCTCTCTCCCCTCTTATATTCGTTCTTGTGATGGAAACCTTAATGCAAGCCCTCAGACAAGAAAAAAGAATCATAGGTCTCAAAATAGGAGTTCAAATTAGCTGCTTTTGCTTATGACCTTCTGATACTTACCTCCAATCCCTCTACATCCATGCCCTTAATAATATCACTTCTAACGAAATTTGTCTCACTATCCAATTTCAAAGTTAACCCGCATAATTCCCAGATTCTGCACACTGGCCTCTCTCCAGCAACACTCTCAACGCTAAAAGCCAATTCCCCTTTTAATTGGTCTTCCCCCCATCTAAATTACTTAGGTATAAAATTAACCTCTCACCTACCTGACTTATTCCGCCTCAACTACACGCCTCTTTTGGCGAACATTACTGCTCAGTTGGACTCATTGGACCACCCTTACCTGTCCTGGTTCGGGAGAAAGAATCTGGTCATGTCTCTGGTGATTCCTAGACTCACCTTCCACATTCCAATTGCAATTTCCCAGTCATACTTCCACTCCTTAAACAACCACATTCGGAAATTTATCTGGCAGGGAAAGCGGCCTAGAATAACCTTTTCAACCCTAACTAAACCTAAGCATTTGGGTGGGATAAGCCTCCCAGATCCTGAAATGTATATGAGAGCCATACACTTGTGCAGAGTTATGGACTGGCTTAGGCCCTCCCAGCAGAAACAATGGCTTGTCCTAGACGATATGTATCTTCCCTCCACCCTTAGGGCCCTGTTGTTGGCGGACAGACCACTTCCCGCCCGAGCTTCCATACCTAACCCTCTGGTACGCACAACTATTAAGGTACGGGAGTGGTTCTCACTTAATTATCGGGCCCTAACCCTACCTTCCCCTCTCTTACAGGTTAGAGATATAATCTCTCTATTGCCTCAAGAATTGAGGGATTCTTCTCCTATTGGGACCAGAACCTCTGCCAAACTAAAACTAGACCTACTAGACAAAGATGAATGCCTTCTTCCTGACCCAATACTTAAAGAGACACTAAGCATCCCAACATCCAATGCTTTACTCTTTAACTCCTTCAAAAAGGATCTCCTTTATTGGGCAAAATCTCTGAATGCTCAAAATGTCCCAGATTGGTTTGAAAATCTATTGAAGACCTCCAAATACCCCTCCAAACTTATCATCACTATGTACAAGCAATTAAGCCTCCCCATCTCGAGTGCCAAACCAGCTTTCATTGGTTTATGGGAACGTGACTTAAAGAGGAAGTTCACCCAAAAGGAGATTACAAAAGTTTGTACTAACCCCCATAAACTCTCCCGTTGCGTGCGAGTTCAGGAGAATGGGTATAAGGTACTGTCTAGGTGGTATATAACCCCAGACAAGATTTCACTTTATTATCCTACCGTCTCCGATTGCTGTTGGAGATGTGAGTCCAATAGAGGCACCTTTTTCCACATTTGGTGGGAGTGCCCTAAAATAGCCGACTGGTGGAGAATCATTTTCCGCCTTAGCAACAATGTCTATAAATCCGCATTCCCATGTACTCCTGAAATTGCCCTCCTGTCATTTGGTATTCGAGGTAGGGACGCACATAAAGTGTCCATTTTCTCTTTCTTGATCTCGGCGGCTCATCTGCTGATCCCTACTCATTGGCGCTCTTATGATGCTCCTAGTATTGATCAGTGGCTCCACAAAGTGGATCAGATCTACCACCTGGAAGAACTTTCCCACTGGAAACTGAAAACCAGAACCACCTTTCTTTTCATTTGGTCACTGTGGAAGGAATATAGGCATTTCACTTAACACTTCTAGCATGATATATCTGCCTCTATGTAATCATGACTGACTATCCCTCCTTTCTCTGTTTTACTGAAACTTTCACTTGTAAAATCAATCGATGAATCATTAGCTCAACTATGTTAAACCATGTAACAACTTTTACATCTGTTGCTG
Organism: Bufotes viridis; assembly: GCA_033119425.1. NCBI lineage: Eukaryota > Metazoa > Chordata > Amphibia > Anura > Bufonidae > Bufotes > Bufotes viridis. The sequence continues at coordinate 338,067,670 of CM065592.1, forward strand.
AAAAAACAATAAAAAATTGTTAATAAAAAAAATAAAAAAATAGCAATACCCTAAATCTGGTGTTCCAGCTGTGACTGGCCAAGTTTACTAGTGTACGGCAAAGGATATATTTTGCTTTGGGGTGAAGTTCAATTGCCAAAGTCGCGCTCCCCTAAATCTGGTGTTCCAGCTGTGGCTGGCCAAGTTTAATAGTGTCCGGCAAAGGATAGATTTTGTTCTTGGGCAAAATAAAATTGCCAAATTAGCAATATCATAAATCTGGTGTTCCAGCTGTGGCTGGCCAAATTTAATAGTATCCGGCAAAGGATAGATTTTGTTCTGGGGCGAAATTCAATTGCCAAAACAGCAATGCCGTGAATCAGTAGTTTTAGCTGTGGCTGGCCAAGTTTAATAGTGTCCGGCAAAGGATATATTTTTTTCTGAGGTGAAATTCAATAGCCAAAATAGAAACCCCCTAAGTCTGGTGTTCCAGCTGTGGCTGGCCAAGTTTAATAGTGTCGGGCAAAGGATAGATTTTGTTCTGGGGTGAAATTCAATTGGCAAAATAGCAATACCCTAAATCTGGTGTTCCAGCTGTGGCTGGCAAGGTTTAATAGTGTCCGGCAAAGGATAAATTTTGTTCTGGGGTGAAAATCAATTGCCAAAATAGCAATACCTTAAATCTGGTTTTTCAGCTGTGGCTGGACAAGTTTACTAGTGTTCGGTAAAAGATAGATTTTGTCCTTGGGTGAAATTCAATTGCCAAAATAACAATACCGTAAATCTGGTGTTCCAGCTTTGGCTGGCCAAGTTTAATAGTATCTGGCAAAGGATAGATTTTGTTCTTGGGTGAAATTCAATTGCCAAAATAGCAATACCGTAAATCAGTGGTTTCAGCTGTGGCTGGCCAAGTTTAATAGTGTCTGGCAAAGGATATTTTTTCTTCGGGGGTGAAATTCAATTGCCAAAATTGAAATCCCCTAAATCTGGCAAAATAGCAATACCCTAAATCTGGTGTTCCCGCTGTGGCTGGCCAAGTTTAATAGTGTCCGGCAAAGGATAGATTTTGATCTGGGGTGAAAATCAATTGCCAAAATAGCAATACCGTAAATCTGGTGTTCCAGCTGTGGCTGGCCAAGTTTACTAGTGTTCGGTAAAAGATAGATTTTGTCCTTGGGTGAAATTCAATTGCCAAAATAGCAATACCGTAAATCTGGTGTTCCAGCTGTGGCTGGCCAAGTTTAATAGTATCTGGCAAAGGATAGATTTTGTTCTTGGGTGAAATTCAATTGCCAAAATAGCAATACCGTAAATCAGTGGTTTCAGCTGTGGCTGGCCAAGTTTAATAGTATCTGGCAAAGGATATATTTTCTTCTGGGGTTAAATTCAATTTCCAAATAGTGATAAGCGGCAGGTGCCATATTCGATTTCGACGAAATTCGCGAATATTCGAATGAATATTCGTTTCATATTCGTCGAAATCGAATATTCGTCATTTTTTCTAGTTATCGCGATTAACATGCGATTTAAATAATCGCATATTGCGATTTGTACTTAAGGCTACTTTCCTATTGGTTTCATATCTAGAATTAGCGAGGATGACGAATATGACGAATGTAATCGTCTATTCCTCAAAACGAAGATAACGAAGTATTCTACATCTTCGTTTTAGCTACCTATTCGTCAACTTCGCTAATTCTAGCAATCAAATAGGAAGGTTGACTATAGAGACAGCTGTGTTAAATTCGCTATGCAATTTTTTTTTTTTTAATAAATAGAATACTTATAATAATTTTATCAAGTAATATAATTATTGTATTAAAAAAAAAAAAAATCGCATAGCGAATTTAACACAGCTGTCTGGTAAGTCAACCTTCCTATTTGATTGCTAGAATTAGCGAATAGCGAAGTTGACGATGACGAGACGAATAGGTTGCTAAAACGAAGATGTAGAATACTTCGTTATCTTCGTTTTGAGGAATATGACGAATACATTCGTCATATTCGCTATTCGCTAATTCTACCAAGCCAACCATAACTTCTGTGCTCATGGAGCGTCCCCATCACCCTGGGAACGTCTCCATATACTAAAATGTACTGTCGGATTTGAGGAATTACGTTGAAATCGCAATGCGATTAATTCAAGTTATATTAATCGCATTGCGATTTCAACTTAGAGCTGGGTTTATAATGGGTCAGCTTGCTAGAATTAACAAAGTTAACGTATATGGAATATAGCAGCAGTGCTAAGTTGAAATCGCAATGCGATTAATTTAACTTAAAGTATTCGCATTGCGATTTCAACTTAGCACTGCTAGTGCATAGCTATACTCCATATTCGTTAATTCTAGCCTATGTAAGATAGCAGTGCTAAGTTGTAATCGCAATGCGATTAATATAACTTGAATTAATCGCATTGCGATTTCAACTTAATTCCTCAAATCCGACAGTACATTTTAGTATATGGAGATTCTCCCATGGATGGGGACGCTCCACATGAGCACGGAAGTCGGCAGAAGCGGCAACGGGCACTGACTAGAGCAGCCAGGAAGCCAGGAATCCTCAGGACAGGTAAGAACTACTTTTGGGAAGTAGGAAAGAAAAAAATATAACTAAAAAAAAAAAAAAAAAAAAAATATTCGAAATAGCGAATTTATAGCGCTATATTCGAAATATTCGCGAATTAGCGAAGTGCCGATATTCGCTAAAAAAATTCGCTTTTCGAATATTCGTGCTCAACACTATTTCCAAAGTAGCAATACCATAAATCTGGTGTTCCAGCTGTGGCTGGCCAAGTTCAATATTGTCCAGCAAAGGATATTTTTTTTTCAGGGGTGAAATTCAATAACCAAAATAGCAATCCCCTAAGTCTGGTGTTCCAGCTGTGGCTGGCCAAGTTCCATAGTGTCCGGCAAAGGATAGATTTTGTTCTGGGGTGAAATTCAATTGCCAAAATACCAAACCCCTAAATCTGGTGTTCCAGCTGTGGCTGGCGAAGTTTAATAGTGTCCGTCAAAGGATAGATTTTTTTTCTGGGGTGAAATTCAATTGCCAAAATAGCAATACCGTAAATCTTGTGTTCCAGCTATGGTTGGCCAAGTTTAATTGTGTCCTGCAAAGGATATATTTTGTTCTGGGGTGAAATTATATTGCCAAAATAGTAATACCATAAATCTGGTGTTCCAGCTGTGGCTGGCCAAGTTTAATAGTGTCCGGCAAAGGATAGATTTACTTCTGTGGTGAAATTCAATTGCCAAAATAGCAATGCCGTAAATCAGTGGTTTCAGCTGTGGCTGGCCAAGTTTAATAGTGTCCGGCAAAGATTATATTTTGTTCTGGGGTGAAATTCAATTGCCAAAATAGCAATCCCCTATATCTGGTGTTCCAGCTGTGGCTGGCCAAGTTTAATAGTGTCTGGTAAAAGATAGATTTTGTTCTGGGGTGAAATTCAATTTCCAAAATATCAATCCCCTAAATCTGGTTTTCCAGCTGTGGCTGGCCAAGTTTAATAGTGTCCGGCAAAGGATAGATTTTCTTCTGTGGGGAAATTCAATTGCCAAAATAGAAATACCGTAAATATGGTGTTCCAGCTGTGGCTGGCCAAGTTAAATAGTGTCCGGCAAAGGATAGATTTTTTTCTGGGGTGAAATTCAATTGCCAAAATAGCAACACCCTAAATCAGTGGTTTCAGTTGTGGCTGGCCAAGTTTAATAGTGTCCGGCAAGGGATATATTTTGTTCTGGGGTGAAATTCAATTGCCAAAATTGAAATCCCCTAAATCTGGTGTTCCAGCTGTGGCTGGCCAAGTTTACTAGTGTACGGCAAAGGATATATTTTCTTCTGTGGTTAAATTCAATTGCCAAAGTAGCCATACCGTAAATCTGGTGTTCCAGCTGTGGCTGGCCAAGTTCAATAGTGTCCAGCAAAGGATATATTTTTTTCTGGGGTGAAATTCAATTGCCAAAATAGCAATACCGTAAATCTGGTGTTCCAGCTGTGGCTGGCCAAGTTTAATTGTGTCCTGCAAAGGATGTATTTACTTGGGTCCCTGGATTTCGCCTTTCCACGCCCTAGCATGCAATCACACCCTCCACCACCATATATAATATAGCGCTTACAGTGAATGACTGTAAATACTTACAGTTCTGAAGACTCCAGCGGGCTCAGGATCAGTACTTTGGGCAACTGGGCTCAGGGCTGGAGGTGGGAATTGCTCTGCAGTTCAGGAAGGAGACCGGGTCTCGGCTCACCCTAGCATTACAGTGCACTCCAGCACCCCACAGTATAGTACCCTATAGTATATAGCACCCTTCAGTATATAATCTCACACAGCAGCCCCCCCCCATATATAATTCCACAAAGCAGCTCTCCATTATATCATCTCATACAGCAGCCCTCCAGTAAGTAATCACACACAGCAGCTCCCCCCCAGTATATAATCTCATACAGCAGCCCCCCAGTATGTAATCACACACATAACCCCCCCAGTATATAATCTCATACAACAGCCCCCCAGTATGTAATCACACACAGCAGCCCCCCGCCCAGTATATAATCTCACACAGCAGCCCCCCGCCCAGTATATAATCTCACACAGCAGCCCCCAGTATATCTTCCCACACAGCAGTATATAATCCCCTCAGTATATAATCTCATACAGCAGCCCCAGTATATAATCTCATACAGCAGCCCCCCAGTATATAATCTCATACAGCATCCCCCAGTATATAATCCCACAAATCAGTATATATTCCCCCAGTATACCATCCCACACAGCAGCCCCCTAGTATACAATCTCACACAGCAGCCCCCCAGTATACAATTCCACACAGCAGCCCCCAGTATATAATCCCACACAGCAGCCCCCCAGTATATAATGTCATACAGCACCCCCCAGTATATAATCCCATACAGCAGCCCCCCCAGTATATAATCCCATACAGCAGCCCCCCAGTATAGATTCTCATACAGCAGCCCCCCAGTATTTAATCCCATACAGCAGCCCACCAGAATCTGATCTCACACAGCAGCCCCCAGTATATAAATCCATACATCAGCCCCCCAGTATATAATCTCACACAGAAGCCCCCTCAGTATAAAATCTCACACAGCAGCTCCCCCAGTATATATAATCCCATACTGCGGCCCCCCAGTATATAATCTCACACAGCAGCCCCCCATAAATAATCCCATACAGCAGCCCCCGAGTATAGGTTTTCATACATCAGCCCACTAGTATATAATCTCATACAGCAACCCCCCCAGTATATAATCTCACACAGCAGCCCCCCAGTATATAATCCCATACAGCAGCCCCCCCAGTATATAATCTCACAGCAAACAATGCTCAGCCCCTCTCCAGTAGTCACATCCACGGTACCTCTCCAGTCCTGACATACTCTCTCCCCTCTACAGACACTGCTGAGCAGCCATCCTGATCTTCCTCCTCTGAAGACAGTCGGCCAGTGCCTGTACCCACGTGACCTACCCTTCCCCTGCAGGCTGCAGCAACGTCACAGAGTCCTGGAAGAAGAAAAGGAACTTTAATTACCTCATAGCCATATGACAAGTAATATTGCTATGTTAATGGTCACATGGTGATGATGTCATGGAAGGTCCTTTCTCCCACAGCTCTTACTCTGAAAGTTCGCTCAGAAGTGGCGGCACGCAGTAAGGCATAACAGCACCCTCCCTGTGCTGACAGCCAGATATCTGGGGTGGACGGCCACTCAATGTAATTGAAATTATCTGCAGTGGTCAACGGAGATGAAGAGGAAGCTGCCTTGGGCCCCCCAGGAACAACTGGGCCCAGGGAAGCTGCCCCTTTTGCCCACTGTTAAAGACGGCCCTGCCCACAGTACATTGTTCCCAGCTGTCACTACTTCTCCAAGAGAGCCGTGTCTTCCCTGCACAACCACATATCTGATAAAATCAAGTGTGCAATGCGCAACGCCATCTGTGGTAAGGTCCACCTAACCACAGATACATGGACCAGTAAGCATGGCCAGGGATGCTATATCTCCCTAACTGCACACTGGGTAAATGTAGTGGCGGCTAGGCCACAGGCGGAGAGTTGTTTGGCGCACATACTTCCACCGCCAAGGATAGCAGGGCATCATTCTTTGCCTTCTGTTGCCTCCTGCTCTTCTTCCATCAGCTCATTCAGTCAGCCACACACCTTCACCACCAACTTCAGCACAGCCCGGGGTAAACGTCAGCAGGCCATTCTAAAACTCATATGTTTGGGGGACAAGCCCCACACTGCGCAGGAGTTGTGGCGGGGTATACAACAACAGAACGACGAGTGGTTGCTGCCTGTGAGCCTCAAGCCCGGCCTGGTGAAGTGCGATAATGGGACTAGCCGGTTTGACACACATCCCTTGCCTGACACATGTGCTGAATTTGGTGGTGCAGAAGTTCATTCACAACTACCCCGACATGTCAGAGCTGCTTCATAAAGTACGGGCCGTCTGTGAGCACTTCCGGCGTTTACATCCTGCCGCTGCTCACCTGTCTGCGCTACAGTGTAACTTCGGCCTTCCCGCTCACCGCCTCATATGCGACGTGCCCACCAGGTGGAACTCCACCTTGCACATACTGGAGAGACTGTGCGTGCAGCAGCAGGCCATAGTAAAGTTTCAGCTGCAGCACGCACGGGTGAGTCGCACTGCGGAACAGCACCACTTCACCACCAATGACTGGGCCTCCATGCGAGACCTGTGTGCCCTGTTGCGCTGTTTCGAGTACTCCACCAACATGGCCAGTGGCAATGACACCGTTATCAGCGTTACAATACCACTTCTATGTCTCCTTGAGAAAACGCTTAGGGCGATGATGGAAGAGGATGTGGCACAGGAGAAGAAGGAAGAGAGGTCATTTTTAGCACTTTCAGACCACTCTCTTAGAAGTGGCTCAGAGGGAGGTTTTGTGCAACAGCAGAGGCCAGGTACAAATTTGGCCCACCACTGGAGGACGAGGAGGATGAGGAGGAAGTGGAGGAGGATGAGGATGAAGCATGTTCAAAGTGGGGTGGCACACAAAGCAGCTCGAGCCCATCACTGGTGCGTTAGCGGGGGGGAAACGGAGGATAATGACGATACGCCTCCGACAGAGAACAGCTTGTCCTTACCTCTGGGCAGCTTGGCACACATGAGCGACTACATGCTGCAGTGTCTGCGCAATGAAAGTAAAGTTGCCCACATTTTAACGTTTGCGGACTACTGGGTTGCAACCCTGCTGGATCCCCGGTACAAAGACAATGTGCCCACCTTAATTCCTGCACTGGAGCATGATAGGAAGATGCGCGAGTACAAGTGCACGCTGGTAGACGCACTCCTGAGAGCATTCCCAAATGTCACAGGGGAACAAGTGGTAGCCCAAGGTGAAGGCAGAGAAGGAGCAAGAGTTCGCCAACGCAGCTGTGTCACGGCCAGCTCCTCTGAGGGCAGGGTTAGCATGGCAGAGATGTGGAAAAGTTTTGTCACCACGCCACAGCTAACTGCACCACCACCTGATACGGAACGTTTTAGCAGAAGGCAGCATTTCAATAACATGGTGGAACAGTATGTGTGCACACCCCTCCACGTACTGACTGATGGTTCGGCCCCATTAAACTTATGGGTCTCCAAATTGTCCACATGGCCAGAACTAGCCTTTTATGCCTTTGAGGTGCTGGCCTGCCCGGCGGCCAGCGTTTTGTCTAAACGTGTATTCAGCACGACAGGTGGCGTCATTACTGACAAACGTAGCCGCCTGTCCACAGCCAACGAGGACAAGCTGACGTTCATAAAAATGAACCAGGCATGGATTCCACAGGACCTGTCCATCCCTTGTGCAGAATAGACATTTATAACTACCTCCCCTTAACCATATATTCTTGTAGTCCAGGGCACTGCTTTATTAAATCCTCCTTTTTTAATTTTACCATTATATTGGGGGGAAACCAAAGTTGAATGAACCTCTCCACCGTCTGGGTGCCAGGGGCCTAAATATCTGAAAGTGGTCTTCTCCATTGGTGGGAGACATGAAGCCTGATTCTCTGCTATGGGACCTCTTTCCTCTGTCTGGGGCCTGAAAAACTAAAATTTGCCTTCTCCATTGGTGGGTGACATGAAGCCTGATTCTCTGCTATGGGACCTCTCTCCTCTGTCTGGTTGCTGGGGCCTAAATAACTAAGAGTGGCCTTCTCCATTGGTGGGTGACAATAGCCTCTTTTGTTGCTATTTAACGTACTTGTTTGCTGTCTTGGTGGCAGACATTTAACTCTTTTTACTGTCTAATGACCGTCCCATTGTATGGGTGTCAGGGGCCTAAATTTCACGTACTTGCTTGCTGTCTTGGTTGCAGACATTTAACTCTTTTTACTGTCAAATGACCTCTCCTCTGTATGGGTGTCAGGAGCCTACATAAATGATAATGGCCTGTTCCATTGCAGGTTGACCTGAGGCCTGTGTTGCTGTTACGGGACCGCTCTCCCCTTTGTGGGTGCCATGTCATTGAGTCTGTGAATGAGGCCTGTGGCACTGCAGGCAGACATGAATCCTTTTTGGCTGTGATGAGAACTTCAACTCCCATAGCATTACCACCTGACGCCACCCCAACCTCCTATTCCACCTCCTCCTGCTCTAAGTTGCCAATTGATTATGGTTAATTTTTATTTATTTTATTTTATTTTAATTTATTTCCCTATCCACATTTGTTTTCAGGGGATTTACCTACATTTTGCTGCCTTTTGCAGCCCTCTAGCCCTTTCCTGGGCTATTTTACAGCCTTTTTAGTGCTCAAAAGTTCGGGTCCCCATTGACTTCTCGAACCCGAACATCCAGGTGTTCGCACAACTCTAATGGTCAACTATTTTAAGCACTATCCATAAAATACTCACACAAGGCTCGTACAAACTGTGGCATTGGAGCGGAGAAGACCTTTCTGATTTTAATATTTAGTCTGTAGTGACCACTACAAGTATTCTGTGAAGTGAACATTAATTTTAAATTAACGTATTCTTGAGCTGCAAGCAGACTGCACAAGCCAGTAGCAGTTACTCTTTTATTTTTATAACTGGGTTTGGAAAGGAGCATGCAGAGTGGACTTGTGTCAAGGGAGCCAGGAGTTTAAAGGGGTTATCCCATAAAAATTACTACTACTATCCTATGAATAGCACATTTCAAATCAAGTATTATTGCAATATACATACAATAAAAATATTGTTCGGTTTTTAAGGTGCAATACATTTTCTTCTCTGGCAGCTCTCCCTGCTAGTTCTCTTGTTGGTGAAGTTCTAGCCAACCTTCTCCTGCATTCAGTGGTGAGACAAGCTCTTCACTGCTGGGAGTGTGTAACTATATGTGAGTAGAGATGGCCCGAACTATTCGCCGGCGAACAGTTCCCGGCGAACATAGCTTGTTCGCGTTCGCCTCTGCTGGGCGAACATATGCGATGTTCGGTCCGCCCCCTATACATCATCATTGAGCAAACTTTGACCCTGTACCTCACAGTCAGCAGACACATTCCAGCCAATCAGCAGTATACCCTCCCTCCCAGACCCTCCCACCTCCTGCACAGCATCCATTTTAGATTCATTCTGAAGCTGCAGTCTTAGTGAGAGGAAGGAGAGTGTAGTTGCTGCTGATTTAATTGGGAAATCGATAGCTAGGCTAGTGAATTCAGTGTCCACTCCAGTCCTGAAAGACTCATCTGATCTCTGCTGTAAGGACAGCGTCCTGACAGCACCCCAAAAGCCCTTTTAGGGCTGCAACATTAGTCTGCTTTTTTTCCTTTATATGCATATTGCAGTTGCATGGCCTGCCTGTGTGTGAGGAGCTGCAGGCCCACAGACTGTAGTGTGCCCACTGCCAGTGCCCACCCCTGTCATCCCGTGTGGCACAGGACTTTGCATCAAAAAAGGCATTTAATTTTTACACTTTAATCTAAGTTTAGTTGCCTGCCAGTGTGTGTCAGGCTGACTTCCAGTGACTGTAGTGTGCCCACTGCCAGTGCCTACCACTCATACCGGCTGGCACAGGACTTTGCATAAAAAAAGGCATTTAATTTTTACACATTAGTCTAATTTCAGTTGCTTGCCTGCTGCCAGTGCGTGTCAGGCCCACTTCCACTGACTGTAGTGTGCCCACTGCCAGTGCTAACCACTGATACCGGGTGGCACAGTAGCTTGCCGATAAATAAGGCATTTCATTTTTACACATTAGTCTATTTTCAGTTGCTTGCCTCCTGCCAGTGTGTGTCAGGCCCACCTCCACAGACTGTAGTGTGCCCACTGCCAGTGCCAACCGCTGATACCGGGTGGCACAGTAGCTTGCCGATAAATAAGACATTTCATTTTTACACATTAGTCTAATTTCAGTTGCTTGCCTCCTGCCAGTGTGTGTCAGGCCCACCTCCACAGACTGTAGTGTGCCCACTGCCAGTGCCAACCACTGATACCGGGTGGCACAGTAGCTTGCCGATAAATAAGGCATTTCATTTTTACACATTAGTCTAATTTCAGTTGCTTGCCTGCTGCCAGTGTGTGTCAGGACCGTGGATTAAAACAGAGTGGAGGGAGCCAGCGTTTTTTCAACCATCTCCCCGTTCGAAAAATCAATTCAATTGACCTTTCGGGGACCCTTGGTGTTGTACGTGGCTGGGTGGAGGAAGAAACCTTCAATGACATCACCGGGACGTGGCTAGCTTGGTATCCAACCTTGTGCAAATGGGGAGTTTGCGGTTGTGCAAATGGACTGTTTGCGGTGCATTAAAAGAGGAGTTTGGTCTGTCAATGTCTGAGAATCGGAGCGTAACCCTTACACTACCTGATCGATACAACATCATACCTGATCGTATACAAACACTGGATGTTTTAAAGCATGTTAATCCAAACAATTTAGGAATGTTACGTGATTTAAGCCCTTTATGGATTAAAACCCGACTCTGCGTCCACTATGTAATTTTCCATGGGAGTTTTGCCATGGATCCCTCTCCGGCATGCCTAAGTCCAGGTGTTAGTCCCCTTGAAACAACTTTTCCATCACTATTGTGGCCAGAAAGAGTCCCTTTGGTTTTTAAAATTCGCCTGTCTATTGAAGTCTATGGCGGTTCGCCCGGTTCGCCTGTTCGCGAACATTTGCGGAAGTTCGCGTTCGCTGTTCGCGAACTGAAAATTTTATGTTCGCGACATCACTATATGTGAGTAATGTGTATTTGCAGTATATATGTAAATTGTATATATAAATGTTGTATGTAATATGTCTATACTTGTGTAATGTGTTCTAGATATGGGTGTTATTTGTACAATATATATGTCTGTGCTTAACGTGTGTGTCTGTGTATTCTGTATGTGTTTGTAATGTGTATACATGTGTGTATTTTATGTTTTTAGCGTGTTTAGATGTGTGAAATGGGCATAGGTATATCCAATATGTGTGTAATGTGTGTGTGTGTTTATATATATATGAGTAAGCAATCAATGTATGTATGAATGTATCATATACAAATGTAGCCAATATCATCTTGACTGGCTCAACAAGTATTTCCTGCTGGTACAGGCTGCCGGATCGCTAGCGCTATTGTGAAACTAGCCTTAGTACTACTTTTACATTCTAATAGAAACAGGATGTATAAGGATAACTGTAAAAGCATAATAAGAACTAAAATAAAGCTGTTCAAGGTGACACCACATATGCCCTTGGATTGGTAATGCACATATATCTCTACGGCAGTCAGCGAACTTTGGCACTCCTGCTTTTACAACAGCTGAAGTGCCAGAGGTTTCCTACCCCTGCTTTAAGGCCTGATCCATGCGACCCCATCCGTATTTTTATGTGCAAAATACAGATACCTTCAGTGAGTATTTCACATGTTTCTCACATCAATAAGAATGGCTATCCCCAAAACGGACCAGAATACGATATGTTCTAGGACATGTAAGTTGCGGAACAGCCACAGCGATATGCAAAAATTACAAATTTGCGCATTGCTTTATAGAAATCAATGGGTCAACGTACTATTCACAAAAAATGCAGATAGCACACAGATGGAGAATATGGTTGTGTTCATAAGGCCTTAATGTAGGCATACAGATAGACACAGTTTATTTAAAAGGGCAAAAATATGGCGTTGGTAGATGAAGGGGTTAATAATCAGATGCTTGATGCCCTTATGGAAAAGAAAGGATTAATAAATATATATATATTATTATTATTTTTTTAAATTAAGCTAGGTATCTAACAGTTGTGGCAGTGAGGAGTTAATGGGGTGCATCCTTGTTGGCCTCAGACAAAAAAGGCATTAATGGGCAGTCCATTGGTGCTCTTGGGAAGTTATATTCTAGTGAGTAGGTAAAGGATGAGTAGGTGTAGGTGGTCTAGGCTAGTAGACAGGATAATGGCCAAATCTGAGACTGTCTAAGGCAAAGGAAGGGTTAACAGTTAGGGCTTTGTTAAGCTTGGGCAGGGATGATACTCAGTAGTATAGAACAGTAAACGGGTTAATAAGAGGATCTCTAGTGGTCTAAATAAGTTAAAAGGCAGATCCATGGAGTGCTCTTCTTCAGCTCCTAGCAGAGAAGGGGTGCAGGGGGGGTGGTTTGTCCGCAATTTTGGAGGAAAACAGGGCTGCAGGACAAGTCTATTCTAAATCAATGCAGTCAAGATGTATGATAATCTCCCATCTGCAGTCAGTGCAGAGAGTGGACAGACCCATGCATTTGCACCCCTTCTCCCACTTTTCCTGAGTGCTGATGCTTGGAAAGCTTTTACAGAGCACTACACTGTTTCCTGATGGACACGTGCAATGTAAGGGGAGCCCACAGTACTGAGCTCCTATTGCTAGATATGAGGAAGGTGGGGAGAGCTGGAATAGGGGTTTAATGAAAGTGTGAGGAAGTCTCTGGAGGTGAAACTAAAAAACACTTTTGCACTCCCTGAGCGAAGTTGATGTAGGTTGTGTAGCTGCCCAGCAGTGACAGACAGTGGGTTTTTGTACAGGGTGTTTGTTGTATGTCATTTGGTGTTCCATGTCTGGTCTATGTAGTGTTTGTAGTCCAGCATGGTTTTTTGACATTTCCCCTGTCTGTGCCTGCGGAAGTGGGCTCCATGTTTTCCCTGAGGGGTAAACCACAAGTCAGCAAGCTGTAGTTGTTCCACCCAGTCATTGTGGCAGGTAGGTGGTGGTTGTTCCAGTGTGTGTCATTTGCGCTGTGCTTTTACCTGCCGTTGTGTGTTTGTGCTTGCTCTCTGCCCCTTCCTTGTTGCTCTGCCTGTGGGAGACTTCGGTTCTTCCGTGTCTTGGAGGTACCGGCCGTCTCTTGTTCCTTACAATACCATTAGGGATCATCAGGGCGAATTAGGGTCCTAGGTTCCGGGTATGAGCCCTCCCACCATCAGGGTTGGCTCATACAGTCAGGAGGTCAAAGATTGAATTTAGGGATGCATATGGGGTGACCTGCTCTCTTATCTTCCAGGCCTAGTGGCATTCCCATCTTCCCTACATTGTACAGTGGGGTTTTTCTGTGTGTCTCCAGGGGCACCAGAGACACACAGAGAGTGTTAGTTCTGCCCACATAGGACATCCTGACTTATCGGGACTCAGGAGTAAGAGATAATGTGTATTGCAGGGACCTGTACCGCCAGCTGGTATAGAATAGGAGTGGCCCACTGGGAATCTGCCCAGTAGGATAGTCTGGGCCTGACTATATATGTGTGCAGTGTATTGTTATTTGTGTTATATTGCATTTTATTTATGAGGGCAGATTTGATTAAATTCTAGGTTCTTACGATTTCTCTGTATGACGTAGAAGCAATTTACAAAGACCTTGCTATGTTCATAGATATTTTCTATAAAAATGTTCTAAAGTTTAGAGTTACTATACTATTTTCTATCATTCTGGATAACCACGGATGTCATCAGATTATTTTGAACAAATTTTATACCCAAATCTCAACAGTATATCATTAGTTAAATAGCTTCTAGGCAAATATACTGCCTCCCAGCTACATTTGATTTAATTCTCCAGTGTTAGTGATTATGTTATTAACCCCCTTAAGTACATCATTGAGTAGGCACAGGAGATTTGCACCTGCTGTATCACTGAGAACTCCTATAATGGCAGATTAACCCCTTAGATGCCATGTTTAATGCTGACTGCGGCATCTAAAGGGTATATAGAGGGATGGGGTTCCCTCTCCATTGGCTCCCTGCAATGAGATTGTGTGGTGCCAATTGTTGCTTTACAAAGTCCTCCAGACCTGCTATTTATAGGAGCCTATGAGGCCCAGCACCTAAGAACCTCTGCAATTGTCAACCAGTATGACCATACAGCATCTTATAACCACATATTGGACGTTTCTGGAGAAAATGGGAAAACAATTTTGATGTTCTTTTTCTCCTGTTAATCCTTGTGAAAATTAAAAATCTGAGGCTAGAGCAACATTTTATTGGAAAAAATAAAAATTTTCAGTGCTTCTTAATTCTATGAAATGCCTGTGGGTCAAAACACTCACAAGACCTCTCGATAAATTCCTTGACAGGTTTAGTTTCAAACGCGGAGCCAATATAACTAAACACCTCACCTGTATACTATTTTCAAAGTAAGTGCCGTTCATTACATAGCGCACATACACCGCATGTGGTCAGCTGACGCGCGGATTCACGTGACTCGGCTAGAGGTGTGGCCACACAGGACGTGCAGTCAGACCAATCACTGAACCCTCGCTGAGCCACGCCAGTGACGCATGCGCACGAGGATGTGCACACCACGGCAACCATATTAGGTGAAGGAAAGTAAAGCGCAAAGCAAGCATAAGGACACAAACCCCTAATATATAGCTGTAACACCTGATTTATGCCAAACAATATACATAAATAGGATACTGAAAGAAAATGAGTATCCCCAAATGTGCCCCAATAGTAAAATACGCTTAGATATAATCACATTATATGTTATATTACATGTGGGACCAGATATATATACATAAATGTGCCCCAATAAACCAAAGTAAGATAAAATTGGATATCATCAACCCATATTAACGTATTATATATAAAATATACGTGAGACCCTAATATACATGTCCAAAACATACATGAATCCAAAATAACACCATATACAGATATACCATACATAATAGAATATAAACACCAATGTAAAAAGTATGTATGAAAAGATTAAATATAAAAAATAAATATTGTGCAATATAAGGTGTAAATAAATTATGAGTGAAGTGGGCCCCATGGAAGTCCATGTCCGGAACATGGACCACCATGGAGCAATTTGGATGCAGAAAATGCAATATAATGTGCATAAAAAAGTTATGATTATAAGACACAGAAAAAAAATATAGAAAAACATTTATTAAAAATAAAAGTCAATGATCTATTTTAGTATCTATGCAGCTGACACAATATTTAGTACACAAATCCAACTTATATATTTATGGTATATTCTCAGGAGAGTGTGCAAGCTTTCGTAATGGATCAAATCCCAATATTATTCCAGCTTTATTGTGCTGTCAGTTATTGGTTTGCACAGTAAAGCTGGAATAACATTGGAATTTGATCAGTTAGGTGTGCTGATGTCTTCCATTACATCACATTTAGAAAATATACCTGCTATTCACACTCTAGACAATAACCTCCAACACATAGAGCACACAATTATAAATACTAAATATATATTTTTTTACTTTTTCTCATTTGGCAGGTTCTTTATTGTTATATACATTTTTAATGAAGTCCGATATGTATGAATTGTGACTATATACTGTGTTCTTTCAATTTTCTGCTTTGTCACTCTTTGTGTATATTCCTTTTATGAAACATTTGTTAGAACTATATGACCATATAGAACAGTGTTTGGTGCTTTTTTCCTTTCACATTTTTCCTAAATTAATACTCATTTGTTGCTTAACAACTATACTTGGCTCATGATAAGAGTTGACTCTCTGCTAATCTCTGTATGTAAAATATAATACTTTTTTGTTTCCCTAGCATACCTTCCATCTATCAAATGTCAACAGACTTCAGAACCAATTAAACATGGATCTATAAAACCTAATTACTACAATAAAATTGACCATGCAATCTTCAGAATATTTTTAATCTACATTGCTATTTTGGCAATTACTGTGCCATGCTTTTTCATTTTATCTGGTGATATTGTGCTATTGTGTATTTTTCCTCAGTAATTTCTACCAGAATCAGAACATAATGTTTGACATTTTAGAAGCCACTATTATGTGAAAGGTCACAAAGTAAGGACAAGTTTCATATGGGCTGAAACTTCTTTAAAGCCTAGCTATGCTATGAGTAAGAGTGCACTTGTGTTTGAAATGCATAAGTGGGTTTTGATTTTATTATGTTCTCCTAGCTCAACGTAGGAATATTTTAGCAAGGGCTGGATTTGTTTCACATTTATTGGATTATATGCCTGGTAACCAGCCCTTTGCTTGTGCACCGCAGACTACTAATTATTAGTGATGAGCGTCAGGGGCAATATTAAAGTTCATGATATTTCACGAATAGAGTTGAGCAAACACCTGGATGTTCGGGTTCGAGAAGTTCGGCCGAACTTCCCAAAAATGTTCGAGATCCGAACTCGACCCGAACATCACCCCGAACTCGAACCCCATTGAAGTCAATGGGGACACTAACTTTTGGGCACTAAAAAGGCTGCATAAGGCAGCAAAATGTAGGTAAATCCCCTGCAAACAAATGTGGATAGGGAAATGAATTAAAATAAAATAAATAAAAATTAACCAATATCAATTGGAGAGAGGTCCCATAGCAGAGAATCAGGCTTCATGTCACCCACCAATGGAGAAGGCCACTTTTACTTGTTTAGGCCCCAGCACCCAGACAGAGGAGAGAGGTCCCATTGCAGAGAATCGGGGTTCATGTCACCCACCAATGTAAAAGGCCACTTTCAGTTACTTAGGCCCCAGCACCCAGACAGAGGAGAGAGGTGGCATAGCAGAGAATTAGGCTTCATGTCACACACCAATGGAAAGGCCACTTTTACTTATTCAGGCCCCAGCACCCAGACAGAGGAGAGAGGTCCCATAGCAGAGAATCAGGCTTCATGTCACCCACCAATGGAAAATGCCACTTTCAGTTATTTAGGCCCCAGCACACAGACAGAGGAGATAGGTCCCATAGCAGAGATCAGGCTTCATGTCACCCACCAATGGAACAGGCCACTTTCAGATATTTAGGCCCCGGCACCAAAACAAAGGAGAGAGGTCGCATAGCAGAGATTCAGGCTTTATGTCACCCACCAACCCACTGTGACATTTGGGAATGCTCTCAGTAGCGCAGGCATGTCCAAACTCTGGCCCTCCAGATGTTGCAAAACTACAACTCCCATCATTCCTAGACAACCTACAGCTATCAACCTACAGAAGGGCATGATGGGAGTTGTAGTTCTGCAACACCTGGAGGGCCAGAGTTTGGACATGCCTGCAGTAGCTCGTCTACCAACGTGCTCTTGTACTCGTGCATCTTCCTATCACGTTCCAGTGCAGGAAGCAAGGTGGGCACATTGTCTTTGTACCGGGGATCCAACAGGGTGGCAACCCAGTAGTCCGCACACGTTAAAATGTGGGCAACTCTGCTGTCGTTGCACAGGCACTGCAGCATGTAGTCGCTCATGTGTGCCAGGCTGCCGAGAGGTAAGGACAAGCTGTCCTCTGTGGGAGGCTTACCGTCATCGTCCTCCGTTTCCCCCCCAGCCACGCACCAGTGATGGGCCCTTACTAGATATTTTCCTCATTGTTACAGTTCACCACAATAAGAAAAAAATCATTTGGCCCAATGTATTGAATTCAAATTCAGGCCTCATTTTACAGGCACCTAACACTGTCTGGCTATCTATTTATGTACCGTATTACACTAATCCAGGCACAGCATTAACCACAGATTTAGGGGAATGTCAATTGTACTGTAGGCCTAGTATTTAGGCCATGGATGAATGTTATCCTTTTACGGACAGATTTACACTTGGAAATGTACAGTAGCGTGTGAAAAAATATATAGGATTATGCTTTTAGCACTTGTATTTTAACACTTTGTGTAATATTCCCTTTAACGGAAAGAAATACACTTAGAGATGCAAAACAGTGTGTGCAAATGTAGAGGATTATGCTGTATTTTAACACTTACTGTAATATACCCTTTAACAGAAAGAAATACACTTGGATATGCACGGTAGCGTGTGAAGTTATTGAGGATGACACTATCAGCACTTGTATTTACACCTTGAGTGTAATATACCCTTTTACGGTCAGAAATACACTATGAGATGCACAATAGTGCGTGCAAATTTAAAGGATTATGCTTCCAGCAATTGTAATTTAACAGTTTGTGTAAGATACCCTTTTATGGAAAGAAATATACTTGGAGGTGCACGCTGAGTGTAATATACCCTTTTACGGACAGATTTACACTTGGCCTGCAACAGCTGGAACACCAAATTTTGGGTATTGCTATTTTGGCAATTGAATTTCACCCCGGAACAAAATATATCCTTTGACGGATACTATTAAACTACTTTTCCAGCCACAGCTAGAACACCAGATTTACTGTATTTCTATTTTTGCAACTGAATTTCACCCAAGAAAATAATATATCCTTTGACGGACACTATGAAACTTGTCCAGTCACAGCTGGAACACCAGATTTATGGTATTGCTATTTTGGCAATTGAATTTCACCCCAGAACAAAAGCTATCCTTTGATGGACACTATAAAACTTGTCCTGCCACAGCAGAAACCACTGATTTAGGGTATTGCTATTTTGGAAATTGAATTTCACCCCAGAAAAAAATATATATTCTTTGCCAGACAATATTATAGTTGACTAGCCACAGCTGGAACACCAGATTTAGGGGATTGATATTTTTTAAGTGAATTTCACCTCTCAATAAAATATAGAAAATTCTATCCTGAGTTTCTATGGGTGATAATAAGCACAGCCAAGCCCCTGATATAGGATATAGCAAAAAAAAAAAAAAAACTACTATCGATGGATTAATGGACTTGGTGGCAGCTTGTTCTGGCGCACCACAAGACACATAATGGCCACCGATCACCCCAGAAAAAAGTCACAGAAAAACGCTCTGGGCAGCCTGAAAACAGTGAGCAATTAACTAGCAGTAGTTGAATGATTCACAGCTGTAGATCGATCACTTCATTAAGTGTTTTTGCTGAGTTAATCCCTGCCTAATCTCACCCTATTAGGAGCTGCATCCTATCCCTACACTAATCAGAGCAGAGTGACGTGCGGCATGACGTGACTCCAGCTTAAATAGAGACTGGGTCACATGCTGCACTTGGGAAATCACAGCCATGCCAATAGTAGGCATGGCTGTGATGGCCTCTTGGGGCAAGTAGTATGACGCTTGTTGTTTGGCTGCTTTGCAGGCTTTCAAAATGCGCCATAGAAATTGCCGAAACAACAAACCCGAACCCGAACTTTCACGTAAATGTTCGGGTCCGTGTCACGAACACCCCAAAATTCGGTACGAACCCGAACTATACAGTTCGGGTTCTCTCATCCCTATTCACAAATATTTGGGCAAATATTCGTCATAAATTCGAGAATTTGCGATTATTTTCTTGATTGTGAAAATCGGCAATGTGATATGCGCGTATTGCGCTTGCAATACAGGTGTGGGTCACTATTGCTACATTTTTCAAGCTGCTAGAAGTTTCCTGAGACTGTAGAAAATGGTTGGCACGGCAGAACATTACAATAGCTTTATATGCAGATAGAGTGCTCCAATATATTTGCGATTGCGCATATCGGCAATTAATGATGCACATATTTTGGCGCAATTCGTGCAATCTTACATTTAAGCAGGTCTGACTACATATTAGTGATTGGTGCACTAAGTATTGTTGTGAACTTGTGACACCACAGAACTATGTCTGTAGCATATATGTATGAACATCAGCTACACTATATCACAATTTAACCTACACTGACTGTCTCCCACTAACTATCTGTAATATATATATATATATATATATATATATATATATATATATATAATGTAATGTGATACAGCAAAGCACAGAGCACAGCAATGACACTGCTATCTCTCTAAGTACAGGAAAAAAAAAAATGGCAGAAAATGGCTGCTGGGAAGGTTCTTATATAGTAAGAGGTAGGCAACTTTCCTATTGGTTGCTAGGGATGTTGCTAAGCTCAGACAAAGACATTGCAGCCTTCTCATTGGCCCACAAGCAAGAAGCAGAGAGGCATCATGGGTTCAGAGGAAACACATTTCTCGAAGGGGCAATATTCGAGATTAAAATTCGCGATGCGAATATTCGCGCCCAACACTGCTAATTATATTGGAAGAAAGTGGGCTGATCCTACAGCTTGTCTAACTACTAAAAGAATATGCTGAGGTTAACCTTGCATATATTGATGAGAAATGTTTAAAAACTAACATGAAAATAATTTTTTCCGCTAAAATTTTTTTTGTTTATATTCTAATTTAACAATACTTGAGAAGGATAGTGGTAAAATAATGGGGGTAATTTATCAAGGCTGACATATCTTAGCCATATCTTTCTGTGCTGCCAGAGGATAAGTTTCATTTATGAGAAATCTACTAGTAGCTGGCATAGATTTCAGTCACCATTTATACCAGCAAACTGATATAAGTCGTTAAAATGTGCTGGAACCAATGGCCCTACACCACACCTCCAACACACCCTCTTTTTGGAAAGTGGCAAGGACAGCTTAAAAACTCTGGGGGTCATTTATGAAGCTGGTGTAAAGTAGAACTGGCTTAGTTGCCCATAGAAGCCAATCAGATTCCACCTTTCATTTTAAACAGCTCCTTTGGAAAATGAAAGGAGGAATCTGATTGGTTGCTATGTGAAACTAAGCTAGTTATACTTTACATTGGTTTGATAAAGGACCCCCTCTATTTTCACAAAATGTAGGTGCAATGGTAACAGGTTTGCAATTTTTTTCACTACAGAAAATTGGAATATGGGCTTAGTTAATAACTCCCATTGCATGGAAGTGTCTTCTCTTTTTTCAAAAGAGAGTAATCAAATAATACCATACCACCATATTAGTACCATAAAGCGTTTAAAATAATAGAACCAAACTATGCTGAATCAATCCTGTCATATATAGTGCCATAATAACAATGTCCACATAAATCCATCATAAAGTTTCTGAAGAAGGGTCTTGATGATGGAGGAAGGAGCAAAGATTCCCATCTAGTCTTCACCTAGACAGCCTAGTTTTAGACCCCTGAAGTAAATTCTCATATACTGACTGAGAACTGGCTATTAGGCTACATGGCAACATGTAATCACAACACATACGTCTGCAGTGCTGCTCTGTCACATCATTTTTAATTATAGTGAATATGTTCATGTTGTGACCGCAAGCAACTGTGCCACAATAAAAAGCAAAAATCCAAAACTAACCTATTCGGTATGACTGACAGCATGGTGCCTTCACGATCTTAATGGTGCACTACCTCAAGACGCTCTTAGCCCTGGGCATTTTTCCATTCATCCTTTTTTGCTTTTTACTTCTTACTTACTACAGCATTTTATTTTTCATTCATATAGCTGTATGGGGGTCTGTTTTTTTGTGAGACAAGGTGTACTTTCTAGTGGCACCATTTACTTTTGAATACAATATAATGGGAAGCTGGAAAAATATTCAGAATGGGGTAGCAATGGGGTGCAAGTCTGTCCCAGCTTTTTGTTTTTACTCCATTCCCTATGTGGTAAAACTGACATGTGAGCTTCATTTTGCAGATCCCTATGATTATATTGATTCCACATTTATATTGTTTTTCTTGTGCTTTAATACTGAAGAAAAAAAAAACTTGAGACTACCATAATCAGGGGGCACTGTGCCTGGCAATGTTATGAGGCATTGGCTTTTATACTGTGTCTGTACCATATCAACGGTATATCACTATTAGGAAAATCACTATTAGTAAAAACTGAATTGTGGGTGTGTCTTACAGTCTGATGCGTCTTAAAGTTAGAGATGGCCCGAACTATTCGCCGGCGAACAGTTCCCGGCGAACATAGCTTGTTCGCGTTCGCCTCGGCAGGCAAACATATGCGATGTTCGGTCCGCCCCCTATACATCATCATTGAGCAAACTTTGACCCTGTACCTCAGTCAGCAGACACATTCCAGCCAATCAGCAGCATACCCTCCCTCCCAGACCCTCCCACCTAATGCACAGCATCCATTTTAGATTCATTCTGAAGCTGCAGTCTTAGTGAGAGGAGGGAGAGTGTAGTTGCTGTTGATTTAATAGGGAAATTAGGCTAGTGTATTCAGTGTCCACTCCAGTCCTGAAAGACTTATCAGATCTCTGCTGTAAGGACAGCGTCCTGATAGCACCCCAAAAAGCCCTTTTTAGGGCTG
The DNA here is from genome assembly GCA_033119425.1 of Bufotes viridis. Lineage (NCBI taxonomy): Eukaryota > Metazoa > Chordata > Amphibia > Anura > Bufonidae > Bufotes > Bufotes viridis. Next base: position 338,090,059 of record CM065592.1, read on the forward strand.
CTACATTAGTCTGCTTTATTTTTTTCTCCATGTATATATTGCAGTTGCCTGGCCTGCCCGTGTGTGAGGAGCTGCAGGCCCACAGACTGTAGTGTGCCCACTGCCAGTGCCCACCACTCACACTGTGTGGCACAGGACTTTGCATCAAACAAAGGCATTTCATTTTTACCCTTTAATCTAAGGTTAGTTGCCTGCCAGTGTGTGTCAGGCTAACTTCCACTGACTGTAGTGTGCCCACTGCCAGTGCCCACCACCACTCTTACCGGGTGGCACAGGCATTTAATTTTTACACTTTAGTCTAATTTCAGTTGCTTGCCTGCTGCCAGTGTGTGTCAGGCCAACTTCCACAGACTGTAGTGTGCCCACTGCCAGTGCCCACCACCACTCATACCAGGTGGCACAGTAGCTTGCCGATAAATAAAGCATTTAATATTTACACTTTAGTCCGGATAGGGTACGTAACAGGGATAGGAATAGTACTAGTTAAGACACCACTCATATAGGGTGTCACTGCACATTGATCTGTGCACGCGCAGTGCCCCAATTTGGGAGTAAGAGGACCGACCAAGCTGCTTTTTCCATCTCCCGGTTCCTAAAATCAATTCAGTTTGGTGTATGAGAGTTTGGTCTGTCACTGTGAAGGCAGTCGAAGGTACCCGGCCTACATTTTTTTTCACAAAAGGCAATCCCTGATATGGGATGTAACAGGGATTAAACTGATAGGAATAGTACTAGTTAAGACACCACTCATATCGGGTGTGACAGTAAATTGCACGGTGCAGACGCAGTGACCATGGATTAAAACAAAAGGGAGGGAGCCAGCGTTTTTTTAACCATCTCCCCGTTCGAAAAATCAATTCAATAGATGGACCCCAGATTGGGGACGTTAGAGGGATTAAACTGATGAGAATAGTACTACAGAAAATACCACTCATATCGGGTGTGAGAGTAAATTGCACGGCGCAGACGCAGTGGCCGTGGATTAAAACAAAGGGGAGGGAGACAGCATTTTTTTATGCATCTGCCCATTCGAAAAATCAATTCAATTGACCTTTCGGGGACCCTTGGTGTTGTACGTGGCTGGGTGGAGGAAGAAACCTTCAATGACATCACCGGGACATGGCTAGCTTGGTATCCAACCTTGTGCAAATGGGGAGTTTGCGGTTGTGCAAATGGACTGTTTGCGGTTGTTTGCAGTGCATTAAAAGAGGAGTTTGGTCTGTCAACGTAACCCTTACACTACCTGATCGATACAACATCATACCTGATCATATACACACACTGGATGTTTTAAAGCATGTTATTCCAAACAATTTAGGAATGTTACGTGATTTATGCCCTTTATGGATTAAAACCCGACTCTGCGTCCACTACGTAATTTTCCATGGGAGTTTTGTCATGGATGCCCCTCCGGCATGCCACAGTCCAGGTGTTAGTCCCCTTGAAACAACTTTTCCATCACTATTGTGGCCAGAAAGAGTCCCTTTGGTTTTTAAAATTCGCCTGTCTATTGAAGTCTATGGCGGTTCGCCCGGTTCGCCCGTTCGCGAACATTTGCGGAAGTTCGCGTTCGCTGTTCGCGAACTGAAAATTTTATGTTCGCGACATCACTACTTATAGTATGAAAAATATGGTATGTGTGCTTGTATAACTAAGTTAGGCTACTTTCATACTGGTGTCTTGTGCGCACCTGTCATGTATCTGCACAGACGGATCCGCACTGATAATACATCCGCAGAACGGATCCATTTGTATTATCATGAACATAGGCAAAACGAATCTGTCTTGAACACCATTGAAAGTCAATGAGGGACAGATCCGTTTTCTGTTGTGTCATATTGTGTGATTGAAAACGGATCCGTCCCCATTGACTTACATTGTATTTCAGGACGAATTTATTTGGCGCAGTTCCATCAGACGGACACCAAAACACTGCAAGCAGCGTTTTGGTGTCCGCCTCCAGAGCGGAATGGAGACTGAACGGAGCCAAACTGATGCATTCTGAACGGATCCTTATCCATTCAGAATGCATTGGGGCAAAACTGATCCGTTTTGGACTGCTTGTGAGAGCCCTGAAACGGATCTCACAAGCGGATCCAAAAACGCCAGCGTGAAAGTAGCCTTATAAACAAGGCAGTGCTACATGGTTAGAAGAAATAAGTGCTCCTATAAATGTTGTGTTATCTTTGCTAGCAATCTTCATTGATAGAACCATACCTCTAAAGTTTTTCATGATAAATTTATATGATTATCTGAAAAATGTTTCACTGCATCTACTCATGTAATGCCCCTCATTGGGAATTGGCAATTTGTGGTTCAAAATGTAATGATAGTGATTTTGTTTCCTTTGAAAATACTGTATGTTTGAATCACATTCTTTTAACAAGTAGTGAACATGTTATGTTAAACCTTTCCCTCTTGCATAGTATGATTTTTTACACTATCTTGTTTCTTCTTAGAAGAGGGAGATTTACAACTCATCCAGCCATTAGCTTTAACCTTTGCCACCTCAGGCATAAGCATGGGGAAATTGCAGAATACTCTTTTGAAGTTTACGCTGGCTTAGAAGTCATCATTTATAAGCATAACCACATATCTATTATATTCCTCTAAGACAGAAATTCTGTCTTACAAACTATGAATTGCACACACATTTATTTGATAGAACCTTCAATCAATGTTTGACTGTTCCTGGAATGAGGATATTTATTTATGCTATCAGTGACGAAACGTGTAAGTGCATCAGAACTGAAACATTTCAATGAGTGTATTTTCTACAGTCATATACCGTACAACTAAGCATACTGTAGTTCTTAACAAAGTGGAAACTAGTAAATATGGAAAGTAGTGTACAATGAATGAATGTTGATCCGGTTAGATGTTAATTTAGTATTTCAGCCACTTTCCTAAATATACTATCAAAAAATTTGAATCAATTTCTAAAGTCATTCTATTCTTTCTGGTATAAGTTGAATGCTGAGCATTGTGCACATTGTGCTTCATTATTATTTATGTGCTGAGTATAGCAAGGACAAATGTGATATTTTGAATAGAATGCTTTAACCTAGAAGAATTGTAAAAAGGCATATTTGTTACATATTTGAACAATTTCTTCTGATTATCACTCCTGGCACAATGTCACTAACCCCTTAAAGTTTGTATTCAGATTTAGCCAACACTCGATCCAGAAGGTGCGCTGCACAGAAAGGGGCGTTCCCCACGAACAATGTAGAAAGAATCCCAACAAGCACTTCTTGGTTCAATAAGTTGTGTTTTTTTTATATCCAGCATAGAATCAAAGCGTCCAGCCTTCCTCAACTAATAGTTATATGACCACTGGTTGCCATTTATATAGTCAAGTAATTAGGTCATGTGCAAGTAAGGTTGCTGCCATGTGCTGCAATAAAAATAAAATAAAAAAACACAAGTTTTCTCCCCATCAATCTACACTTAGTAACCCACAATGAGAAACTGAAAACAGATGCTAGAAACATTTGAAAATTTATTTAAAAAAAGAAAACCTAAAATTTCACATGGACAAAGCATTTAGACCCTTTACTATGACACCTGAAATGTAGATATGAGGGCCTCCCATTTCTCTTGATCGTCTTTGAGATGTTTCTACACTTTGACTGCAGTCCACCTATGATACAGTACATTCAGTTGATTGGACATGATTTTGAAAGATACACCCAGTCTATATAAGGTCTCACAGCTGACAAGGCATATCAGAGCATAAAACCAGCCATGTGGAGGAAATAACTGTTTGTAGAGTTCAGAGACAGGATTTTGTGGAGGCCAAGATCTGAAGAAAGGTACAAAAAACATTTTAATGCATTGAAAGTTCATAAGAGCACAGTTGTCCCCATCATTGTTAAATGGAAGACTTTTTGGTAAACCAGGACTAATTCTGGAGCTGGCCACCCCGTCAAAAAAGTAATCAGGGGAAAAGGGCCTTGGTAAGAGAAGTGACCAAGAAGGCAGTGGTGAATTTAGATGAACTCCAAAGTTTCTGTGTACAGATGGGAGATCTTTCTGGAAGGATAACCATCACTGCAGCACTCCACCAATCTGGGCTTTATGGAAGAGTGGCCAGAAATAAACCTCTCATCAGTAAAAGACACCTAAAAGTTTGCAAAAAAGCAGTAAATTACTCTCAGGCTGTGAGAAACAAGATTCTCAAGTATGATTAAACCAAAACTTCATCTCAATTCTAAGCATAATGTTGGAAGGAAACCAGGCACTGCTCAATCCAATTGCTACAGTGAAGCATCGTGGTTGTAGTATCATGCTGTGGGGATGGTTGTTTTTACCGGCTGGGACAGGGAGACTGGTCAGAGTTAACAGGAAACTAAATGGAGCAAATTAAAGAGATATTGTTAATGAAAACCTGATCCAGAGTGCTCTGGACCTCAGACTGGGCTGAAGGTTTACCATCCTACAAGACAGTTGCCCTAAGCATATAGGACTGGATTAGAGACAACTCTGTAAATGTTCTTGAGTGGCCCTGCAAGAACTCTGACTTGAAACTAATCGAAAAACTCTGGAGAGACCTGAAAATGGATGTCCAGGTATGGTCCCCATCCAACCTGACAGAGTTTAAAAGGATCTGCAGAGAAAGAAGGCAGAAACCTTGAGGCATCATACCCAAGAAGACTGCAGGTTGTAATAGCTGTAAAAGGTGCTTCAACCAAGAATTGAGTAAAGGGTGTAAATACTTATGTCAATACAAGGTTTTAGTTTTTCTCTTTTTTTAATAAATTAGCAAAGATTTTGAACATTCTGTTTTCACTTTGTCATTATGGGGTACTAAATGCAGAATTATGAGGAAAACTTTTTTTTAATTCTAGAACAAGACTACAACATAAGAAAAGGTGAGAAATGTGAAAGGGTCTAAAGACTTTTCTAATTTTTCTAATATATGCTGTTTGTGTGTGTATATAGAATTATTGCCTGTCAGTGTAACAATAAAAGAGCAACTATTTCATTGTCTGTCTTTGTTATTTGTCTTTTTTTCTTTTTATCAATTATTTTTAAATAGATTTGGTACAATTTGGATCTAGAATTAGAATTACAGTAGGGCCAGTCCTACACATAAGATAAGGGAAGGCCGAACATTTGTCCATCAGCTATCATACCTCATTCCTTCATAAATATTCATATGCTTCATACATATTCATACATATTCATATGCTTGTTTCAGCCAAACATGCAGGTGTTGTTCAAGAGGCAGTAGTCTGTCTTTCTAAGAACAGAGTATTGCAGAGTTGAGTGAGAAAAGTGAAAGGGTCTGAATATTTTCCGAATGCACTGTATATATACAAGGATAGTAGGATACTTCGCAGCTGTCGACGTTTTCGTCTCCACAGTAACCAGGGGGCAGGGAGGACCCGGCCGCTCACGCCTCCTCAGCGCGGCCGGCGTCCTCCATCCCCTAGGCAGTGAGCTGCAGGGGAGCTAAGCTATTTTGTTAATGATACTTTGATTGACTAATTATGTCACATGATCATGTTTGAGTTTTTTTTGTCTATATATGCTCATTATGTCACACTTGCACATTGCTTGAGAAAGGCTCTAATGTTGAGCCGAAACGTTGCTCCACATGGGTGAATAAACCTAAATTATTTTTTTACTATCTGGAGTGCTGTTCGTTTTTCTGAATGTATTTTGGGTAAGAGAGCTTATCCCCATTGAATGTGCACTCCCACAGAACATTTTTGGGTCAGTGCCGCCATTTTTCCTATATATATATACATATATATATATATATATATATATATATATATATTTACATGCACACACATATTTATACACACCTAAAGACGGTACAGTATACAGATTAATACACTTATACACAATCATACACTACTAACCTTCCATGTCATGATCTGTCATGCAGGCAGTTTTCTGAGGTAGACATCCCCATTTTAGGATAGCAGATGAAGGAGTCAAGGGCACACATATGAATGTAGCTGCAGAAATCCTGGGTGCGGACCTGTTTGTTCCGTTGCAGCAGTGACAGAGCTATCAAGGAAGCAGCGGAAGCGGCTACTACTGGCACAGCACTTGCTAGTGCTGCATGCAGTGGCGTAACAAGAAATGACTGGGCCCCACAGCAAATTTTTGAATGGGGCCCCCTCCCCAAGTAATTTTTTCACAACCCCTTCCTTTCATGCCGCCCCCTTTCCTGTGGCTAGTAAAGATCACTCTCTCAGACCAGGCCCGGCAGCTGTTCCATCCGTTTTCTACACTGTCTATACTGCCACTGTATATCATTTCATTGTGTAATAATGTTGAAGGGCTCTGACAAAGTCTTTTAGTACCTTTCCTCCTCTTGGATGGGCCCCTTCTGGGTCAGGGCCCCAAAGTAACCGCTTCCCCTGCTTCCCCTATAGTTACGCCCATGGCTGCATGTTTGTTTTCTATTGGCTGACAGCTTACTATGACATATGCCTCCAGCCAATACCAGAGCGTCATGGGATCAAGCCCCACCCGCCAGCATGAAGCTACTGTAGAGTAAGCTGGCTGCTCCAGAATACAGAGCTTTTCAATATGCACCCCTGTCTTCTGTAAGATCTCCTACGCCTTTCCACTCTGGCTTAACAGTTCTAGGAAGTAGCTTATTGTGGAGGAATGTGCTGCATACATTGTAAGTAATGCTCTGCTGCATCCTCCACTTATTAAACTCCTCCTTTTGTGCCACAATGGGCCTCCTTAACACCGTGGGCCCTATAGGGAAGGACCCTACTTAGTTAAAGGGATGTTTCAGGATAGGTTTCTCATATCTCAGTTTTTGCTAAATCAGGCAGATACCTTCAAGGATGGCAGTGGCTGTGCATTTTACAGGCCAGGTTATCAGTACTTGACAGTTTTGTTACAATGCCTAGGCACTATTTATTCCTGGAATCCCTGGTGCTGTGTGCAAGGGACTACTTTCTATGCAGAGGAGAAAATAGTTAATAAGATCGGACTGTAGAGCAATCCTGCAAAAATTTTGGGGTCATTAATCAAACTGGTGTAAACAAACCAATTACGTAAATATACAAAAATGCATGACTTAACAACAACATATCCGAAAAACCACTTGGGGACACGCATTACATTTACAAAAGATCTTTATTAAACATGTAATGACTTACACCATAAAATTCATGTCAGATATTAAACAAAAAACAGCAGAATAAAAGGTGGTGGCTGAAAGCCAGTGGCTCATGCGCACACTGGAAGGTCAAATACTGCAATAAAGTGAATCAATATGTATACCCAGGGTCATAATATCCCATAATGTGTCTATACATTAGCTTCAATATGATTATCATCACAAAGGCAACTATCATACACTATGCCAATAGACATAAGTATTATACCTGGGTAAGCAGTAGTTAGAATTGCGGACCTCTGGATGGCGCCAAGCTCCGCCGACGTACGTTTCGCGCCTGCTTTTTCAAGGGCCATACCATCCATATATACCCTATATTAATTAATTGATTCCCCACACTTGTGGGAAACAAGGGACTTACAACTCCACATCCTCGCCACAATTCGCGCGTGTTCTCGCGAGAGTATTAAAACACATGTGACGTCACTGTCAGCGCGCACTCATAGTGAATGAATATTATAATACCAAAGGGCCCACAAATATATATTCATCCATAATTCAGAGTAAACTGTAATAAACACTGAAAATGGAAGTGGGCGAACTAATTAGACACCGAACGCAACTACTCGCGATAACAGTGACATCATTGCCACCGAGCGGGAATACGCTCGGTCAAATCCCAAATCTCGCAATGACACGTGCTATAGAAAACCAAATACCCGATCTCATAATATAAACAATACATGTGCAACCAGACAATATTCAGTTAAAAAATATATACTATAATTACATATAATACTAAAAAACCATACCAACTGGTTGCCCATAGCAACCAGATTCCACCGTTTATTTTGGACAGCTCCTTTGGAAAATTAAAGGTGGAATCTGATTAGTTGATATGGGCAACTAAGCCAGTTCTACTTTACACCAGTTTGATAAATGACCTCAAAAGAGATAGGTATCGCAGAGAGAGGTATCAGATAGGTTACCTTGCCATGGTAGATAGGTGCACATGATTTTAATCAAAGTGTTTGCAGCAAAGTACCTGATATGCATTTGTATGGTGAATATAGCATTAATTCATATGTTCTATATGTGCAAAGTAGTGTTGAACTGTGTTTCCTTTTTTTTATTTTCAGTCTTGGTGCTTGATGAGTTGCCCACCTCCTCCAAAAGAATGGGAAGACAGAAGTAGTCCAGATAATATGAGTAAAAATGAGAAAACATTGAAAATTCTGCTGAAGAGTGGCTTTAATTTTCTTACATTCATACAAAAATAATTATGGTGTGCATTAGCCCAGATTTTTTTAAATTCATGGGATAACCCCCTTTAATAAATACACTAAATTCATGTTGCAATTAATAAATATAATATGATGTTTCTATTTTATAACAGTATATCCATTTGTCTAACAGTCATGCTAACTCTAAGAAATAGTTATATTTGTACGTTTCCTTAGATCTTTGTAAATGCTCAATACAATCAAAAGACAGTAAGTGCTTTTTAGCTACGCCATTGTTACTGTTATGTTGTCATGACAACAGTCTGGGGATTATGATGAATGATAAACTTTTTTCAGCAATGAATTTTTCTAAGCATTCATCTGAGACATAAAACCAAAAAGCACAATTACATTTTTTTTAGTTCAAGCAAGCAATTTTAGATTTAAACTATTATTATTATTACTGCTATTATTATTATTATTATTATTATTATTAGTGTAACATTATCTTATTCTTACATTATCTCATATGATTTTATAGATAATTCATGAAATGTTGTACGTTTATTAAAGAGAATAATGCTCTTTATTAAATCTCTTCATTTTTTTCATTTTATGTTTGTATATTTTTAATGGGGCTGTCCAAGATAAGAAAAAGTGGTAAGCAGGGGATAGTATCATATAACTTACCTGATCATTGTTTATACAACATGTGACCACTACAGTCAACCGCTGGACTCAGCAGTGTACTTTTGAGAGCAGTGATTGGCTGCAGGGGTAACATAGTTCAGCGTGACATCAGCGTTGCAGTTCTATAAACAAACATCAGAGGTGAAGTCCGAAACGGCAGGGCAAAGATTGAGATTAAACATGTAAGTAGTACTTATTTGGTTATTTTATACTATTCCATGTATGTGAACTACTGTTTCCTAGATAGAGTGCTCCAATATATTCACAATTGCGCAAATCGGCAATTAATGTACATATTTTTGCGCAATACTTCACATTTTAACAGGTCTGACTACATATTAGTGATTGGTGGACTAAGTATTGTTGTGAACTTGTGACAGCATTATGTCTGTAGCATGTATGTATGGATAACAGAACCTATCACATTACCTAACACCCTTCACTGGAACCTACACTATTATATCACTAGTGTATCACTATCTAACCTACACTGACTATTTCACACTAACTATCTTTAATATACATATATATATATATATATATATATATATATATATATATATATACTAACAAACTATGTAATGTGACAGCAAAACACAAAGCACAGCAATGACACTGCTGCCTCTCTCATAACTGTAAAAAAAAAAAAAAAAGAAAGAAGAAAATGCCTGCTGGGGAGGTTCTTATATAGTAAAGGGGTAGGCAACTTTCCTATTGGTTGCTAGGGATGTTGCTAAGCTCAGACAAAGACATTGCTGCCTTCTCATTGGCCACGCAAGCAAGAAGCAGGGAGGAGTCATGTGTTCAGATAGAAAAAAAATGACGAATATTATCAAATACAAATATATAGCACCAAATTCTAAATATTCAAAGAATTCTCAAAGTGCCGATATTCGCAATTAATATTCTTTATTTGAATATTTGCGCCCAACACTAGTAGTGAAGCAGTTACCATGCGTCAGTATGACATGGAAGTTTTAAACAGTATATGGAAGTGCGCATCATCGTGCAGGCCACCTACAGTCCTAGCTAATCCCTAGCTAAACAAAAAAAAAAAAAAAACATACAGCAGCCTCATAGATTATAAGCTCTTGCGAACAGGGCCCTCACTCCTAGTGTTTCAGTTACATATTAGCCAGTTACATTGTGATGTCTTTTGTTTTTACATTAAACCTTTAAATTTGTAAAGCGCAGCGGAATATGGTGGCGCTATATAAATGGAGATTATTATTTAGTAAATAAAAAAAAAAAAACGCTGCACCTCTGCAGGAGCTGTGCCGCAGTGACTCTTAAATATAACAAAGTAGGGACATGGAGGCAGTGCTAAAGAAGCAGTGGAGAAAAAAAAAGGTTATTTTAACCCCTTCAAGACACTGCCATTTTTCAACTTAAGGAACAGGCCATTTTTTGCAAATCTGACATGTGTCACTTGATATGGTGATAACTTTAAAACGCTTTTAATTATCCAAGCCATTCTGACATAGCTTTTTTTTTATCACATATTGAATTCATGACAGTGGTAAATTTGAGTCAAAATATTTCATTTTAATTTATAAGAAAAATACCAAATTTACCAAGAATTTTAAAAGATTCGCAATTTTAAAAATTTCAATTTCTCTGCTTTTAAAACAGATAATGATACCTCCTAAAATAGTTATTACTAGAGATGAGCAAATAGAAGCTAATGAAGTGGAATTTGATCTGAATTTCAGGAAAAATTTGATTTGCAACGAATGCGAATTTCCTCGCGCTTCGCGGTAACGAATCGCAAGTTTTTCTAAAATGGAGGCTACACGTGTGAGAAGAATAGGGCAAAGAACTCTGGGAAGGCGGGATGACCCATAATGTCATGCATGCAGCCGATCAGCAGCCAGCCCTGTGATGTCACAGCCCTATAAATACCCGCAGACATCTTGGATTCTGCTATTTTCAAGCGTTCTGAGTGCAGGGAGAGATGTTGAAGGTGTTAGGGAGAGTAAAATGGGACAACCTGATTGTGGAAAAAAAAAGGGAAAAGGATAGGGAGTAGAGATGAGCGAACACCTGGAGGTTCGGGTTCGGGAAGTTCGGAAGTTCGGGATCCGAACTCGACCCGAACTTTATCCCGAACCAGAACCCCATTGAAGTCAATGGGGACCCGAACTTTTAGGCACTAAAAAGGTTGTAAAATAGTCCAGGAACGGGCTAGAGGGCTGCCAAAGGCAGCAAAATGTAGGTAAATCCCATGCAAACAAATGTGGATAGGGAAATGAATTAAAATAAAATAAAATAAATAAAATTTAACCAATATCAATTGGAGAGAGGTCCCACTGCAAGGAATCATGCGTCATATCAACCAACACTGGAGAAGGCAACTTTCAGTTATTTTGGCCCAGCACCCAGACAGAGGAGAGAGGTCCCACAGCAAGGAATCATGCGTCATATCACCCACCACCGGAGAAGGCTACTCTCAGTTATTTCGGCCCAGCACCCAGACAGAGGAGAGAGGTCCCACAGCAAGGAATCATGCGTCATATCAACCACCACCGGAGAAGGCCACTCTCAGTTATTTCGGCCCAGCACCCAGACAGAGGAGAGAGGTCCCACAGCAAGGAATCATGCGTCATATCAACCACCACCGGAGAAGGCCACTCTCAGTTATTTCGGCCCAGCACCCAGACAGAGGAGAGAGGTCCCACAGCAAGGAATCATGTGTCATATCACCCACCACTGGAGAAGGCCACTCTCAGTTATTTCGGCCCAGCACCCAGACAGAGGAGAGAGGTCCCACAGCAAGGAATCATGCGTCATATCACCCACCACTGGATAAGGCCACTTTCTGTTATTTCGGCCCAGCACCCAGACAGAGGAGAGAGGTCCCACAGCAAGGAATCATGCGTCATATCATCCACCACCGGAGAAGGCCACTCTCAGTTATTTCGGCCCAGCACCCAGACAGAGGAGAGAGGTCCCACAGCAAGGAATCATGCGTCATATCACCCACCACTGGATAAGGCCACTTTCTGTTATTTCGGCCCAGCACCCAGACAGAGGAGAGAGGTCCCACAGCAAGGAATCATGCGTCATATCATCCACGACCGGAGAAGGCCACTCTCAGTTATTTCGGCCCAGCACCCAGACAGAGGAGAGAGGTCCCACAGCAAGGAATCATGCGTCATATCAACCACCACCGGAGAAGGCCACTCTCAGTTATTTTGGCCCAGCACCCAGACAGAGGAGAGAGGTCCCACAGCAAGGAATCATGCGTCATATCAACCACCACCGGAGAAGGCCACTCTCAGTTATTTTGGCCCAGCACCCAGACAGAGGAGAGAGGTCCCACAGCAAGGAATCATGCGTCATTTCACCCACCACTAGAGAAGGCCACTTTCAGTTATTTCGGACCCAGAACCCAGACAGAGGAGAGAGGTCCCACAGAAAGGAATGAGGCGTCATATCACCCACCACTGGAGAAGGCCACTTTCAGTTATTTTGGCCCAGCACCCAGACAGAGGAGAGAGGTCCCACAGCAAGGAATCATGCGTCATTTCAACCACCACTAGAGAAGGCCACTTTCAGTTATTTCGGACTCAGCACCCAGACAGAGGAGAGAGGTCCCACAGCAAGGAATCATGCGTCATATCACCCACCACTGGAGAAGGCCACTTTCAGTTATTTCGGCACAGCACCCAGACAGAGGAGAGAGGTCCCACAGCAAGGAATCATGCGTCATATCAACCATCACTGGAGAAGGCCACTCTTAGTTATTTCGGCCCCACCACCCAGACAGAGGAGAGGTTCATTCAACTTTGGGTTGCACCGCAAGATCATGGTAAAGTTAAAAAAATGAGGATTCAATAAAGAAGTGCTCCGGAGTACAAGAATACATGGTTGAGGGGGAGGCAGTTATAAATGTCTATTCTGCACAAGGGAGGAACAGGTCCTGTGGGATCCATGCCTGGTTCATTTTATTGAACGTCAGCTTGTCCACGTTTGCTGTGGACAGGCGGCTGCGTTTGTCAGTAATGACGCCCACTGCCATGCTGAATACACGTTCAGACAAAACGCTGGCCGCCGGGCAGGCCAGCACCTCCAAGGCTTAAAATGCAAACTCTGGACACGTGGACAATTTGGAGACCCAGAATTTGAATGGGGCCGAACCATAAGTCAGTACGTGGAGGGGTGTGCAGACGTACTGTTCAACCATGTTAGTGAAATGCTGCCTCCTGCTAGCACGTTCCGTATCAGGTGGTGGTGCAGTTACCTGTGGCATGGAGACAAAACTTTTCCACATTTCTGCCATGCTAACCGTGCCCTCAGAGGAGCTGGCCGTGACACTGCTGCGTTGGCGACCTCTTGCTCCTCCTCTGCCTTCGCCTTGGGCTTCCACCTGTTCCCCTGTAACATTTGGGAATGCTCTCAGGAGCGCCTCTACCAGCGTGCGCTTGTACTCGCGCATCTTCCTATCACGCTCCAGTGCAGGAAGTAAGGTGGGCACATTGTCTTTGTACCGGGGATCCAGCAGGGTGGCAACCCAGTAGTCCGCACAAGTTAAAATGTGGGCAACTCTGCTGTCGTTGCGCAGGCACTGCAGCATGTAGTCGCTCATGTGTGCCAGGCTCCCAAGAGGTAAGGACAAGCTGTCTTCTGTGGGAGGCGTATCGTCATCTTCCTCCGTATCCCCCCAGCCACGCACCAGTGATGGGCTTGAGCTGTGTCGGGTGCCACCCCGCTGTGAACCTGCTTCATCCTCATTCTCCATCATCCCCTTATCCTCCTCGTCCTCCAGTAGTGGGCCTTGGCTGGCCACATTTGTACCTGGCCTCTGCTGTTGCAAAAAACCTCCCTCTGAGCCAATTCTAACAGACTGGCCTGAAAGTGCTAAAAATGACCCCTCATCCTCCTCCTCCTCCTCCTCCTGGGCCACCTCCTCTTCCATCATCGTTCTAAGCGTTTTCTCAAGGAGACATAGAAGTGGTATTGTAACGCTGATAACGGTGTCATCGCCACTGGCCATGTTGGTGGAGTACTCGAAACAGCGCAACAGGGCACACAAGTCTCGCATGGAGGCCCAATCATTGGTGGTGAAGTGGTGCTGTTTCGCAGTGCGACTGACGCGTGCGTGCTGCAGCTGAATCTACACTATGGCCTGCTGCTGCTCTCCAGCATGTGCAAGGTGGAGTTCCACCTGGTGGGCACGTCGCATATGAGGCGGTGAGCGGGAAGGCCGAAGTTCCGCTGTAGCGCAGACAGGCGAGCAGCGACAGTATGTGAATGCCGGAAGCGCGTACAGATGGCCCTCATTTTATGCAGCAGCTCTGACATGTCGGGGTAGTTGTGAATGAACTTCTGCACCACCAAATTCAGCACGTGCGCCAGGCAAGGGATGTGCGTAAAACTGGCTAGTCCCAGAGCTGCGACGAAATTTCGCCCATTATCGCACTCGACCAGGCCGGGCTTGAGGCCCAGCGGCAGCAACCACTGGTCGGTGTGTTGTTCAATACCCCGCCACAATTCCTGCCTATCTGCCTATTTATTTATGTAGTGTATTACACTAATCCAGGCACAGCAGTAACCACTGATTTAGGGGAATATCTCTTTTAGGGCTAGTATTTAGGCCCTGGATGAAAGGTATCCTTTTATGGACAGATTTCCACTTGGCCTGCAACAGCTCGAACACCAGATTAAGAGTATTGCTTTTTGGCAATTGAATTTCACCCCAGAACAAAATATATGTTTTTGCGGACACTATGAATCTTGGCCTGCAACAGCTGGGACACCAGAATCAGGGTATTACTATTTTGGCAATTGAATTTCACCCCAGAACAAAATATATGTTTTGGCGGACACTATTATACTTTGCCAGCCACAGCTGAAACCACTGATTTATGGTTTTGCTTTTTTGGTAATTGAATTTTACCCCAGAACAAAATATATGTTTTGGCGGACACTATGAATCTTGGCCTGCAACAGCTGGGACACTAGCTTGTCCACGTTGGCTGTGGACAGGCGGCTGCGTTTGTCAGTAATGACGCCCCTGCCATGCTGAATACACGTTCAGACAAAACGCTGGCCGCCGGGCAGGCCAGCACCTCAAGGCATAAAATGCTAACTCTGGCCACGTGGACAATTTGGAGACCCAGAAGTTGAATGGGGCCGAACCATCAGTCAGTACGTGGAGGGGTGTGCAGGCGTGCTGTTCAACCATGTTGAGTGAAATGCTGCCTCCTGCTAACACGTTCCGTATCAGGTGGTGGTGCAGTTAGCTGTGGCGTGGAGACAAAACTTTTCCACATTTCTGCCATGCTAACCCTGCCCTCAGAGGAGCTGGCCGTGACACAGCTGCGTTGGCGACCTCTTGCTCCTCCTCTGCCTTCGCCTTGGGCTTCCACCTGTTCCCCTGTGACATTTGGGAATGCTCTCAGGAGCGCCTCTACCAGCGTGCGCTTGTACTCGCGCATCTTCCTATCACGCTCCAGTGCAGGAAGTAAGGTGGGCACATTGTCTTTGTACCGGGGATCCAGCAGGGTGGCAGCCCAGTAGTCCGCACACGTTAAAATGTGGGCAACTCTGCTGTCGTTGCGCAGGCACTGCAGCATGTAGTCGCTCATGTGTGCCAGGCTCCCAGAGGTAAGGACAAGCTGTCCTCTGTGGGAGCGTATCGTCATCGTCCTCCGTATCCCCCAGCCACGCACCAGTGATGGGCCTGAGCTGTGTCGGGTGCCACCCCGCTGTGAACCTGCTTCATCCTCATCTCTCCACCTCCCCTCATCCTCCTCGTCCTCCAGTAGTGGGCCTTGGCTGGCCACATTTGTACCTGGCCTCTGCTGTTGCAAAAACCTCCCTCTGAGCCACTTCTAACAGACTGGCCTGAAAGTGCTAAAAATGACCCCTCATCCTCCTCCTCCTCCTCCTCCTGGGCCACCTCCTCTTCCATCATCGTTCTAAGCGTTTTCTCAAGGAGACATAGAAGTGGTATTGTAACGCTGATAACGGTGTCATCGCCACTGGCCATGTTGGTGGAGTACTCGAAACAGCGCAACAGGGCACACAGGTCTCGCATGGAGGCCCAATCATTGGTGGTGAAGTGGTGCTGTTTCGCAGTGCGACTGACGCGTGCGTGCTGCAGCTGAATCTACACTATGGCCTGCTGCTGCTCTGCCAGCATGTGCAAGGTGGAGTTCCACCTGGTGGAGCACGTCGCATATGAGGCGGTGAGCGGGAAGGCCGAGTTCCGCTGTAGCGCAGACAGGCGAGCAGCGACAGTATGTGAATGCCGGAGCGCGTACAGATGGCCCTCATTTTATGCAGCAGCTCTGACATGTCGGGGTAGTTGTGAATGAACTTCTGCACCACCAAATTCAGCACGTGCGCCAGGCAAGGGATGTGCGTAAAACTGGCTAGTCCCAGAGCTGCGACGAAATTTCGCCCATTATCGCACCTCGACCAGGCCGGGCTTGAGGCCCAGCGGCAGCAACCACTGGTCGGTGTGTTGTTCAATACCCGCCACAATTCCTGCCTATCTGCCTATTTATTTATGTAGTGTATTACACTAATCCAGGCACAGCAGTAACCACTGATTTAGGGAATATCTCTTTTAGGGCTAGTATTTAGGCCCTGGATGAAAGGTATCCTTTTATGGACAGATTTCCACTTGGCCTGCAACAGCTCGAACACCAGATTAAGAGTATTGCTTTTTGGCAATTGAATTTCACCCCAGAACAAAATATATGTTTTTGCGGACACTATGAATCTTGGCCTGCAACAGCTGGGACACCAGAATCAGGGTATTACTATTTTGGCAATTGAATTTCACCCCAGAACAAAATATATGTTTTGGCGGACACTATTATACTTTGCCAGCCACAGCTGAAACCACTGATTTATGGTTTTGCTTTTTTGGTAATTGAATTTTACCCCAGAACAAAATATATGTTTTGGCGGACACTATGAATCTTGGCCTGCAACAGCTGGGACACTAGATTCAGGGTATTGCTATTTTGGCAATTGAATTTCACCCCAGAACAAAATATATGTTTTGGCGGACACTATGAATCTTGGCCTGCAAAAGCTGGCACACCAGATTCAGGGTATTGCTATTTTGGCAATTGAATTTCACCCCAGAACAAAATATATGTTTTGGCGGACACTATTATACTTTGCCAGCCACAGCTGAAACCACTGATTTATGGTATTGCTATTTTGGCAATTGAATTTCACCCCAGAACAAAATATATGTTTTGGCGGACACTATTATACTTTGCCAGCCACAGCTGAAACCACTGATTTATGGTATTGCTATTTTGGCAATTGAATTTCACCCCAGAACAAAATATATGTTTTGGCAGACACTATTATACTTTGCCAGCCACAGCTGAAGCCACTGATTTATAGTATTGCTATTTTGGCAATTGAATTTCACCCTAGAACAAAATATATGTTTTGGCGGACACTATTATACTTTGCCAGCCACAGCTGAAACCACTGATTTATGGTATTGCTATTTTGGCAATTGAATTTCACCCTAGAACAAAATATATGTTTTGGCGGACACTATGAATCTTGGCCTGCAACAGCTGGGACACCAGATTCAGGGTATTGCTATTTTGGCAATTGAATTTCACCCCAGAACAAAATATATGTTTTGGCGGACACTATTATACTTTGCCAGCCACAGCTGAAACCACTGATTTATGGTTTTGCTTTTTTGGCAATTGAATTTTACCCCAGAACAAAATATATGTTTTGGCGGACACTATGAATTCTGGCCTGCAACAGCTGGGACACTAGATTCAGGGTATTGCTATTTTGGCAATTGAATTTCACCCCAGAACAAAATATATGTTTTGGCGGACACTATGAATCTTGGCCTGCAACAGCTGGGACACCAGATTCAGGGTATTGCTATTTTGGCAATTGAATTTCACCCCAGAACAAAATATATGTTTTGGCGGACACTATGAATCTTGGCCCGCAACAGCTGAGACACCAGATTCAGGGTATTGCTATTTTGGCAATTGAATTTCACCCCAGAACAAAATATATGTTTTGGCGGACACTATTATACTTTGCCAGCCACAGCTGAAACCACTGATTTATGGTATTGCTATTTTGGCAATTAAATTTCACCCCAGAACAAAATATATGTTTTGGCAGACACTATTATACTTTGCCAGCCACAGCTGAAACCACTGATTTATAGTATTGCTATTTTGGCAATTGAATTTCACCCTAGAACAAACTATATGTTTTGGCGGACACTATTATACTTTGCCAGCCACAGCTGAAACCACTGATTTATGGTGTTGCTATTTTGGCAATTGAATTTCACCCTAGAACAAAATATATGTTTTGGCGGACACTATGAATCTTGGCCTGCAACAGCTGGGACACCAGATTCAGGGTATTGCTATTTTGGCAATTGAATTTCACCCCAGAACAAAATATATGTTTTGGCGGACATTATTATACTTTGCCAGCCACAGCTGAAACCACTGATTTATGGTATTGCTATTTTGGCAATTGAATTGCACCCCAGAACAAAATATATGTTTTGGCGGACACTATGAATTCTGGCCTGCAACAGCTGGGACACTAGATTCAGGGTATTGCTATTTTGGCAATTGAATTTCACCCCAGAACAAAATATATGTTTTGGCGGACACTATGAATCTTGGCCTGCAACAGCTGGGACACCAGATTCAGGGTATTGCTATTTTGGCAATTGAATTTCACCCCAGAACAAAATATATGTTTTGGCGGACACTATGAATCTTGGCCTGCAACAGCTGAGACACCAGATTCAGGGTATTGCTATTTTGGCAATTGAATTTCACCCCAGAACAAAATATATGTTTTGGCGGACACTATTATACTTTGCCAGCCCCAGCTGAAACCACTGATTTATGGTATTGCTATTTTGGCAATTAAATTTCACCCCAGAACAAAATATAAGTTTTGGCAGACACTATTATACTTTGCCAGCCACAGCTGAAACCACTGATTTATAGTATTGCTATTTTGGCAATTGAATTTCACCCTAGAACAAACTATATGTTTTGGCGGACACTATTATACTTTGCCAGCCACAGCTGAAACCACTGATTTATGGTGTTGCTATTTTGGCAATTGAATTTCACCCTAGAACAAAATATATGTTTTGGCGGACACTATGAATCTTGGCCTGCAACAGCTGGGACACCAGATTCAGGGTATTGCTATTTTGGCAATTGAATTTCACCCCAGAACAAAATATATGTTTTGGCGGACATTATTATACTTTGCCAGCCACAGCTGAAACCACTGATTTATGGTATTGCTATTTTGGCAATTGAATTGCACCCCAGAACAAAATATATGTTTTGGCGGACACTATTATACTTTGCCAGCCCCAGCTGAAACCACTGATTTATGGTATTGCTATTTTGGCAATTGAATTTCACCCAGAACAAAATATATGTTTTAGGCGGACACTATTAATACTTTGCCAGCCACAGCTGGGACCACTAGATTCATGGTATTGCTATTTTCGCAATTGAATTTCACCCCAGAACAAAATATATGTTTTGGCGGACACTATTATACTCTTGCCAGCCACAGCTGAAACCACTGATTTATAGGTATTGCTATTTTGGCAATTGAATTTCACCCCAGAACAAAATATATGTTTTGGCGGACACTATTATACTTTGCCAGCCACAGCTGAAACCACTGATTTATGGTATTGCTATTTTGGCAATTGAATTTCACCCCAGAACAAAATATATGTTTTGGCGGACACTATTATACTTTGCCAGCCACAGCTGAAACCACTGATTTATGGTATTGCTATTTTGGCAATTGAATTTCACCCCAGAACAAAATATATGTTTTGGCGGACACTATTATACTTTGCCAGCCACAGCTGAAACCACTGATTTATGGTATTGCTATTTTGGCAATTGAATTTCACCCTAGAACAAAATATATGTTTTGGCGGACACTATGATATCTTGGCCTGCCACAGCTGGGACACCAGATTCAGGGTATTACTATTTTGGCAATTGAATTTCACCCCAGAACAAAATATATGTTTTGGCGGACACTATTATATCTTTGCCAGCCACAGCTGGAACCACTAGATTTATGGTATTGCTATTTTGGCAATTGAATTTCACCCCAGAACAAAATATATGTTTTGGCGGACACTATGAATCTTGGCCTGCAACAGCTGGGACACTAGATTCAGGGTATTGCTATTTTGGCAATTGAATTTCACCCCAGAACAAAATATATGTTTTGGCGGACACTATTATACTCTTGGCCAGCCACAGCTGAAACCACTGATTTATGGTATTGCTATTTTGGCAATTGAATTTCACCCCAGAACAAAATATATGTTTTGGCGGACACTATTATACTTTGCCAGCCACAGCTGAAACCACTGATTTATGGTATTGCTATTTTGGCAATTGAATTTCACCCAGAACAAAATATATGTTTTGGCAGACACTATTATACTTTGCCAGCCACAGCTGAAGCCACTGATTTATAGTATTGCTATTTTGGCAATTGAATTTCACCCCTAGAACAAAATATATGTTTTGGCGGACACTATTATACTTTGCCAGCCACAGCTGAAACCACTGATTTATGGTATTGCTATTTTGGCAATTGAATTTCACCCTAGAACAAAATATATGTTTTGGCGGACACTATGAATCTTGGCCTGCAACAGCTGAGACACCAGATTCAGGGTATTGCTATTTTGGCAATTGAATTTCACCCCAGAACAAAATATATGTTTTGACGGACACTATGTATACTTTGCCAGCCACAGCTGAGACACCACTGATTTATGGTTTTGCTATTTTGGCAATTGAATTTCACCCCAGAACAAAATATATGTTTTGGCGGACACTATGATATTTTGGCCTGCAACAGCTGGGACCACTAGATTCATGGTATTGCTATTTTGGCAATTGAATTTCACCCCAGAACAAAATATATGTTTTAGCGGACACTATGAATCTTGGCCTGCAACAGCTGGGACACCAGATTCAGGGTATTGCTATTTTGGCAATTGAATTTCACCCCAGAACAAAATATATGTTTTGGCGGACACTATGAATCTTGGCCTGCAACAGCTGAGACACCAGATTCAGGGTATTGCTATTTTGGCAATTGAATTTCACCCCAGAACAAAATATATGTTTTGGCGGACACTATTATACTTTGCCAGCCACAGCTGAAACCACTGGATTTATGGTATTGCTATTTTGGCAATTGAATTTCACCCCAGAACAAAATATATGTTTTGGCGGACACTATTATACTTTGCCAGCCACAGCTGAAACCACTGATTTATGGTATTGCTATTTTGGCAATTGAATTTCACCCCAGAACAAAATATATGTTTTGGCAGACACTATTATACTTTGCCAGCCACAGCTGAAACCACTGATTTATAGTGTTGCTATTTTGGCAATTGAATTTCACCCTAGAACAAAATATATGTTTTGGCGGACACTATGTATACTTGGCCTGCAACAGCTGAAACCACTAGATTTATGGTATTGCTATTTTGGCAATTGAATTTCACCCTAGAACAAAATATATGTTTTGGCGGACACTATGAATCTTGGCCTGCAACAGCTGGGACACCAGATTTAGGGTATTGCTATTTTGGCAATTGAATTTCACCCCAGAACAAAATATATGTTTTGGCGGACACTATTATACTTTGGCCAGCCACAGCTGAAACCACTGATTTATGGTATTGCTATTTTGGCAATTGAATTTCACCCCAGAACAAAATATATGTTTTGGCGGACACTATGAATTCTGGCCTGCAACAGCTGGGACACTAGATTCAGGGTATTGCTATTTTGGCAATTGAATTTCACCCCAGAACAAAATATATGTTTTGGCGGACACTATGAATCTTGGCCTGCAACAGCTGGGACACCAGATTCAGGGTATTGCTATTTTGGCAATTGAATTTCACCCCAGAACAAAATATATGTTTTGGCGGACACTATGATATCTTGGCCTGCAACAGCTGAGACCACCAGATTCAGGGTATTGCTATTTTGGCAATTGAATTTCACCCCAGAACAAAATATATGTTTTGGCAGACACTATTATACTTTGCCAGCCACAGCTGAAACCACTGATTTATGGTATTGCTATTTTGGCAATTAAATTTCACCCCAGAACAAAATATATGTTTTGGCAGACACTATTATACTTTGCCAGCCACAGCTGAAACCACTGATTTATGGTATTGCTATTTTGGCAATTGAATTTCACCCTAGAACAAACTATATGTTTTGGCGGACACTATTATATCTTTGCCAGCCACAGCTGAAACCACTGATTTATGGTGTTGCTATTTTGGCAATTGAATTTCACCCCAGAACAAAATATATGTTTTGGCGGACACTATGAATCTTGGCCTGCAACAGCTGGGACACCAGATTCAGGGTATTGCTATTTTGGCAATTGAATTTCACCCCAGAACAAAATATATGTTTTAGCGGACATTATTATACTTTGCCAGCCACAGCTGAAACCACTGATTTATGGTATTGCTATTTTGGCAATTGAATTGCACCCCAGAACAAAATATATGTTTTGGCGGACACTATTATACTTTTGCCAGCCACAGCTGAAACCACTGATTTATGGTATTGCTATTTTGGCAATTGAATTTCACCCCAGAACAAAATATATGTTTTGGCGGACACTATTATACTTTGCCAGCCACAGCTGAAACCACTGATTTATAGTATTGCTATTTTGGCAATTGAATTTCACCCCAGAACAAAATATATGTTTTGGCGGACACTATGAATCTTGGCCTGCAACAGCTGAGACACCAGATTCAGGGTATTGCTATTTTGGCAATTGAATTTCACCCCAGAACAAAATATATGTTTTGGCGGACACTATTATACTTTGCCAGCCACAGCTGAAACCACTGATTTATGGTATTGCTATTTTGGCAATTAAATTTCACCCCAGAACAAAATATAAGTTTTGGCAGACACTATTATACTTTGCCAGCCACAGCTGAAACCACTGATTTATAGTATTGCTATTTTGGCAATTGAATTTCACCCTAGAACAAACTATATGTTTTGGCGGACACTATTATACTTTGCCAGCCACAGCTGAAACCACTGATTTATGGTGTTGCTATTTTGGCAATTGAATTTCACCCTAGAACAAAATATATGTTTTGGCGGACACTATGAATCTTGGCCTGCAACAGCTGGGACACCAGATTCAGGGTATTGCTATTTTGGCAATTGAATTTCACCCCAGAACAAAATATATGTTTTGGCGGACATTATTATACTTTGCCAGCCACAGCTGAAACCACTGATTTATGGTATTGCTATTTTGGCAATTGAATTGCACCCCAGAACAAAATATATGTTTTGGCGGACACTATTATACTTTGCCAGCCCCAGCTGAAACCACTGATTTATGGTATTGCTATTTTGGCAATTGAATTTCACCCCAGAACAAAATATATGTTTTGGCGGACACTATTATACTTTGCCAGCCACAGCTGAAACCACTGATTTATAGTATTGCTATTTTCGCAATTGAATTTCACCCCAGAACAAAATATATGTTTTGGCGGACACTATTATACTTTGCCAGCCACAGCTGAAACCACTGATTTATGGTATTGCTATTTTGGCAATTGAATTTCACCCCAGAACAAAATATATGTTTTGGCGGACACTATTATACTTTGCCAGCCACAGCTGAAACCACTGATTTATGGTATTGCTATTTTGGCAATTGAATTTCACCCCAGAACAAAATATATGTTTTGGCGGACACTATTATACTTTGCCAGCCACAGCTGAAACCACTGATTTATGGTATTGCTATTTTGGCAATTGAATTTCACCCTAGAACAAAATATATGTTTTGGCGGACACTATTATACTTTGCCAGCCACAGCTGAAACCACTGTTTTATGGTACTGCTATTATGGCAATTGAATTTAACCCTAGAACAAAATATATGTTTTGGCGGACACTATGAATCTTGGCCTGCAACAGCTGGGACACCAGATTCAGGGTATTGCTATTTTGGCAATTGAATTTCACCCCAGAACAAAATATATGTTTTGGCGGACACTATTATACTTTGCCAGCCACAGCTGAAACCACTGATTTATGGTATTGCTATTTTGGCAATTGAATTTCACCCCAGAACAAAATATATGTTTTGGCGGACACTATTATACTTTGCCAGCCCCAGCTGAAACCACTGATTTATGGTATTGCTATTTTGGCAATTGAATTTCACCCCAGAACAAAATATATGTTTTGGCGGACACTATTATACTTTGCCAGCCACAGCTGAAACCACTGATTTATGGTATTGCTATTTTGGCAATTGAATTTCACCCCAGAACAAAATATATGTTTTGGCGGACACTATTATACTTTGCCAGCCACAGCTGAAACCACTGATTTATGGTATTGCTATTTTGGCAATTGAATTTCACCCCAGAACAAAATATATGTTTTGGCGGACACTATTATACTTTGCCAGCCACAGCTGAAGCCACTGATTTATAGTATTGCTATTTTGGCAATTGAATTTTACCCTAGAACAAAATATATGTTTTGGCGGACACTATTATACTTTGCCAGCCACAGCTGAAACCACTGATTTATGGTATTGCTATTTTGGCAATTGAATTTCACCCTAGAACAAAATATATGTTTTGGCGGACTCTATGAATCTTGGCCTGCAACAGCTGGGACACCAGATTCAGGGTATTGCTATTTTGGCAATTGAATTTCACCCCAGAACAAAATATATGTTTTGGCGGACACTATTATACTTTGCCAGCCCCAGCTGAAACCACTGATTTATGGTATTGCTATTTTGGCAATTGAATTGCACCCCAGAATAAAATATATGTTTTGGCGGACACTATTATACTTTTCCAGCCCCAGCTGAAACCACTGATTTATGGTATTGCTATTTTGGCAATTGAATTTCACCACAGAACAAAATATATCTTTTGGCGAACACTATGAATCTTGGCCTGCAACAGCTGGGACACCAGATTCAGGATATTGCTATTTTGGCAATTGAATTTCACCCCAGAACAAAATATATGTTTTGGCGGACACTATTATACTTTGCCAACCACAGCTGAAACCACTGATTTATGGTATTGCTATTTTGGCAATTGAATTTCACCCCAGAACAAAATATATGTTTTGGCGGGCACTATTATACTTTGCCAGCCACAGCTGAAGCCACTGATTTATAGTATTGCTATTTTGGCAATTGAATTTTACCCTAGAACAAAATATATGTTTTGGCGGACACTATTATACTTTGCCAGCCACAGCTGAAACCACTGATTTATGGTATTGCTATTTTGGCAATTGAATTTCACCCTAGAACAAAATATATGTTTTGGCGGACTCTATGAATCTTGGCCTGCAACAGCTGGGACACCAGATTCAGGGTATTGCTATTTTGGCAATTGAATTTCACCCCAGAACAAAATATATGTTTTGGCGGACACTATTATACTTTGCCAGCCCCAGCTGAAACCACTGATTTATGGTATTGCTATTTTGGCAATTGAATTGCACCCCAGAATAAAATATATGTTTTGGCGGACACTATTATACTTTTCCAGCCCCAGCTGAAACCACTGATTTATGGTATTGCTATTTTGGCAATTGAATTTCACCCCAGAACAAAATATATGTTTTGGCGGACACTATGAATCTTGGCCTGCAACAGCTGGGACACCAGATTCAGTGTATTGCTATTTTGGCAATTGAATTTCACCCCAGAACAAAATATATATTTTGGCGGACACTATTATACTTTGCCAGCCACAGCTAAAACCACTGATTTATGGTATTGCTATTTTGGCAATTGAATTTCACCACATAAAATAATCTCTCCTTTTCCAGACAGCAGACAGTATTATACTTGGCTAGCCAAAGCTCGAACACCAGATGTAGGTGATTGGTATTTGTGAAATTGTATTTAACACCTTAATAAAATATAGAAATTGCTATTCTGAGTTTCTAGGGGTGACAATTAGCTTAGCCATGCCCCTGATGTAGGATATAGCAAAAAAAAACTAGTATTGATGGATTGATGGACTTGGTGGCAGCTTGTTCTGGTGCACCACAAGTCACAAAATGGCCGCCGATCACCCCAGAAAATAAGTGACAGAAAAATGCTCTGTGCAGCCTAAAAACCAGTGAGCAAGTAACTAGCAGAAGTTCAATCATTCACAGCTGTAGATCGATCCGTTCATTAGGTGCTGTTGCTGACTTTTACCTGCCTATCTCGCCCTCACAGAAGCTGCGTCCTCTCCCTACACTAATTTGAGCAGTGTGACGTGCGGGGCTACGTGACTCCAGCTTAAATAGAGGCTGGGTCACATGCTGCACTTGGCCAATCACAGCCATGCCATTAGTAGGCATGGCTGTGATGGGCTCTTAGGGGCAAGAAGTAAAACGCTAGATGATTGGCTGCTGTGCAGCCCTTCAGAAAGCGGGAAGTAATCGCCGAACAACGAACCCGAACCCGAACTTTTTTGAAAATGTCCGGGTCCGTGTCCCGTACACCCCAAAATTCGGTACGAACCCGAACTATGCTCGAAATGTTCGCTCAACACTAATAGGGAGGAATCATTTCATAACATCTTAGTGCAGGGAGAGAGGTCAGAACAGGCGCTAGGGGCAGTGATAGGGAAAACCTCATTGTGAAAAAATAGTGATTTTCAAATGCAGGGAAAGATTATTTGGTGATACTAATAGCCATTATACAGCTTTGTCATTCCAGCAATTTGTTCTTGAGGTGCAAGTGCTATGTTGAAAAGCCTTTAGTGGCTTATATCTGTGGAAAAAGAAAAATACATACGCAGATCAATTCTGCAGCTATATTTGGTGAAAGCATTTAGTGTTTTATTTCAGTACTATGAGAAAAATATATACGCAGTTCACTTTTGCAGTTAATTGTGCTAAAAGGTTTTAGTGTCCTTATTTCAGTACAAAAAGAGAAAAATATACGCAGTTCACTTTTGCAGTTATTTGCGCTAAAAGCGTTTACTGGCCTATTTCAGTACTACAAGAGAAATATATACACAGTTCACTTTTGCAGTTATTTGTTCTAAAAGCGTTTAGTGTCATATTTCAGTACAAAAAGAGAAATATATACGCACTTCACTTTTTCAGATATTTGTGCTAGAAGCATTTAGTGTCTTATTTCAGTACAAAAAGAGAAATATATACGCAGTTAATTTTTGCAGTTATTTCCGCTAAAAGCATTTAGTGTCCTATTTCAGTACAAAAAGTGAAATACATACAAAGCTCACTTGTGCAGCTTTTTGCGCTAAGATGCTTTTAGTGTCATATTTCAGTTCAACAAGAGAAATATATACGCAGTTCACTTTTGCAGTTATTTGCGCTGAAAGCATTTAGTGTCGTATTTCAGTACAAAAAGAGAAAAATCTATACGCAGTTCACTTTTGCAGTTATTTGTGCTAAAAGCGTTTAGTGTCTGATTTAAGTACAAAAAGAGAAATATATACACCATTCAGTTTTACATTTATTTGCGCTAAAAGCGATTCGTTTCGTATTTCAAGACAATAAGAGAAATATATACACAGTTTACTTTTGCAGTTATTTGCGTTAAAAGCTTTTACTGGCTTATTTCAGTACTGCAAGAGAAAAACTGTATATATGCAGTTCACTTTTGCAGTTAATTGTGCTAAAAGTGTTTACTTGCCTATTTCACTACAAAAAGAGAAATAAATGCGCAGTTGAGTTTTGCAGTTATTTGCGCTAAAAGCGTTTACTGGCCAATTTCAGTACAACAAGAGAAATATATGTGCAGTTCACTTTTGCAGTTATTTGCGCTAAAAGCAATTTAGTTTCATATTTCAAGACAATAAGAGAAATATATACACAGTTCACTTTTGCATTTATTTGCATTAAAAGCGTTTACTGGCTTATTTCAGTACTACAAGAGAAAAACTGTATAGCAGCGGTACACTTTTGCAGTTATTTGCACTAAAAGCATTTACTGGCCTATTTCACTACAAAAAGAGAAATATATGTGCGCAGTTAACTTTTGCAGTTATTTGCGCTAAAAGCGTTTAGTGTCGTATTTCAGTGCTACAAGAGAAATGTATACACAATTCACTTTTCATTTATTTGCTCTAAAAGCGATTAAAAGTGGGAAGAGTGGGGGGCACACAATAATATAGGGATCAGATGGACCAGATTATAAACATAGACATATTTATTGGTAAAAGTACATAAACCTAAAAGACTAAAAAAACAACACTAGTACATCATTATGCTTGTAACCGTTGTGCAAACTAGTTTATGGCACCAATGGTGGAAAAAACGGATAACCAGAAATGGATGAGTTAATGGTCTATAGAAAGAGTCCTTGTATCCTGGGTTCAAACAGAGCAACGCAATGAATGTACAGTCCACTAGTACAGCATAATGGATAGTCCACTATATGTCTCTTATCATTTCTTATAATATCGTGTGTAAGAAACGCCCTTAGGGCATGTACTTTACCGCACTCCTAGAGTCGTGCTTGTGTTCCGACCGAACCACGCGTGGCGTCCGGTGCTGGTTACTCGGTCTAGCGCGTCGTCTCACGTAATCAGCAGCGTGCATGTGACTGTGATGTCACAGGAGTAGGCGGTGTTCTCGCAGGTCTTTCAAAGAATCGGCAAAAGTTCGCTTTGCTGTTCTTGATTGTATCCCGAACTTGGTGGACAATGTCTCCGGAGATGGTTATTTGGAGCAAATTGCAGGACTGCCATACGCATTTTCGGGTATACGCCCCTTCTTCAGTGGTAGTGCCTGCTGGTTTGGTGATACGCCTTTTATAGTGTGGGTCATTATTAAAATGACAGTCTTCAAAAAGTGGACTGGATTCTGGTCACTTGGATCGTATGGAAAGCATAATAAAACCGCAGTAGAATCGCTATAAAATCGCATCATACAGAATTATTTACAACTGCTATATTCATCAAATGGAAATTCATTAAATGTAAATTCATCAAATGTAAATTCATCAAATGTATCTCATCAAATGTATCTCTCTATTACAAGCATCTCCCTACCACAAGTGTACATATGATTTTGTTGCGATTATATAGCAGTTGTAAATAATTCTGTATGATGCGATTTTATAGCGATTCTACTGCGGTTTTATTATGTTTTCTGTTGAAAAGCCTTTAGTGGCATATATCAGTACAAAAATAAAAAACTATTCGGCGTTTTATTCACGTCACGTGTCATCTCTGTTTTGGATCCACTCCTGTTTTTTGTAGTGATGAGCGAGTACCAAAATATTCGGGTGTTCGGGCCGAACACATTGCTATATTCGTGTGCATGGCGACGATGTATGGATGCATCGTGGACTTCCAGGTCGCTGCTGGGAACCATGTTGTCCGAGTTGTACGCCACTTTTACAGACTTACAAAAATACGCCCCCCCCCCAAAAAAAAAAAAAATAAATCAATTTTTAAGGAAAAAATGTTAGGAAACATTCTCTTCTTTATAGTCAATTGTATATAAAGTGCAAATGCTGCCAAAAATTACAAGCAAGAGGCACTCCAAAACAGCCTGTATATCACATAAAGGAGGGCCCCGTTCACATTGTGGTACAATTGTTCAGGTAGTGGGACTCCTACACTCATAAAGCCTATGCACTAAGTGAAAGGGCTGCCAAAAATTACAAGGAAAAAGCACTACAATGCAACCTTTATTACACACAAAGGAGGGCATCATACACACCCTTAAAAAATTATGATTGGTGGCCTGCTGGTGACCCTCAAAAACATTTGGAGCAAGGGCCTGCTGGTGACCCTCTAAAACATTATGGTTGAGGGCCTGCTGCATAGCTGACCCTCTAAAACATTAGGGTGAGGACCTTCTGGTGAGCTGACCCTCTAAAACATTATGGTTGAGGGCCTGCTGGTGAGCTGACCCTCTATAACATTATGGTTGAGGGCCTGCTGGTGAGCTGACCCTCTATAACATTATGGTTGAGGGCCTGCTAGGGAGCTGACCCTATAAAATATTATGGTTGAGGGCCTGCTGGTGAGCTGAGCCTCTTTAAAAATTGTAGTGAAGGGAATATATACAAACCGGATTCCAAAAAAGTTGGGACACTATACAAATTGTGAATAAAAACTGAATGCAATGATGTGGAGGTCCCAACTTCTAATATTTTATTCAGAATAGAACATAAATCACGGAACAAAAGTTTAAACTGAGAAAATGTACCATTGTAAGGGAAAAATTAGTTGATTTAGAATTTCATGGTGTCAACAAATCCCCAAAAAGTTGGGACAAGGCCATTTTCACCACTGTGTGGCATCTCCTCTTCTTCTTACAACACTCAACAGACGTCTGGGGACCGAGGAGACCAGTTTCTCAAGTTTAGAAATAAGAATGCTCTCCCATTCTTGTCTAATACAGGCCTCTAACTATTCAATCGTCTTGGGCCTTCTTTGTTGCACCTTCCTCTTTATGATGCGCCAAATGTTCTCTATAGGTGAAAGATCAGGACTGCAGACTGGCCATTTCAGTACCCGGATCCTTCTCCTACGCAGCCATGATGTTGTGAACAATGCAGAATGTGGTCTGGCATTATCTTGTTGAAAAAAGCAGGGTCTTCCCTGAAAGAGATGACGTCTGGATGGGAGCATATGTTGTTCTAGAACCTGAATATATTTTTCTGCATTGATGGTGCCTTTCCAGACATGCAAGCTGCCCATGCCACACGCACTCATGCAACTCCATACCATCAGAGATGCAGGCTTCTGAACTGAGCGTTGATAACAACTTGGGTTGTCCTCTTTGGTCCGGATGACATGGCGTCCCAGATTTCCGAAAATAATCGTGACTCGTCTGACCACAGAACAGTCTTCCATTTTGCCACACTCCATTTTAAATGATCCCTGGCCCAGTGAAAACGCCTGCGCTTGTGGATCTGGCTTAGAAATGGCTTCTTCTTTGCACTGTAGAGTTTCAGCTGGCAACGGCGGATGGCACGGTGGATTGTGTTCACTGACAATGGTTTCTGGAAGTATTCCTGAGCCCATTCTGTGATTTCCTTTACAGTAGCATTCCTGTTTGTGGTGCAGTGTCGTATGTAGTATGTAGTATGGTTTTACGGCCTTGACCCTTATGCACAGAGATTGTTCCAGATTCTCTGAATCTTTGGATGATGTTATGCACAGTTGATGATGATAGATAGTGTTTGCAATTTTTCGCTGGGTAACACCTTTCTGATATTGCTCCACTATCTTTCTGCGCAACATTGTGGGAATTGGTGATCCTCTACCCATCTTGGCTCTGAGAAGCTCTTTTTATACCCAATCATGTTGCCAATTGACCTAATTAGTGTTAATTGGTCTTCCAGCTCTTCGTTATGCTCAAATTTACTTTTTCCAGCCTCTTATTGCTACTTGTCCCAACTTTTTCGGGATTTGTTGACACCGTGAAATTTTGAATCAACATATTTTTCCTTTAAAATAATACATTTACTCAGATTAAACGTTTGATCTGTCATCTACGTTCTATTACAAATAAAATATTGACATTTGCCATCTCCACATCATTGCATTCAGTTTTTATTCACAATTTGTTTAGTGTCCCCACTTTTTTGGAATCCGGTTTGTACAATCTGGATGAGGTGGAGGATGAGGATGAGGAGTAGAAAACAAAATTCTACCATAAACACTTTTTTGTGGTGGTAAAGGTGCATGGGAATACACTATATAGACTGAGTACATTATAAACAATACATTGAAATTGCCTTTATGTTCATCATCATCTCAGCTCTCCTCTGGGTGAGTTGAGAAGTCAGGGCCAATCCAGGCCTTGTTAATTTTTATCTGAGTCATCCTGTCAGCATTGTCAGTGGACAAGCGCGTATGCTAATCAGTTATAATGTCACCAGCAGCACTAAATACACGCTCAGACAAAACGCTGGCAGCAGTGCAGGCCAGAGCCTCCAAGGTGTAGAGTGCAAGTTCGTGCCATGTGTCCAGCTTAGACACCCAGTAGTTGTAAGGCACTGAGGGATCATTTAGGACTCTGACACGGTCTGCAATGTATTCCTTCACCATCTTCCAAAACTTTTCTCTCCTTGAAGCACTAGGCTGGCTGGGAGTCATGAAAGTGTCCCATGTCTTGGAGAGTGTTGCCCTGCCTCTGTTGGAACTGTTGTGTGTTCCCCTTGTCTCCCTTCCTAGGTTGACTAAGGAAGTAAGGACTCTGCAGGCTGTGTTGTCAGATGGAAAATTTTGGAGCAATCTCTCAACAAGTACCTTCTGGTATTGCACCGTTTTACTCGTCCTCTTCACAACAGAAATGAGAGATGAGAAGTTCTCTTTGTAGCGGGGGTCGAGAAGGGTGAACACCCAATAATCTGTGTTAACTAAAATGCATAAATGCGAGGGTCGCGGGAAAGGCAGCCTAACATTAATTCAGCATGTGTGCCAGAGTACCAACAGGCAAGACGTCAATGTGAACTTCAGGATAACTCTCCATCTCCTCATCCTCCTCTTCTGCCCATCCACGCTGAACAGATGGAATTAAAGTTCCATGGGTACTACCCTTTGAAGCAGAGCCAACTGTCTCCAGCTCCTCCTCCTCTTCTTCATGGCCCAATTTCCGCTGAGAAGACAAACTGTGGGTTGTCTGGTTATCACCCTGTGTAATGTTCTCCCCATTTTCTCATCTGCCACATTCAGAGTGTCGTCCTTAATTGTGAGCAGCGATCGTTTGAGTAGACACGGCAGTGGGATGGTTAAGCTGATAATATTGTTATTGACACTAACCATCTGTGTGGATTCATCAAAGTTTTTAAAACATCACAGAGGTCTGACATCAATGCTCACTCCTTGCTTGTGAATAGTGGCAGTTGAGAGGAAAGACAAAGACCATGTTGCAGCTGATATTCCACAATTGCCCTCTGCTGTTCACAAAGCCTGGCCAACATGTAGAACGTAGAGTTCCGGTGCGTGCTCACGTCGCACAACTGTCGCGGCATGCCTTCACTAGTAGCTCTGCCAAATTGGGGTAGGTTTTTATAAATTGCTGAACCACTAATTTTAAGACGTGGGCTAGGCATGGTATGTGTGTCAGGTTGCCGAGCTCCAAAGCCGCCACCAAGTTACGGCCATTGTCAGACACAACCATGCCTGGCATTTAGAGCCACAGCTGGGTCTGGTCCCTTATACCCTGCCAAAGCTCTGCAGCAGTGTGCTGTTTGTCCCCTATGCAGATCAGCTTCAGAGCGGCCTGTTGACGGTTACCCACAGCAGTGCTACACTGCTGCCAGTTAGTGACTGATGGCTGATTGCTGTTGGAGGTGGAAGTGGAGGAGAAGGCGGTGGAGGAGGAGAAGCGGGGGTTGGAGCCAGTAACATAGCTGCTGGCAGAGACCCTGAAAGATGTAGGGCTCACAGTCCTGAGCATGGGTAGCACCTGTGCCATCCCAGGGTACGACTCACTCCCGGCCTCCACAACATTCACCCAGTGTGCGGTCAGGGAAATGTAGCGTCCCTGGCCACAACCACTTGTTCATGTGTCCGTGGTGAGGTGGACCTTCCCAGTAAGTGCTTTGGTCATGGCACGGGTGATGTTCTGGGACACATGCTGGTGTAAGGCGGGCACGGCACACATTGAAAAATAGTGGTGGCTGGTGACTGCGTACCGAGGGATGGCTGCCGACATCAGGCTGCTGAAGGCCTCAGTGTCCACAATCCTAAATGGCAAAACATTTCAAGGGCCAGTAACTTCGAAAGTTGCGCATTTAGTGCTATGGCCTGTGGGTGGGTATTTGCGCTTGCATTCAAATGCCTGTGTTATCGACATTTAGATGATGCACTGGGACATAGAAGTGGATGTTGTAGCTGACGGTTCATGCAAAGGTCCAGGTGCAGGCCAAGGGGCATCCGGGCCTCCACCTTCGACACGTGATTGCCCAGCAATGTGTAACACAGGGGAAGAGGAGGCAGTGGTGTGACCTGCAGACCCAGATTGGGGACCCAGGCGTTCGGCCCACTAATTAGGGTGCTTGGATGCCATGTGGCGGATCATGCTCTTCCTGATTGTTGCAGTGCTGCGGATCCCTCCCCCTCTGTACTGTTGTCCTCGCTTGGCTTTTCACCTTCCATGTTGGGTCAGTGACTTTATCATCCTCCAACTCCTCTTCCACTTTCTCACTCTGCTCATCCTCCTGACTTGACCTAACCACAACCATAGTGATTGACAACTGTGTCTCATCATCATCCACCTCGTAAACGAATGATTGCCGTTCACGACCGTCATCTTCTTGAGGCTGTAAAGGCTCAAGAGGTTGGGAATCAGGGCACAATATCTCAGGTCCCTCTTCAAGGGTGCTTGGCGAGAGAGCCAAACCAAGTACTGGCGATGAAAAGAGGTCATGTGAATTTCCGAGTATGGGATCACTTGTTTGGCCAGACTCTTGGCTACAGAGACTGGACTTAGTGGAAGAGAGGCTGGTGCTTAACTGACTGGAAGCATTATCTTCAGCAATCCAACCAACCACCTGTTCGCACTGGTCCGACTTGGACAGTGTTGTCCTGCGCCACCTAGCTAAGTTGGATATGAAGCTGAGTAAGGTAGATTTTTTTGTTTTCTCTGGTGCACTGGCAGCAGGCACAGTTTCATTTTGCCCAGGGCCACGGCCTCTGCTTGCACCTTCTGCATCACACCCACTTCCCGCCCCTTTGTGCTTGCCTTCTACATATTTATGGTTTTGTCTGTAGATTTGGTGCAGATTGTTTTACTGTCCGCTAAAGACACATTTTCTGTTGCAGGACAGTATTGGTTACAGAACACCACAGATTTTGGACACTTTACTAGGCCCAGATTAATGGAAGCTGTAATATCCACAGTGGTTTCAGATTCAGTTCAGTATGGGATACAAAAAACCACAGATTTTGGACACTTTACTAGGCCCAGATTAATGGAAGTTGTAATATACACAGTATTTCAGATTCAGTTCAGTATGTGATACAAAAACTTACAGATTTTGGACACTTTACTAGGCCCAGATTAATGGAAGTTGTAATATATACAGTGTTTTCAGATTCAGTTCAGTATGGGATACAAAAACCCACATATTTTGAACACTTTACTAGGCCCAGATTAATGGAAGTTGTACTATAGACTGAGTTTTTAAATTCAGTTCAGTATGGAATACAAAAACCCACAGATTTAGGACAATTTACTGGGCCCAGATTATTGGAAGTTGTAATATGCACAGTGGTTTCAAATTCAGTTCAGTATGTGATACAAAAACCCATAGATTTTGGACACTTTACTAGGGCCAGATTAATGGAATTTGTAATATACACAGTGTTTTCAGATTCAGTTCAGTATTGGATACAAAAACCCAGAGATTTTGGACACTTTACTGGGACAAGATTAATAGAAGTTGCACTATAGACAGAGTTTTTAAATTTAGTTCAGTATGGAATACAAAAACCCACAGATTTTGGATACTTTACTAGGCCCAGATTAATGGAAGTTGTAATATACACAGTGGTTTCAGATTCAGTTCAGTATGGAATACAAAAACCCACAGATTTTGGACACTTTACTAGGCCCAGATTAATGAAAGTTGTAATATACACAGTGTTTCAGATTCAGTTCAGTATGGGATACAAAAACTTACAGATTTTGGACACTTTACTAGGCCTAGATTAATGGAAGTTGTAATATAGACAATGTTTTCAAATTCAGTTCAGTATGTGATACAAAAATCCACATATTTTGGACACTTTGTTAGGCCCAGATTAATGTAAGTTGTAAAATACACAGTGTTTTCAGATTCAGGTAAGTATGGGATACAAAAACCCACAGATTTTAGACACTTTACTAGGCCCAGATTAATGGAATTTGTAATATACACCCTGATTTCTGAGGCAGAACAGTATTGGTTATAGAACACTACAGATTTCGGACACTATATGGGGGGCAGTTTATTGGAATTTCTAATACTGACAGTGCTTTCTGAGGCAGGACAGTATTGGTTACAGAGAACACCACAGATTATGGACACTAGATGTGACCCAGATTATTAAAGAGTCAGTCTGCGGATGATGTACAGTATATGTCACTAATAGTTATAAAATAAAAATATCTTGCTGCTGTGAAACACACACAGTAGCCTTTGAAAGGATTTTGGGTTCTTTGAAAAGCTTGGTATTAAATACAGCAAATTTCTCTCCCTGCACTATCTGTCCCTTCCTTAGCATGGATGTCCTTGACACTGCTGTTAAATATATTGTTGATCTAAAACACAAGCACACACACAGTAGTCCTTAAAATAATTTTTGGGCCTTTGAAAAGTTTCTCTAACTATAATCGCTGAAAATCGCTACCTGCTCTGTCTTTCCCTTCCTACCAGATGCTCTCCCTGACTATGACTGATCCAAGCACGTGTCTTCGGGTACTATGTAACCTCTGATGACGCGTTCCGGCCAGCCAATCACTGTAATGCCAACAGCTAACATAGCTACTTGCATTACAGTGAGGGCGGTACTTACCTGCACCTTTATTGGCTGTTTAAAACCTGCGAAACGTGTGGGGAAGAGACTCGAGCATTTCGCTCGAGCACATGCGGTACTTGGTACTCAGCTGAGCATGCTCGCTCATCATTAGCAATTCTGATGGATTACTGAGCAAATGCTAACTGAGTGAACGCAGATGCTCTACAGACAGGATCCATTTTTTGTGGGTTATTGTTCTGACGGATCAGAGGAAGGGCAAATTAATCAGTGACAAAAACTTACTGCTGACACCCTCTCCACTCTGTGGGGGGTCTCTACTTGAATAAGAGTTTAATAGAACAGGTTCTGTAGACATCTATGTGGAATCATCTGACGAGGGTGTAAAAGGAGTGCACTTTTTCTTGACGCTATCATTGACCTGTAAGGCTGAGTTCCCACTCGAGTTATTTGGTTTAGTTTTGGCCCCGTGACCACCCAAATAAGTGAAGAATGCAGTGATTCTAAGAGCGACCCTGTCATATGCATGTAATACTGACTCACAGTATTATTTTAGTACCAGAGCAGACTTTCTATGCGTGTTACTGCAAGGCACAGTGTTCTACACCCCTATAAAGGCCCTCTGCAGCCCGGAAATAGACTTTTTATAACGTAGCGAATAATAATTTGCAGCGAATAAATTATGATTGAAGCGGATCTTTTAAAAAAATGTGGCCAACTGTCCGGATCAAATTTTAGAGAAATTCGCTCATCTCATGTTATTACTTTACATTTCCCATATGTCTACTTCATGTTTGAATGATTTTATAAATTACATTTTTTTTTTTTTTTAGGACATTGGAAGGCTTAGAAGTTTAGCAGCAAATCTTGAAATTTTTCAGAAAATTTCCCAAACCCACTTTTTAAGGACCAGTGCAGGTCTGAAGTCACTTTGTGAGGCTTACATAATAGAAACCACCCATAAATGACTCAATTTTTGAAACTACACCCCTCAAAGTATTCAAAACTAATTTAATAAACTTTGTTAACCCTTTAGGTGTTCCACAAGAATGAAAGGAAAATGTACTGTAGATGAGATTACAGAATTTCACTTTTTGGTGGATTTTTAATTTTAGTCCATTTTTTCCAGTAACAATGCAAGGGTTAACAGCCAAATAAATCTTAATATTTATTGACCTAATTCTGTAGTTTACAGAAACACCCCATATATGGTAATCAACTGCTGTATGGGCACATGGCAGGGCACAGAAGGAAAGGAACGCCATATGGTTTTTGGAGGTCAGAATTCACTTGGATAAGTTTAAGTTTCCATGTCACATTTGAAGACCCCCTGATTTTCCCCTAGAATAGAAACTCCAAAAAAGTGACCAGATTTTGAAAATACACCCCTCAAGTTATTCAAAACTGATATTACAAACTTTGGTAACCCTTTACGTGTTCCACAAAAATGAAAGGAAAATGTAGATTAAATTTCAGAATTTCACTTTTTTGGCAGACTATCCATTTTAATCCATTTTTTCCAGTAACAAAGCAAGGGTTAACAGCCAAACAAAACATAATATTTATTGCCCTGATTCTTTAATGTACAGAAACAACCCATATGTGGTTGTAAACTGCTGTACGGGCACACGGCAGGGGGCAGAAGGAAAGGAATGCCATATAGTTTTTGGAAGGCAGATTTCACTGGGATAATTTTAAGTTGCCATGTCACATTTGAAGACCCCCTGATGCACCCCTAGAGTAGAAACTCCCAAAAAGTGAGCCCATTTTGGAAATTATGGGATAAGATGGCAGTTTTGTTGATTTTTGGTTGCTCTATATTACACTTTTGTGTCAAGCAAGGTAACAAAAAATAGCTGTTTTGGCACTTTTTATTTTTTGTTTTTTGCAATGTTGATCTGATGTATTAGATCATGTGCTATTTTTGTAGAGCAGGTTGTTATGGATGCCACAATACCAAATATGTCAACTATTTTTGGTTGTTTGTTTCAGTTTTACATAATAAAGCATTTAAAGAAAAGTTTTTTAGTGTCTCCATATTCTGAAAGCCATATTTTTTTATTTTTTGGGCTACTCTTATGTAGGGGCTCATTAATTTTGGTATGAGATGACGGTTTTATTGGTACTATTTTAGGGTGCATATGACTTGTTGATCGCTTGGTATTACACTTTTGTGATGTAAGGTGACAAAAAATTGCTTTTTTGACACACTTTGGCCTCATGCACACGACCGTTGTTTGATTCCGTGTCCGTTGCTCCATTTTTCGTGATTTTCTGTGGACCCATTGGTTTTCAATGGGTCCGTGGAAAACTCGGCAAATGCACCGTTTGTCCTCCGCGTCCGTGGTCCGTGATTCCAGTCAGTCAAAAAAATATAACCTGTCCTATTCTTGTCCGTGAAAAACGGTTCACGGGCCCATTCAAGTCAATGGGATAGTGAAAAAATGCGGCTGGCCATCCGTGTGTCATCCGCGTTCCGCGTCTGTTTTTTTTTGCGGATCCCTTGGCAGGAACTTGGCAAAAATTGTCAGCCTGCCTTTTGGTAAAATCTTCTGGGTCATGTCCGCTAAAAATAACTGAAGACACACGGAAACACAACGGAAGGCAAAAACGGACACGGATCACTGAACAACGGAACCCCTTTTTGCGGACCACATAAAAAAACGGTCGTGTGCATGAGGCCTTTATCTGTAATTTTTTATGGTGTTCACCTAAGGGGTTAGGTCATGTAATATTTTTATACAGCAGGTTCTTACAGATGCGGCGATACATAATATGTATCCTTTCTTTATTTATTTAAGTTTTACACAATAACTGCATTTTTGAATCAAAGCAAATCATGTTTTAGTGTCTCAAAATTCTGAGAGCTATAGTTTTTTTTATTTTTTGGCGATTGTCTTAGGTAGGGTCTCATTTTTTGTGGGATGAGATAAAGTTTGTTTGCTATGAATTTGGGGTGCGTTTGACTTTTTGATCGCTTGGTATTACATTTTTTGTGATGTACTTTGAAAAAGAAAATTGCTCTTTTGACACTGTTTTTTATTTTTTTACGGTGTTCACCTGAGGGGTTAGGTCATGTTATATTTTTATAGAGCAGCTCGTTACGGATGTGGTATTACTGAATATGTATACTTTTTTAAGTTTTACGCAATAATATCATTTTAGAAACCAAAAAAAAATCATGTTTTAGTGTTTCCATAGTCTGGGAGCCATAGTTTTTTTTTTTACTTTTTGGGCAACTGTCTTATGTAGCGGCTCATTATTTTCAGTATGAGATGATGGTTTGATTGGTACTATTTTAGGGTGCATATATCTCTTTGATCGCTTGGTAGTACACTTTTTGTAATGTAAGGTGACAAAAAATAGCTTTTTTGACACTTTTTTTTTAACGGTGTTCATCTGAGGGGTTAGGTCATGTGGTATCTTTTTAGGCACTGATACCTAATAAGCCTACTTTTTTATTTTTTTACATTTAACACACTAAAAGCATTTTTGAAACAAAAAAAAATCATGTTTTAGTGTCTCCATAGCATGAGAGCCATAGTTTTTTTTTTTTTTTTGGGGGGGGGGGGCTATTTTCTTCGTTAGGGGTTCATTTATTGCTGGATAAGATGACGGTTTTATTGGCACTATTTTGGGGGTGCATATGACTTTTTAATCCCTTGCTATTACACTTTTTGTGACGTAAGGTGACAAAAAATTGCTTTTTTGACAACGCTGTTCACCTGAGTGGTTAGGTCATTTGATATTTTTTATAGAGCCAGTCGATATGGACGCGGCAATACCTAATATGTCTACTTTTCTTTGTTTTTCTATGTTCATACTTTTTTTTACTTTATTTTGGGAAAATATCTTTTTTTTTAATTTTACTTGAAACTTTTATTTATTTTTTTTAAACTTTTTTTTGTACTTTTTTTTTTCACTTTATGTTTTGTCCCACACTGGGACTTTAACTTTTGGGGGTTTGATCCATTTTGCAATGCATCACAATACTTCTATTGTAATGAATTGTCTTTAAGTGTATTACACTGAGTAATTACACTGGGGGCTGGATCTCACAGGCTGTCATGGAAGGCAGCCACGATGCCTAAGGAAGGCATTGGGTTTCCCTCCCTGCCATCGGGTCCCCATCACAGCAGCGCGGGGACCCGATGGCCAGCCCACACCCGGCACGATCCCGCACGTGCCGTGGTCAGTGCTGACCGCGGCAGTGTGATGGTTAAGTGACTGCCAGACTCCTGCTGCTGATCGGGCGGGAGCAGCTGCTGCATCAGCCCAATCAGCCTGCAGTACATGTATGGCGCTGATCCTTAAGCCACGTCCAAAGAAAAAATCAATGCGATAGTATAGATAGCGGACACGTCATCAATTAGTGTTAAGTATATAGAAACAAGGTAACGTGCTCATTAAAACAATACCTTTATTATTATTAATGCGTAAATAGAGCAGAAAACTGCTTGAGTGATAACCACGACTTAAAGAAGGATAATTTAAGACAAATGACTCCTACTGTGATTCGGATACAACAAAAGGATAGATAATTTACAGGAATGAATATATAGTTACATAGGTAATTCTACAAATTCATCTGAGGACAGGTGCTGGGGAATATTAGGAGGGAAAGTAATATCTCTCCCTAGATGTCCCTAAAGATCTGCCAGGCACAGGTGAAACGTCTTGGGGTTTAATATTAGTGTATTTATGTATCCATCACCTTAGTAGGGTTATTTCAGGTTAAAAATAGTCATAGCTATGGGGACAGGGTATCTCTACCATCAGGGGATATCCTTGGGCACAGGGCCTAGGTCTTTAGGGACATCTAGGGAGAGATATTACTTTCCCTCCTAATATTCCCCAGCACCTGTCCTCAGATGAATTTGTAGAATTACCTATGTAACTATATATTCATTCCTGTAAATGATCTATCCTTTTGTTGTATCCGAATCACAGTAGGAGTCATTTGTCTTAAATTATCCTTCTTTAAGTCGTGGTTATCACTCGAGCAGTTTTCTGCTCTATTTACGCATTAATAATAATAAAGGTATTGTTTTAATGAGCACGTTACCTTGTTTCTATATACTTAACACTAATTGATGACGTGTCCGCTATCTATACTATCGCATTGATTTTTTCCTGAAATAACCCTGCTAAGGTGATGGATACATAAATACACTAATATTAAACCCCAAGACGTTTCACCTGTGCCTGGCAGATCATCAGGTTGTGACAGTTTGTGGGAAGTATATGATGATACTGAAGTACTCCTGTCAGTTGATAATTAACCTGTGAAGGAAGGAATGGTGTAAAAAAAGTATTGAACCGACATTCAAAAAGTATCTGCATGTCAGGTACTTACTGAACAGGAAAGGGCCCAATGTCTGCTGTCGTCGATGTTTAAGGGAGCTGAGTATTTAAGTGCTGGTGTCGCAAATACACTTCCGGATGCTAGAAAAGCGTATTTGTTGTTATCACAGAGTGGAGACATACAGCAAATGTGGCCACAGTCAGTTGCCACAGGAAGTTTCATGAGCTCCTTAATTACTTATGAACTATTGATAATAATGTCCCTATGATTAAACGGTGCTTCTCGCACCTACATAGTAACATAGTAACATAGTATATAAGACCGAAAAAAGACATTTGTCCATCCAGTTCGGCCTGTTTCCTACAAGTTGATGGTTCTTTAATGCAAGCGAAATTACAGTGACAAAGGGAGAGGCAAAAATAACTCAAAAAAGAAAAACAGTTGAATAAAACAGGTAAAAGTAAGCCTCTCATTGAGTCCTCCTGTTGACTGGGACCGGAAATGATCTATTCAGTTTCTTTCTGGAGTATCCTCCGGTCCCAGTCACCCCTCCAAGCTGGTACGGGGATGACCTCAAGCACCGCAAAATGAATGGAACTAAGGTCACCATTATGATATTGATTCACCTGATTGGCTACAGATGTATCATTACGTTTGACTATGTCGTTAATATGTTCGCACACTCTTTGTCTCAGCTCCCTGTACATTATTCCTATATAGTCTTTTGGGCAGGCGCATTGACAGATATAGATGACCCCCCTAGTTTTGCAGTTTACAAAGTCACCTAGGGGGTAAGTATGTTTAGTTATCAAACAGGTCACTATTATGGTTGTACAGATGTGTTTACAGGCCTTACACATCCGGCATCTTAACATCCCTTTTGGTAGCTTTTTAGATTCATTGTAGAAGTTCTCCTTATTAGAACAGTTCCTGCGCATGCGCAGGAATGTTACTGGTGCAGGATGTTACTGGTAGCAGTTGGTTTGCGAAAAACTGTGGTAGTAAGATTACCAGCTGTTGATCTCAACTCCACGTCAAGGAAGGTAATGCATTCAGATGCTATCTCACTTGTGAACCTCATTCTTACATCATTATCATTTAGGGCAGAGACGAAGTTATAAAACTTCTCCTTACTGTCATTCCAAATCAAGAAAATGTCGTCTATATAACGGGTCCAGAAGACAACCATGTTGCTCCACCATACAGTCCGGTCTGGGAACACATACTTGTCTTCCCACCAGCCCAGGAGGAGATTAGCGTATGTCGGGGCACAGAGGCTGCCCATCGCTGTCCCCCTGAGCTGGTGGTAGAAGGA
This sequence comes from Bufotes viridis, assembly GCA_033119425.1. Classification (NCBI taxonomy): domain Eukaryota; kingdom Metazoa; phylum Chordata; class Amphibia; order Anura; family Bufonidae; genus Bufotes; species Bufotes viridis. Next base: position 338,133,247 of record CM065592.1, read on the forward strand.
CCTGTTATATAGACAAAAATTGCGCGTAAGAGTATATTCAAGGAGACTCATAATGAACTGGTTATGATTCTGAAATTGGGTGCCTCTTGATCTCAAATAGTGTGCTGTTGCTGCTAGTCCTTTGTCATGTGGTATAGAGCTGTAAAGTGATTCCACATCTATACTTGCAAGATAACAGTGCGGATCAATTGAGATGGTCTCAATTGTGCATAAAAAATCCATAGTATCTCTTGTAAAGGATGGCAAAAAGCATACAAATTCTCTGAGCACTCTATCGAGATAGACACCACAATGGTGGGTAAGAGAGTCTACTCTTGAAACAATTGGGCGACCCTTTAAGGGATTCAACCCTTTATGAACTTTAGGGAGACTATAAAAGGTCACCAATTGTGGATTTCTTGAGAACAGAAACTAGTACTCAGATTTATTAATAACCCCTTGTTCGAGGCCTAATTGGAGAATTGATTTCAGTTGTGAAAGGAAAGTTACAGAGGGATCGCGGGATAAAATGTAACTGTTTGAGTCCTTAAGTAGATCCAGGCACATTCTCTGATATTTTATATGATCCAGTATTAACAAATTACCTACTTTATCCGATGACTTTACTACAATAGTATTATCAGTTTCAAGTTTTCTGAGACTTGTAAACTCACATTGAGACAGGTTGTATTGCCTGGATTTATTGATGTTTAATTGTTCCAGGTCAATTCTAACTAGTCACTGAAAAATATCAATGTATTCCGAGTTCATCGGAGGAGGTAGTTTGGTACTAGTTGGATGAAGATCAGTAAAGGACCCATTCCCCGGTTTTCTTACTCCCTCCTCCCATAAATCCATCAAGATCTGGAAGTCTGGGAAGTCATCCGGATTAATTCCCAAGTCAGTACAAGTTTCTCTATTATTATTTTGGTGAAACGTATGCCCCTTCGGTGTTCTACAGAACAGGTTTAAATCCTTAATCCATGTAAATGTATTAAAGCTTGTAGTTGGTACAAAGGTAAGGCCTTTCTGTAGTATCTTCATTTCAGTATCAGTTAGTGATTGTGATGAAAGACTGATAATCTGGAGGCTATCTGTTACGGGCGATTGTCGTCCACCTTTGTACGTTCTCTCAACTGGTAGGGGCCCTGACTGTTGGGTAAAAAAGAGACCACGGGTTGTTGGGGGAAAGTAAGAGAGGAAGAGGAGGAGGAGGATGGGGGGAAGGGAGGTTGTGGTACATTCCCACCCGCTCGACCTGCATATCCCCATTGTCTTCCCCATCTTTGCCACCTGTGGCAGAATTATAACCACCTCTATTACTATTGATGTTTTTGTGTATCTCAGAGGCTTCTGAATCAGAAAATTCCGCCTCTGAGGAGGACACCTCAGACTCAGACTGGACACTTATTTAGTTTTCAAAGTTATAGGCCTTATTCTCCCGAAACTCAGTTAGATCTCTACTAAATTGTCTGTGCTTTCTCTCTTTCAGGAGATTCTGAAAGCGCTCCACCGATGTCTGTAAAGAGGATTCCCTTTTGTTAAATTCGGTATCAGATTTATATTTTAGAGCGCTTTCAGTAGGCTCCCTTAGTTAGGATGAGGTCTGTTTAAAGACCTTTTTTTTTATTCTTCCAAAAGAAGGGTCATTAATCTAAGAGAACTATTTGTTAATTCTAGCTCCCACATCAACCGCAGCTCAGCAGAGTTAATACGAGCTGCTGGTTTAATAGGAATGCGCAATCCCTTCGGAATCATTCTATGTTCAATATAGCTCTCCAGAGACCTAATCTCCCACGACAATTTAATGTTTTCTTTATAGCTGGAGTATAGGTCTCTGAAGGCTATGTTTACAGGACGTTGTAGAAGACAAACCTGGTAATTCCTTATCAGAGAAGATATCCTTAGCCTCCTGTATCAATTCCTCTGTGAACAAAGTCCCACACAAAAAGCTGGCGATGCTAGACATAAATCAGTTTAAAGAAAAAATCAATGCGATAGTATAGATTGCGGACATGTTATTAATTAGTGTTAAGTAAATAGAAACAAGGTAACGTGCTCATTAAAACAATACCTTTATTATTATTAATGGGTAAATAGAGCAGAAAACTGCTTGAGTGATAACCATGACTTAAAGAAGGATAATTTAAGACTATAGTTGAGCGAACCCGAACTGTAAAGTTCGGGTTCGTACCGAACTTTAGGTTTTTCGGCACCCGAACCCAAACATTTACGTAAAGGTTCGGGTTCGGTGTTCGGCGATCTCTTGGCGCTTTTGGAAAGGCTGCTAAGCAGCCAATCAACAAGCTTCATACTAATTGCTCCAAGAGGCCATCACAGCCATGCCTACTATTGGCATGGCTGTGATTGGCCAACTGCAGCATGTGACCCAGCCTCTATTTAAGCTGGAATCACATACCGCCTCCTGTCACTCTGCTCGGTTTAGTGTAGGGATAGTCTGCAGCTGCTGTGAGGGAGAAATCAGGGAGGAATCTTATGAAGAACTGCTTCTTTACTCAGCAATCTACAGAAAATGTGTTTTGTGGGTGCAGTGTACAATTGTTTTAAGCCTGCCCTGAGCTAACTACTACTAAAAACTTTTTTTTCTACAGTTAGTCAATACATGATCGGCAGCCATTTTATGCAACGATAGTGCACCAGCACAGGATATCTGCATGTCTGCAAGTCCAGAAATACTGCTTTGAGACACTGGGGCAATATTGGGGAGAAAAAAAAACCTCAGATTCAAATAGTGCACAACTGAGATTGTAGGTGCATAAGGGGCTGTTCATTTTAGGCCAGAAATAGCGCTTTGGCTTACTGGTGTTAAAAAAAAAAAAACTCTGATATACTGCACTGGGGTTAAAAAAAACACAAAATAAAACAAAAAGGGTTCCAGCACTACACTTACGTTGCAAGCTAGTAGTTTTACAACAAGTCGATCCCCATAATTGTCGTGCTCCTGTACAGTTGACGCGTTTCGGACATCAGTCCTTACTCATAACTGTGAGATACCCATGTATATTTGTATGGTTAAAAAAAAATAATTCTGATATACTGCACATCAGAGATTATAGGTGCATAAATTACTGTGAAATTTAGGCCACAAATACAGCTTTTGCTTACTGGGATTAAAGAAACCCTCTGATATACTGCACATCTGGGATAAGGGGTGCATAAATTACTGTGAAATTTAGGCCACAAATACGGCTTTTGTTTACTGGGGTTAACCCCTTAAGGACTCAGCCCTATTTCACCTAAAGGACTCGGCCATTTTTTGCAAATCTGACCAGTGTCACTTTATGTGGTGATAACTTTAAAACGCTTTTACTTATCCAGGCCATTTTGAGATTGTTTTTTCGTCACATATTGTACTTCATGACACTGGTAAAATTTAGTCGAAAAATTTTATTTTTATTTATAAAAAAATATCAAATTTACCAAAAATTTGGAAAAATTAGCAATTTTCCAAGTTTCAATTTCTCTACTTCTATAATACATAGTAATACCGCCCAAAAAAGTTATTGATTTACATTCCCCATATGTCTACTTCATGTATCAATCATTTTGGGAATGCCATTTTATTTTTTGGGGACGTTACAAGGCTTAGAAGTTTAGAAGCAAATCTTGAAATTTTTCAGAAATTTTCAAAAACCCACTTTTTAGGGACCAGTTCAGGTCTGAAGTCACTTTGTGAGGCTTACATAATAGAAACCATCCAAAAATTACCCCATTCTAGAAACTACACCCCTCAAGGTATTCAAAACTGATTTTACAAACGTCATTAACCCTTTAGGTTTTCCACAAGAGTTAATGGCAAATGGAGATAAAATTTCAGAATTTCGATTTTTGGAAAATTTTCAGTTTGAATCCATTTTTCCAGTAACAAAGCAAGGGTTAACAGCCAAACAAAACTCAATTTTTATTGCCCCGATTCTGTAGTTTTCAGAAACACCCCATATGTGGTCGTAAACTGCTGTATGGCCAAACGGCAGGGCACAGAAGGAAGGGAACGCCATATGGTTTTTGGAAGGCGGATTTTGCTGGACTGGATTTTTGACACCATGTCCCATTTGAAGCCCCCAGATGCACCACTAGAGTAAAATCTCCAAAAAGTGACTCCATCTAAGAAACTACACCCCTCAAGGTATTCAAAACTGATTTTACAAACTTTGTTAACCCTTTAGGTGTTCCACAAGAGTTATTGGCAAATGGAGATGAAATTTCGGAATTTCTATTTTCTGTTACCTTGCCTCAAAAAAAGTGTAATATAAAGCAACCAAAAATCATATTTACCCTAAAATAATACAAACAAAACTGCCAACTTATCCCGTACTTTCCAAAATGGGGTCACTTTTTTGGAGTTTCTACTGTAGGGGTGCATCAGGGGGGCTTCAAATGGGACATGGTGTCAAATAACCAGTCCAGCAAAATCTGCCTTCCAAAAACCATATGGCGTTCCCTTCCTTCTACGCCCTGCCGTTTGGCCATACAGCAGTTTACGACCACATATGGGGTGTTTCTGCAAACTAGAGAATCGGGGAAATATATATTGATTTTTGTTTGGCTGTTAACCCTTGCTTTTTTTACTGGAAAAATTGATTAAAATGGAAAGTTTGCAAAAAAATAGCTATTTTCGGACCGTTTTTATTTTTTGTTATTTACATCGTTGAACTGACAGGTTAGATTGTGTGCTATTTCTATAGAGCAGGTTGCTACGGATGCGGCAATACCAAATATGGCTACTTTTTGGGGGGTTTTGTTTCAGTTTTACATAATAAAGCATTTTTGAAAAAAATGATTTTTTTAGTGTCTTCACATTCTGAAAGCCATATATTTTTTTTTTTTTTTTGGGCGACTGTCTTATGTAGGGGCTCATTTTTTGAGGGATGAGATGGCGGTTTGATTGGAACTATCTTGGGGTGCATATGACATTTTGGTCGCCTGCTATTACACTTTTTGTGATGTAAGGTGACAAAAATGGCTCTTGACACCGTTTTTTTTTTTTTTTTTTTTTTTGTGTTCACCTGAGGGGTTCGGTGATGTGTTATTTTTATAGAGCAGGTTGCGACGGACGCGCCGATACCAAATATGTATACTTTTTATTTATTTATTTAAGTTTTACACAATATTATCATTTTTTAAAACAAAACAAATCATGTTTTAGTGTCTCCATAGTCTGAGAGCCCTATTTTTTTTTTTGGGGGGGTGATTGTCCTATGTGGGGTATCATTTTTTGCGGGATGAGATTACGGTTTGATTGGCACTATTTTTGGGTGCATATAACTTTTTGATCGCTTGCTATTACAGTTTTTGAGATGTGAGGTGACAAATGTTTTTTTTTTACATTGTTTTTATTTTATTTTTTTAACAGTATTTACCTGAGGGGTTAGATAATGTGATATTTTTATAGAGCAGGTTTTTACGGACGCGGCAATACATAATATGTATACTTTTATTTATTTATTTTACTTTAACACAATAATAGCATTTTAGAAAAAAAAATTATGTTTTAGTGTCTCCATAGTCTGAGAGCCATATTTTTTTATTTTTTGGGCGATTGTCCTATATAAGGACTCATTTTTTGCGGGATAAGATGGCGGTTTTATTGGTACTATTTTGGGAGGCATACGCCTTTTTGATCACTTGGTATTACACTTTTTGTGATGCAAGGTGACAAAAAATGGCTTTTTTACACCATTTTTTTGTGATTTTTTTTACGGTATTTGCGTGAGGGGTTAGGTCACGTGATATTTTTATAGAGGAGATTTTTACGGACGCGGCAATACCTAATATGTGTAGTTTATTTGTTTTTCTTTAATTTTTATTCAGTGATATGTATTTTTCTGATTTTTACTTTTTCTTTCACTTTTTTGACATTTTTTTGACCCAGACCCACTTGGTTCTTGTAGATCCAGTGGATCTGGTGTCTATATAATACAGTACAGTACACTATATAGTGTACTGCACTGTATTTTTTTACTTTTCACAGTCTGATCAGGCTTCTGAAAGCGTCCTGCTGCCATGGTAACCATCACCCGCTGCCATTACAGAGCAGCGGGTGATGGGAAGAGAGGTGAGCTCTCTCCTCTACCATCCTATCCCATCGGGGGCTGCAAAGGTACGGCAGCCCCCGATGGGAGAGGAGGGAGCTCCCTCCATGTTAACACCTTCTATACCGGGTCCGTACGGACCGCGGTATAGAAGGGTTAAACTGCTGACATCTGCAGCACAGATGTCAGCAGTTTATAGCAGGGGTCAGCAATGTGCTGACCCCCTGCTATACCCACTAGACACCAGGGAAATGCCTCCCGCGCCGCCCACCGCAGCACCGCCCACAAATCCCCTGCACCACCCGGGGGACACTAAGATGGCGGGGTGCAGGGGGTTAAAATTTACAATAAGGGGCAGATTTTAGTCTCTGATCTCGCGGTCATAGACCGCGGGGATCAGAGACTCACATAGCGCAACAAACCGCAGGTCTGAATTGACCTGCGGTTTGTTGCGATCGCCGACACGGGGGGGTCACAGGACCCCCCTCGGCATTGTCACAGGATGCCTGCTGAATGATTTCAGCAGGCATCCTGTTCCAATCACCGCCACGTGCGCAGCGGTGATCGGATCTTCTCAGGGCGTACATGTACGCCCTGAGTCCTTAAGTACCAGGACGCTAGGGCGTACATATACGCCCTGCGTCCTTAAGAGGTTAAAAAAAACGCTGATATGCTGCACATCTGGGATTATAGGTGCATAAATTACTGTGAAATTTAGACCACAAATACGGCTTTTGCTTACTGGGGTTAAAAAAAATCCTCTGATATACTGCACATCTGGGATTATAGGTGCATAAATAACTGTTAAATTTAGGCCACAAATACCGCTGTCATATAGAGTTAAAAAAAAAAAAAATTGTCCAGTACCCTACATCAGGGTTTTTATTGGAGGATAATTACTTTTAACAGACTAAACCACTTTTTATTTTGCTTGGTGAACGCTAACTATGAGGCAAACATCTAATAAGGACGCGGTCATGGTCGTGGTGGTGGGGTTGGTGGAGCCTCTGGTGCAGGGAGAGGACGTGGCCGTTCTGCCACAGCTACACATTCTACTGAACCTACTTCCTCAGGTCTTAGTCGCCGCCAGAATCTACAGTGATATTTGGTCTGTTCTAATGCCGTTCTAAGGATGGTAATGACTGAGCAAGTACAGGCGCTAGTCTATTGGGTGTCCGACAGTGGATCCAGCATGTTCACATTATCTCCCACCCAGTCTTCTGCAGAAAGCGCATAGGTGGCCCATCAGTCTGTCACATCACCCCTGTGCATATCAGGGAACCTGTCTGAGCCTCAAGTCATGCAGCAGTCTCTTATGCTGTTTGAAGACTCTGCTGGCAGGGTTTCCCAAGGGCATCCACCTAGCCCTTACCCAGTGGTGGAAGACATAGAATGCACTGACGCACAACCACTTATGTTTCCTAATGAGGACATGGGAATACCACCTCAGCACGTCTCTGATGATGACAAAACACAGGTGCCAACTGCTGCGTCTTTCTGCAGTGTGCAGACCGAAAAGGAGGTCAAGGAGGAAGACTGGGTGGAAGTCGATGCAGGGGACGATGAGGCCCTAGACCCCTGTAATGCAACGTGAATGGGATTCTAAAATGGAGTCTCTCTTGTATTATAAGTATATTTTAGAATAATATTAATAGAGATGCTGACCTTTGCAATGTTTAATGGAATGTTGGTTATCAGACAGTGAGACGCGGTTCTTATCAAGAGCCAAAACATCCTGGCGGGAGTTGGCCCCTCCTGACTGGATGGATGGCTTGTTTACTGACAACGCCTCCCAGGTGCCCACGGTGGGCATGGTCATGGTTGTGTAACGAGAACTGGTATATAGCCTTGGGAGGTTTCCTTGGTCAAGTGTGCACAAATCTGATTCACTAGATGAGGACGCTTGTCTAGTTGAAGATTCCCGTCACATCGGACTCGGGAGACTCCCTGAAGCTTATGCCGATGCGTCATAATCATTGACTGCTTGACGGTGAAGTAAGTGTTGTTTCTGCTGAAGTGCTATTCTTATATATGCTGACCTTATATAAGTGCTATATGCTATTTTTGAGTTTAATACATACTGAATAAATTACTTATTCTTTATGTGTCTGGTTTTCATTGTCATTTAACTATTCCCGAACTGTAAGCAAAACATTTTTGGTGTCAGAAGTGGGATAGTTTGTGACAATGACCAGTTTTTTTAAGAGAAAACAAGCTGAAGCTCTCCCCATAGCTAGTGATGTTATTCCAGGATGGGAGCAGACTCCATATTCTGTCCTAGCTAAAGAGTGGGGAAAAGGTACTGGACTTGGAGTCCAGTTTCTAAATGTATGTCTAGAATAACTATGCAGAACGGAGATGAGTACAAATCCCTCTGTAGAAAGGGTTGGTTGTTGTTGAGTGCATATAGATTTATAGATTAACAAAATAGTGCTCTGAAAACTAAAGTAGCTGAATTGGAACAGCAAATCGCTATGATAGGAGCACAAGAAAGTTTGCATAAATGTCAACAGCAGCTGCTGGCTGATAAGATGGTTCAGTTTAAAAACATAGCAGAAAAAGCTGCATGTCGGGTACCTCAGTACAAATATAGGAAAAGGTTAAAGGTGCCTCTTTACCCCTGTTTTCTGTGCGTTTGTCTGAAATACTGCTGTTGAGATGGGCCAGTCCCAGTATTATAAAAAAGAAGAATATACAGCTATATAGCTAGTAGCAAGGGAAGAGGGAGATTATAGGATGTGATATTAATGGAGAACTGAAAGTTGAGTGAGGAAACAGAGCAGTTTCAGGATGTTAATTGATGGCACTAGCAAGAAAGAAAGCGGCCGAGTGTCTACAATCAGAAAGGTGTTAAACGTTCAGAAATGAACTGGTTAAGTTTTGTTTTGTTACCATAAGTGTGTCCAGATAGGAAAGATCCGTAGCTCTAGCATTAGAGATCACAGCAGTAAAGGATGGTCAGTTAATGGACAGGTATTGTACCTAGTGTGTGCCAGTAGATGTGTGGTTAGGACTAAGAAGATGAAGGCGTTAGAAAGATATCTCTGTTAAAGTAGTTCTGCTTTCCAGACTGTGAGAATCTGTAGAAAGCTTAAAGAAAGCTTAAAGAAAGTCTCGTATAGTCCCGTCCCCCTGCGTTTATCTCGAAGTCTCAGGAAAGCTGAGTGAATCCTTGGGGCTGTGGTGGGATTCACTTTCCCCCGCCTTACCAGAGAAACATTCCTAAGATAAGAGAAGCAGGCAAAGAGAAAGGGGAGGGAATCCTGCAGAATAAGTGATGTTATATGTGTAATAACATTATACAAGACGAAGAATTGTTTAATAATTTTCTTTCTTCTTTCCCAAGCAGCGTAATGTGGGAATCCAGCTTATAATAAAAATTATTATATATGTGCAACACTAACTAAGACCACGTGGCATATAGGAAGATTTGGGTTTAACAAAATTACCGTATGATTATAACTTTATGCTGTTTTTTATAAGATTTGATTAATCACAGAGTGAAGACTAGAAGACATTGGAAAACACCGCCCAACAGGGACATAGACCATGAGCAATTCTGGGTGTGGTGTGTCTGTTTCCAGGAAAGCTGTGTTTGTTTGTGCTGCAAGTTTGTGGCTGGGTTGGAAGACAAATGATTCAGTGGAATGTGAATGGGTATGGCTCTGAGTTGTAGTTAAGTCGAATATGTGTGAAAACTGATGGATATTTTAGCAGAGCTGTGTATGCAATTCATATTTTATTTTATGTAAGGACGTGGTTATGAGCTGTTTGTGAAAATGAATACATGAAAATGTGAATACGTATGGAGCACGATATTTGTTTTCATATAATATGCGCATTGACAATTTTATTTTATTTTTCTTGGAAGATTTTTGATTTTTTATTGGTACCAAAAGTGTTGATTGAGCTCTACATTTATTTAATTTTTTTTATTTTTATTTTTTTTAAATTGAAGTCAATGAAACGTTTCTTATGGGCCCTTCATGTGTCTATGCCTGTATTGTCAGATCTGTTCGTTTAATGTTTGTAGTTCCGTGTAATATGTTAAATGCTTGTGCTAACATCAGAGATCTGTCCACACAGAGGGTTCAGACAAAATTGACCAAGCAAGAGAAGATCAGAGACTCCGGCTGGAAGGGGTGGACTTAGATGACTCAGAGGGGAGGGAGGAGGATAGGGGTGGATGTTACAGACGACAGCCCTTATGCCCATCCCCTGGTTATAAGACACTCCCATGAAAGATGAGAAGTCACGTGTTCCAGTCTATTAGTTTCTGTATTAAGTAAAGCTGGGTACTTCTGTAAACTAAAATGCAGAAAAACATCAAACATCATTGGTGGTTCATTGATGACAACCACACGTAGTGTTCCTTGGGCATTGCTTCAGCCCTGATGCCAAATGCCTCACTGAAGTGGGGAAAAGTAAGTTTGACATTTTATAATGGTTCTGGGAGATGGACCTGCAGAGTCTGCGGGACCCATAACTCAGGAGAGAGAGTGATTTGTGTTGTGTGTGGTACTCCTCATCCACACCACACGGGAGAATTGTATTCTGTGTTGACCATGCCCGATCACAGTCCGTCCCCACAAACACCCATAAGGACAACACAAAGACAGGTGAGGGAGAAAAGTTAGATCAAGATTAGAAAACAGGAAATCCAGTATTGGCTGTGCTTTTAAACATTTTTAGCAGATTCAGTGTAGCCCCAAGGATATCCCTAACTCTGGGTGATAAAGAAGTAGTCCCTTTATTTATTGATACTGGAGTAGCCCAGACTGTTGTGCACAGCAAAGATGGCCTCCCCCGATTTAGTCTCCAAGGACACCAGTCTTTGGGTAGAAGGGGATGGGAAGGTAGTACACTCCCCTTTCAACAGAACCCATCCATATTAGGTTTGCCCCTAACCAAGATATGGCTTAAAGAAAATACAGGTCCTCCTGTTTCAGCGGAGATGATAGCAAAAGGTCCAGACAATGTGGTGATTACCATGAAACCAGGACAGGAAGGATACAATTGTACCCTGCGGGAATGTATATTTACGAGACTAATGTTTTTCTTTATTTTCCTCAGCTGCTATTGCCAACCGTGAGTTTCTTACTGGCTGTTATATGGATATGGAACAACCAGGGAACCATGAAAGTGGGGCTTCGAGCAGAAGAGACTTTATGGAAAACAAAAGAGAACTTGTGGCTGTTTCTAGCCAAGAGTCTGAACCTGACAGATTTTTGCCTTCGGACAACTATGTCTGCATCAAATATTTTGGAAACTTGTTTGGTCGCAATACCTACCCCCATTGATATATGGACACAATTGTTGCGTATCCAACTAAATGATACTGATCTAACAGAAAAAGATATTATATTTATGGACATGTTAACCCTTATTATGCATGCTTTAATTGTTCTGTTAATGAATATTTGCAGGAGAATATGATAAGAATCATTACTGGACTCGTTGCTGCTGCAAATGTCTGTTATAGTTTTACATGTGATGAAAAACTAATGCCATCTTGTATACAAGCGAAAATACAGAATCAAAGTAAACCTTCCATCTGTAATAGGAAGGTGAATAGTTGTAAGAAAATAGTATCGGGAAGAAATATGCAATGTAATATAACCACAGGACTATAGCTAAACTAGCTTGCTTTATGGTAAAACAAATAAATGTTACTAGTACAATATTACAGGATATATTGTTAGATATACAATCATATAAAAAAGCAATTTTACAAAATAGAGCTACTATTGATTACTTATTATTGTAACATGGTATAGGATGTGTTACCTTTGCTGGAATGTATTGTTTCAATTTATCAGATCATTCAATTAGAAGACATGGTAAAACACATCAAACCAGATGTAAACCAAGGGTGGTGGGATTGGCTTTTCAGTTGGCTGCCTGATATAGGACAGATAAGATACATTGTTGGAGTGATATTTACCATCATTGCAATTTTGGTAGGTATATGTTGTTGCATACAATGCATTCTATCCTTTTGTGCCATGATACCAAAAATCACAGAAAGACAAAAGGTTAATGTTGCCTATGGGACTTATAATGTTCCATGAGAGACTCCAAGGGTGGAAATGTAATGCAACGTGAATGGGATTCTAAAATGGAGTCTCTCTTGTATTATAAGTATATTTTAGAATAATATTAATAGAGATGCTGACCTTTGCAATGTTTAATGGAATGTTGGTTATCAGACAGTGAGACGCGGTTCTTATCAAGAGCCAAAACATCCTGGCGGGAGTTGGCCCCTCCTGACTGGATGGATGGCTTGTTTACTGACAACGCCTCCCAGGTGCCCACGGTGGGCATGTGGGATGCAAGTCATGGTTGTGTAACGAGAACTGGTATATAGCCTTGGGAGGTTTCCTTGGTCAAGTGTGCACAAATCTGATTCACTAGATGAGGACGCTTGTCTAGTTGAAGATTCCCGTCACATCGGACTTGGGAGACTCCCTGAAGCTTATGCCGATGCGTCATAATCATTGACTGCTTGACGGTGAAGTAAGTGTTGTTTCTGCTGAAGTGCTATTCTTATATATGCTGACCTTATATAAGTGCTATATGCTATTTTTGAGTTTAATACATACTGAATAAATTACTTATTCTTTATGTGTCTGGTTTTCATTGTCATTTAACTATTCCCGAACTGTAAGCAAAACAACCCCACATGGAATGAAGGTCGTGCCACTGACTTTCAGAGTTTGGAGGAAGAGGCAGTGGTGAGACTGAGCCAACAGCGTAGCAAGAGAGGGAGCAGGGTGCAAAAGCAGAGCAGCCATCGCCAAAACAGTTCGTCTGCTACTGGCCACCGCCACCAGGGACCGAGCACACCAAAGGCAGCTTCAAGGAGTTCCCTGGCATGGCACTTCTTCACACAATGTGCTGACGACAAAACCCGAGTGGTTTTCACGCTGTGCTATCAGAGCCTGAAGCGAGGCATTAATGTTCTGAACCTTTGCACAACCTGCATGACCAGCCATCTACATGCGAGACACGGGCTGCAGTGGAGAAAGCATCTTCAAAACCAAGAAAGGGCTCAGGCTCCCCCTGCTCCCTCTTCTGCCGCTGCCTCTGCCTCTGCCTCTGAATGTTGGCACCTGCCGCAGAGCAAACAGAGGATGTGCAACCAACACCACCACCTCCATCACCAAGCATCTCCACTATGTTACACTGAAGCGTTCAGCTCTCCATTTCACAAAGCTTGGAGAGAAAGCGTAAATTCCCACCTAGCCACTCTCGATCCCTAGGCCTAAATGCCAGCATTTCTAAACTACTGGCCTTTGAAATGCTGTCATTCAGGCTGGTGGAGACCATAGATACGTGGACCAGTAAGCATGGCCAGGGATGCTATATCTCCCTAACTGCACACTGGGCCTTAGCCCCAGGCGGAGAGCTGTTTGGCGCACGTCCTTCCTCCGCCATGGATTGCAGGGCATCATTCTTTGCCTCCTGTTGCCTCCTCCTCCTATTCGGCTTCCTCCTCCTCTTCTACCACCTCCTCATCCGATCAGCGACAGACCTTCACCACCAACTTAAGCACAGCCAGGGGTAAACGTCAGCAGGCCATTCTCAAACTGGTGTGTTTGGGGGACAGGCTCTACACAGGAGTTGTGGCGGAGTATAGAACAACAGACCGACGAGTGGTTGCTGCCAGTGAGCCTCAAGCCCGGCCTGGTGGTGTGCGATAATGGGCGAAATCTCCTCGCAGCTCTGGGACTAGCCAGTTTGACACACATCCCTTGCCTGGCGCATGTGCTGAATTTGGTGGTGCAGAAATTCATTCACAACTACCCCGACATGTCAGAGCTGCTGCATAAAGTGCGGCCGTCTGTGCGCGCTTACAGCGTTCTCATCCTGCCATTGCTCGCCTGTCTGCACTACAGCGTAACTTCGGCCTTCCTGCTCACCGCCTCATATGCGACGTGCCCACCAGGTGGAACTCCACCTTGCACATGCTGGAGAGACTGTGCGAGTAGCAGCAGGACATAGTGGAGTTTAAGCTGCAGCACGCACAGGTGAGTCGCACTGTGGAACAGCACCACTTCACCACCAATGACTGGGCCTCCATGCGAGACCTGTGTGCCCTGTTGCACTGTTTCGAGTACTCCACCAACATGGCCAGTGGCGATGACGCAGTTATCAGCATTACAATACCACTTCTATTTCTCCAGCAGAGACAAGGTACAAATGTGGCCAGCCAGGGCCTATTAGTGGAAGACGAGGAGGACGAGGATGAGGATGAAGCATGTTCACAGTGGGATGGCACCCAACGCAGCTCAGACCCAGGGCTCGAGTCCTGTGGGAACGGGTGGGCACGATTTTCCTGCACTTTTTTCATAGCAGGAATACCGTTCCCTTCCAGGGCAAAAGAACCAGGAAGGGGTGAAGGCTTTGTACTCACCGCTTCCTGGTCCTCGGCTGTCGGGTGTGCAGGGCTGCGCACAGGCAAGAGGTGCTCTGTGACCTCACGCTGCATGCAGTTTTCACAGCACAGCCGACAGCAGGAAGAGAGGAGCGTTGGCATCCAGGAGTAGGAGAGGGTAATTGTTTTTTCTTTTAATATATCTTATGGACTGGTGAGAGGCACTGACTGGGGGCTGGTGAGAGGCACTGAAGACTAATAAAGAGGCACTGGGGGCTAAAAGAGAGGCACTGGGGGCTGATAGAGAGGCACTGGGGGCTGATGGAGGGGGTACTGGGGTGTGGTGAAAGGCACTGGGGGCAGAAATAGGGGGCACTGGGGACTGATTGAAAGGCACTGGGGGCTGATTAAGAAGCCCTTGGGGCTGATTGAGAGGCCCTGGGGGCTGATTGAGAGGCACTGGGGCCTGGTGAGAGGCATGGGGACTGATGGAGAGGCACTGGGGGCTGTGAGAGGCACTGGGGGCTGATGGAGAGGCACTGGGGGCTGGTGAGAGGTTCTGGGGGCTGATGGAGAGGCACTGGGGGCTGGTGAGAGGCACTGGGGGCTGATGGAGAGGCACTGGGGGCTGGTGGAGACGCACTGGGGGCTGATGGAGATGCACTGGGGCTAATGGAGAGGGACTGGGGGCTGAGGGAGAGGTACTGGGGGCCAATGAAGAGGCACTGGGGGCTGATGGAGAGGCACTGGAGGCTGGTGGAGAGGGACTAGGGGCTGATGGAGAGGCACAGGGGGCTGGTTAGAGGCACTGGGGGCTTATGGAGAGGCACTGGGGGCTGGTGAGAGGCACTGGGGGCTGATAGAGATGCACTGGGGGCTGGTGGAGAGGCACTGGGGGCTGGTGGAGAGGCACTGCGGGCTGATGGAGATGCACTGGGGCTGATGGAGAGGGACTGGGGGCTGAGGGAAAGGTACTGGGGGCCAATGAAGAGGCACTGGGGGCTGATGGAGAAGCACTGGGGGCTGGTGGAGAGGGACTGGGGGCTGGTGGAGAGGCACTGCGGGAAGGTGGAGAGGCACTGGGGGATGATGGAGAGGCACTGGGGGCTGGTGAGAGGCACTGGGGACTGATGAAGAGGCACAGGGGGCTGATGGAGAGGAACTTGGCGCTGATGGAGAGGCACTGGGGGCTGATGGAGAGGCACTGGTGGCTGGTGGAGAGGCACTGCGGGCTGGTGGAGAGGCACTGCGGGCTGGTGGAGAGGCACAGGGGGCTGATGGAGAGGCACTGGGGGCTGGTGAGAGGCACTGGGGACTGATGGAGAGGCACAGGGGGCTGATGGAGAGGCACTGGGGGATGATGGAGAGGCACTGGGGGCTGGTGAGAGGCACAGGGGGCTGATGGAGAGGAACTTGGCGCTGATGGAGAGGCACTGTTGGCTGATGGAGAGGCACTGGGGGCTGGTGGAGAGGCACTGGGGGCTGATGGAGAGGCACTGGGGGCTGATGGAGAGGCACAGGGGGCTGATGGAGAGGCACTGAGGGCTGGTGGAGAGGCACTGAGGGCTGGTGGAGAGGCACTGGGGGCTGATGAAGAGGCACTGGGGGCTGATGGAGTGGCACTGGGGGCAGATGGAGTGACACTGGGGGCTGATGGAGAGGCACTGGGGGCTGATATAGAGGCACTGGGGGCTAGTGGAGAGGCACTGTGGGCTGCTATGAGGCTACTGGGGGCTGCAATGAGGGTACTTGGGGCTGATATATGGCTATTGGGGGCTGCTATAAGGCATGGGGCTCTTATCTGAGGTCTGATTGGGGGTCATTCATTTTGGGGTCTGAGCTGAAGTTTGATATGAGGTCTTATTGGGGTTTTATTAACATTGGGAATCTTATTGGGGCTGGTAGCTGAGGTCTGATTAACATTGGGGGTCTGATTGGTGGTCTGACCTGAGGTGTAATGAAAAATATTTTTTTCTTATTGTCCCCTTCAAAAACCTAGGTGCATCTTATAGGGCGAAAAATACGGTACTTGCTTGCTCCTCCTCCCAACCTCCACTGCCCTTTGCGAACACCGCGCGCCGTGACGTCACACGGAGGCACTTGGATGAGTTCCCACACTTTTTTTCCCAGGACTTGTCCACCTCTCAGGCCCATCACTGGTGCGTGGCTGGGGGGATGCGGAGGACGATGATGATACGCCTCCCACAGAAGACAGCTTGTCCTTACCTCTGGGCAGCCTGACACACATGAGCGACTACATGCTGCAGAGCCTGCGCAACGACAGCAGAGTTGCCCACATTTTAATGTGTGCTGACTACTGGGTGGCCACCCTGCTGGATCCCCGGAACAAGGACAATGTGCCCACCTTAATTCCCACACTAGAGCATGATAGGAAGACGCGCGAGTACAAGCGCACACTGGTAGACGTGCTCCTGAGAGTATTTCCAACTGACAGGGGGGGACAAGTGGAAGCACAAGGCGAAGGCAGAGGAGGAGCAAGAAGTCGCCAACGCAGCTGTGTCACGGCCAGCTCCTCTGAAGGCAGGGTTAGCATGGCCGAGATGTGGAAAAAGTTTGTCACCACGCCACAGCTAACTGCACCACCAGCTGATACCGAACGTGTTAGCAGGAGGCAGCATTTCAACAACATGGTGGAACAGTACGTGTGCACACGCTTCCACGTACTGACTGATGGTTCGTCCCCATTCAACTTCTGGGTCTCCAAATTGTCCACATGGACAGAGCTAGCCTTTTATGCCTTGGGGGTGCTGGCCTGCCCTGTGGCCAGTGTATTTTCTGAACGTGTATTAAGCATGGCAGGGGGCGTCATAACAGACAAACGCAGCTGCCTGTCCACAGCCAACGTGGACAAGCTGACGTTCATAAAAATGAACCAGGCATGGATCCCACTGGGCCTGTCCATTCCTTGTGCAGAATAGACATTTATAACTGCCTCGCCCTCAACCATACATTCTTGTACTCCAGGGCACTTCTTTATTGAATCCTCTTTTTTTAATTGTACCATTATTTTGAGGGCAAACCCAAGTTGAATGAACCTCTCATCTGTCTGGGTGCCAGGGGCCTACATTTCAACTAATCGCCTGTTCCTTTGGTGCGCGACATTAACCTCTTTTTGCTGATAAATGACCTCTCCTCTGTCTGGGTGTCAGGGACCTAAATAACTGAAAGTGGCCTTTTCCATTGGTGGGTAATATGATGCCTGTTTTGCTGCTATGGGACCTCTCTCTTCTGTCTGGGTGCTGGGGCTTAAATTACTGAAACTGGCATGTTCCATTGGTGGGTAACATGATGCCTGTTTTGCTGCTATGGGACCTCTCCCCCATGTCTGGGTGCTGGGGCATAAATAACTGAAAGTGGCCTGTTCCATTGGTGGGTAACATGATGCCTGTTTTGCTGCTATGGGACCTTTCTCCTCTGTCTGGGTGCTAGGGGCCTACATTCCAGATAATCGCCTGTTGCTTTGGTAGGTAAAATTATCCTCTTTTTGATGTTGAATGACCTCTCCTCTGTCTGGGTGGCAGGGATCTAGAATTCTGTTAATCGCCTGCTGCTTTGGTGGGTGACATGAAGCCTGATTTTCTGCTATGGAACCTCTCTCCTCTGTCTGGCTTCTGGGGCCTAAATAACTGAAAGTGGCCTTTTCCATTGCAGGGTGACATGAAGCCTGATTTTCTGCTATGGGACCTCTCTCCTCTGTCTGCATGCCAGGGGCCTACATTTCAGATAATCACCTGGTGCTTTGGTAGGTGACATTATCCTATTTATACTGTCAAATGACCTCTATATTGTCTGGTTGTCAGGGGCCTACATTTTGTTTCATCGCCTGCTGTATTGGTAGGAGACATTAAACTCTTTAACTCTTTTTATTTTTAAATGACCTCTGCATTGTCTGGTTGTCAGGGGCCTATATTTTGTTTCATCGCCTGCTGTATTGGTGGGAGACATTAACCTCTTTTTACTGTCAAATGAATGCCCCGTTGTCTGGTTGTCAGCGGCCTATATTTCGTTTAATCGCTTGCTGCATTGGTGAGAGACATTAAACTCTTTATACTGTCAAATGACCTCTACATTGTCTGGTTGTCAGGGGCCTATATTTCATTTAATCGCTTGCTACATTGGTGGGAGTCATTAAACTCTCTTTACTGTTAAATGACCGCCCTATTGTCTGGTTGTCAGGGTCTATATTTCGTTTAATCGCTTGCTGCATTGGTGGGAGACATTAAACTCTTTACACTATCAAATGACCTCTACATTGTCTGGTTGTCAGGGGCCTATATTTTGTTTAATCTCTTACTGCATTGATGGGAGACATTAAACTCTTTTTACTGTCAAATGACCTCCCCATTGCCTTGGTGTCAGGGGCCTATATTTTGTTTCATCGCCTGCTGTATTGGTGGGAGACATTAACCTATTTTTACTGTCAAATGACCTCTACTCTGTCTGGGTGTCAGGGTCCTACATAAATGATAATGGCCTGTTCCATTGCAGGTTGACCTGAGGCCTGTGTTGCTATTACGGCACCGCTCTCTTCTTTGCGAGTGCCATGGTCCAGAATTAGTGAATGAGGCCTGTGGCACTACTGGGTGAAATCAATACTGTCTTGGCGAGATTTTAACTCTCCTCTTTGTGGGTCCCATGTGCCTGAATGTTTGAATGAGGCCTGTGGCCCTGCATGCAGACAGGATTCCTTCTTAGCTGTGATGTGAACTTCAACTCCCATGTATGGTTGCCATGGCCCTGAGTCTGCGAATGAGGCCTGTAGCACTGCAGGCAGACATGATTCCTTTTAGGCTGTGATGAGAACTACAACTCCCATAGCATTCCCACCAATTGATATTGGCTAATTTTTATTTATTTTAAGTCATTTCCCTATCCACATTTTTTTGCAGGGGATTTACCTACATTTTGATGCCTTTGCAAGGCTATTTTACAGCCTTTTTAGTGCCCAAATGTTCGGGTCCCCATTGACTTCAATGGGGTTCGGGGTCAAGTTCGGGTTGAGTTCGGATCCCGAACCCGAACAATTTTGTGAAGTTCGACCGAACTTCTCGAACCCGAACATCCAGGTGTCCGCTCAACTCTACTCAAAGATAATCAAGATAAATGGGAGGCCCCCAGAGCTAATTTTCAAGTGTTGTAGTAAAGGCACTAAATGTCTAGCTGAAATGTTTTGCTTATGTCTAGGTGAAACGTTAGGCTTTCCTTTTTAATAAACTTGCAAACATATGTAAAATTCTGTTTTCATTTTCATTATAGGGTATTGGGTGCAGCTGAATGGGGCAAAACCTTATTGTTTTTTATTTTAGCACAAGGCTGCAACAGAAAAATGCTGAAAAAAGTTAAAGGGTCTGAAGATTTTTTAAATGCAATGTATGAACCAGACAAAAACAATTAAACTACTTTAAAGGGTCTGAAGATTTTTTAAATGCAATGTATGAACCAGACAAAAACAATTAAACTACTGAGCAGTCACTCAAATACCTAACCAGTCCATTTAAGGAAACAGTATAGCAATAATAAAGGAAAAATAATATTTGCAGTCAGTTTGAAGGGGACAGTATAGGATTTAACTGAACTCCACCATTGCTGTAGGACTGCTGTAGGACCTACATTTATGAATTGGTTGCCTCTGATGATTATGAATGTACTTTACCAAAGCTCAACACACTTGCTGTTAATGTGGTTTTTGTAAAAGGTGCACACAAATAATCAACAATTGTTGGTAGATAACACTACTGCACATCAGGTAATTGCAAAAATCAAAGTCCTCAGGAGCAGCTGGTCAGACTTCTAATCAGTCATAAAGAAGAAAAATCGATTGGCACATTCTGAGAGCTACACTTAAGGTAACGTTTCAACACCCAAAGCTAAGAGCTTTTCACAGTCTTATCAAAATGATGCTCCCCCTGGGACCAGATTGTGCCTCTTTGCATCACAAATTGCCATTGAAAACTCTAATTTACTAGTGTCCTGAATTTTACACACTTGATTCTCTCTAGCAAGAGAAAACAAAGAGGCCTTTGGCCTCAAACAGTAAAGCACTGCGATTCCTGTGTATCTGCACCCAAGAGTTTATTGTACATATAGAAAATCTCACAAAACAGTCATTTTAAGTAAAAACTTCAGCGGGACATCAGAATTCCAACTGCATGCAGTCCAACTTGAGTTTCACCTTTGTGGCTTCTTTTGATCTACACATCATCACTCATTTTTGCTGCCTATTAAGTGTTCTTGAATAGTTAAAGTGTTCTTAATGAGAAAAAGACATCAAAAATCCAAACTGTTATTAGGCAAGGTATACATGCGAAAAATTCATTTGATATCATGTGACAATATTGAAGCCATCAACATTCTCCCTAATCAATGCAAGTTGGTACTTAAAATAAGCTAGAAAAATGTGGCAAGTCTGCATTACTCAAAACGGTTCATTGGTGCAAAGCTAATAGATTCATGAAATCATATACAATTCAGGTACTCACGAATAATACCCAATATGAAACCGCATGTTAGAGTCAAGTATGCATTTTCTAGGATCAACAGGAGTAAAAAGAATAAAATCCCATACACACAAATTAATCAAGACAGAGCAGAATTTTATATCTGTTAAAACCTTTAGGGGAAAACTTTTCATATACACTACTCACAAAAAGTTAAGGATAATTGGCCTTTTTATGAAAAACATAAAAAGTTCATTCTACAGTGATATTATATCATGAAAGTAGCCCATGCAATTTAGTAGAGACGTTCAATGGTGATTTCCTCATCTCAAACTATTTATTGAAACAAAGCCAACAACAGTAGTGGGTATACCCCCACAAAAAAATGTCAATGTCTCCATAAATTGTCATGTGGCCTTGAGCATTAATTGCAACTTGACAAAAACGTCCCATGCTGTTCACAAGTCGACCTATTGTCTTCTGAGGCATGGTATCCCACTCTTCTTGAAGGGTGGTCCTCAGGTAATTGAGGTTCTGGGGTACAGAGTTACAAGCCTCTACACGGTGATTCAGCTGATCCCATAGGTTTTTAATAGGATGCAAGTCTGGAGAGAGTGCAAGCCACTCCATTTGAGGCACCCATTCCCTAATGACGTGACCTTGATAAACTGGCTTATTGTCGTCCGTGAAGATTAAATTAGGCCTTTGTTGTTCATGCAGAGGCACAATGACTGGATTAATGACGTTATTCAAGTATTATGGGTTTGTCACTGCGCCATTCACAATGTTTTGGGCAGTTCTGTATTGACTAGACACACCTGCCCACATTGTAACACCAGGATCACCAAAGGCTCGTCTGGTGACAACAGTGGCTGATGCATAGCGCTCTCCTTGACGTCTCCAACATCATTGGTGGTGATCATTTCTTCTCAGAGTTAAACGACTTTCATCAGTGAACAGCACTGAGGCCCACTGGTCCCTCGCCCATGCAAGGCGATGACGCCTGTGCCTGGTGGTGTGGTGAAGTAACCTTGCAGACGGTCTAGCACGCAGACCATGCTGATTTAAACGGTTTCAAATGGTCTGATGTGACACTTGGTTACCTCTCACCTCCCTTAAATGTGCCTGGAGTTGTGTGGCATTCATCATCTGGTTCCACAGGGCATTGTTCACAATGAAGCGATGATCAGTGTGGGATGTGGCCAAAGGACGTCCAATTTTATGCCTTACTGTGACTCTTTCAGTCTCTCTGTATCTCTTTTGCAAACTGCTGATTACACTTTGTGACACTCTAAGCTCAGTGGCCACTTCCGTCTGAGAACATCCTGCTTGAAGCCTCTCAATAGTGAGGTACTGTTGATCAATTGTTAGGTGTCGCCTTGGTCTCTTGAAGTCAAAATGTGAACAGCATGATGAGGAGGAATGTTTAAATATAAATTCTAATTGAACCAGGAGAATTATTGGGCAGGGCAAAAAGTGCTCAAAAATGCTACTCCCCAGATAATAGGAGTGCATTCATACTTGAAGGTGCCACTCCTTCACTTTTTTCCCTGCCTATCCCATAGGCGACCTTGATTAGGTAGTACATAAAGCTGTGCGTGCTCCTCCTCTCATTTTTCGCTTGATGCACGCAGAGGTAACTAGGAGCAGCACACTATATGTGCAGGGTCTGGTCTCCTGAATATAGATGCCCAAGAGCATAGGTAAGTTTAGAGTAGGACCTGATTGACTGAAACCACCTTGGCCTGGGTTATTTTCTGGATTTTTTCCTTATAAATGTTACTATGTACATCCGCATATTCAGTTATCATATTGTGCAGGATGTTTTGTATCTTTTTTTATATATTATTTTTCATCCTGAAATCTCACCCACAAACCAAATATCCCTAACTTTTTGTAAATAGGGTATTTACCTGCATAGAAAATGGTCTAAATGTAAGACACCTATGAAGCTGTCTTACATTTAGAAGCTGCAGTGCATAATACGAAGTTATGTATATAACTATATAACTTTGATGATCCACCGCAAGCTATAGGGCTTAAGACCAGCGTCTAGTATAGTTAGAGATTGGTACCGAATTCTGGGGTGTTCAGGACCCGGACCCGAACATTTAAAAAAAAGTTTGGGTTCGTTGTTTGGCGATTTCTTCCCGCTTTCTGAAGGGCTGCACAGCAGCCAATCAGCTAGCGTTTTACTTCTTGCCCTAAGAAGCCATCACAGCCATGCATACTAATGGCATGGCTGTGATTGCCCAAGTGCAGCATGTGACCCAGCCTCTATTTAAGCTGGAGTCACGTAGCGCCGCATGTCACTCTGCTCTGATTAGTGTAGGGATAGGACGCAGCTGCTGTGAGGGCGAGATTAGGCAGGGAAAATTCAGCAAAAACACCTAATGAAGTGATCGATCTACAGCTGTGAATCATTCAACTTCTGCTAGTTATATGCTCACTGTTTTTTTCGGCTGCACAGAGCGTTTTTCTGTAACTTTTTTCTAGGGGGATCAGCGGCCATTTTGTTTCTTGTGGTGCACCAACACAAGCTGCCACCAAGTCCATCAATCCATCAATACTAGATTTTTTTTTTGCTATAGCTCACATCAGGGGCTTGGCTGTGCTTATTGTCACCCCTAGAAACTCAGGATAGAAATCTCTATATTTTATTGAGGGGTTAAATTCAATTGCCAAAATAGCAATACCCTAAATCTGGTGTTCCAACTGTGGCTAGCCAAGTGTAATACTGTCTGCTGTCTGGCAAAGGATAGATTTTTTTCTGTGGTGAAATTCAATTGCCAAAATAGCAGTACTCCAAATCTGGTGTCCCAGCAGTGGCTGGCAAAGTTTAATAGTGTCCGACAAAGGATATATTTTGTTCTGGGGTGAAATTCAATTGCCAAAATAGCAATACCATAAATCAGTGGTTTCAGCTGTGGCTGGCCAAGTTTAATAGTGTCTGGCAAAGGATATATTTTCTTCTGGGGTGAAATTAAATTGCCAAAATAGCAATACCGTAAATCTGGTGTTCCAGCTGTGACTGGAAAAGTTTTATAGTGTCCGTCATACGATATATTATTTTCTGTGGTGAAATTCAGTTGCAAAAATAGAAATAACGTAAATCTGGTGTTCCAGCTGTGACTGGACAAGTTTCATAGTGTCCGGCAAAGGATATATTTTTTTTCTGGGGTGAAATTCAATTGCCAAAATAGCAATATCGTAAATCTGGTGTCCCAGCAGTGGCTGTCCAAGTTTAATAGTGTCCGTCAAAGGATTTATTATTTTCTGCGGTCAAATTCAGTTGCCAAAATAGAAATACAGTAAATCTGGTGTTCCAGCTGTGACTGGACAAGTTTCATAGTGTCCGTCAAAGAATATATTATTTGCTGGGGTGAAATTCAGTTGCAAAAATAGAAATACCGTAAAAGTGTTAAAATACAAGTGCTGAAAGCATAATCCTATTTATTTTTTCACACATTAGTGTGCATCTCAAAGTGTAAATCTGTCCGTAAAAGGGCCTAAATTCTAGACCTACAATTGATATTCCCATAAATCTGTGGTTACTGCTGTGCCTGGATTGGTGTAATACGGTACATAAATAGATAGCCAGATAGTGTTAGGTGCCTGTAAAAAAAAGGCCTGAATTTGAATTCAATACATTGGGCCAAATAATTTTTTTCTTATTGTGGTGAACAGTAACAATGAGGAAAACATCTAGTAAGGGAAGCGGACATGCTCGTGGTGTTGTTAGTGGACCATCTGGTGCTGGGAGAGGATGTGGCTATTCTGCCACAGCCACACATCCTAGTGAACCAACTACTTCAGGTTCCAGTACCCGCCAGAATTTACAGCGATATTTGGTGGGACCCAATGCCGTTCTAATGATGGTAAGGCCTGAGCAAGTACAGGCGCTAGTCAATTGGGTGGCCGACAGTGGTTCCAGCACGTTCACAACATTATCTCCCACCCAGTCTTCTGCAGACAGCGCACAGGTGGTGCTTTAAAACCAAGCCCATAAGTCTGTCACACCACCCCATGCATATCAGCGAAACTGTCTGAGCCTCAAGTTATGCAGCAGTCTCTTATGCTGTTTAAAGACTCTGCTGGCAGGGTTTCCCAAGAGAATCCACCTAGCCCTTCCCCAGTGGTGGAAGACACAGAATGCACTGATGCACAACCACTTATGTTTCCTGATAAGGACATGGGAATACCACCTCAGCAAGTCTCTGATGATGACGAAACACAGGTGCCAACAGCTGCGTCTTTCTGCAGTGTGCAGACCGAAAAGGAGGTCAGGGAGGAAGACTGGGTGGAAAACGATGCTGGGGACGATGAGGTCCTAGACCCCACATGGAATTAAGGTCATGCCACTGACTTATAGTTCTGAGGAAGAGACAGTGGTGAGACCGAGCCAACAGCGTAGCAAAAGAGGGAGCAAGGGGCAAAAGCAGACAAGCTGCCGCCAAGAGAGTTCGCGTGCTACTGGCCACCGCCACCAGGGTCCAAGCACCCCAAAGGCAGCTTCAAGGAGTTCCCTGGCATGGCACTTCTTTAAACAATGTGCTGACGACAAGACCCGAGTGGTTTGCACGCTGTGCCATCAGAGCCTGCAGCGAGGCATTAACATTCTGAACCTTAACACAACCTGCATGACCATGCATCTACATGCAAAGCATGACATGCAGTGGAGTAAACACCTTAAAAACAAGGAACTCACTCAGGCTCCCCCTTCTCCCTCTTCTGCTGCTGCCTCAGCCTCTTCCTCTGCCTCGGGAGGAATGTTGGCACCTGCCACCCACCAAACAGAGGATGTGCCACCAACACCACCACCTCCGTCATCAAGCATCTCCTCCATGACACAGGGCAGAGTTCAGCTCTCCATCTCACAAACCTTGAAGAGAAAGCGTAAATTTTTACCTTCCCACCCTTGAGTCCTGGGCCTGAATGCCAGAATTTCTAAACTACTGGCCTTTGAAATGCTGTCATTCAGGCTGGTGGACACAGACAGCTTCAAACAGCTAATGGCGATGGCTGTCCCACAGTATGTTGTTAGCAGCCGCCACTACTTCTCCAAGAGAGCCGTGCCTTCCCTGCACAACCAAGTATCCGATAAAAAGTTCTTTGGCGCGCGTCCTTCCGCCGCCAAGGATCGCAGGGCATCATTCTTTGCCTCCTGTAGCCTCCTTCTCCTACTCGGCTTCCTCCTCCTCTTCTTCCATCTGCTCATCCAGTCAGCCAAACACCTTCACCACTAATTTCAGCACAGCCCGGGGTAAACGTCAGCAGGCCGTTCTGAAACTCATATGTTTGGGTGACTGGCCCCACACCGCGCAGGAGTTGTGGTGGGGTTTTGAACAACAGACCGACGAGTGGTTGCTGCGGTGGGCCTCAAGCTCGGCCTGGTGGTGTGCGATAATGGGCGAAATCTCGTCGCAGCTCTGGGACTAGCCGGTATGACGCACATCCCTTGCCTGATGCATGTGCTGAATTTGGTGGTGCAGAAGTTCCTTCACAACTACCCCGACATGTCAGAGCTGCTGCATAAAGTACGGGCCGTCTGTGCGCACTTCCGGCGTTCACATCCTGCTGCTGCTCGCCTGTCTCCGCTACAGCGTAACTTCGGCCTTCTCGCTCACCGCCTCATATGCAACGTGCCCACCAGGTGGAACTCAACCTTGCACATGCTGGAGAGACTGTGCGAGCAGCAGCAGGCCATAGTGGAGTTTCAGCTGCAGCACGCACAGGTGAGTCGCACTGCGGAACAGCACCACTTCACCACTAATCACTGGGCCTCCATGCGAGACCTGTGTGCCCTATTGCGCTGTTTCGAGTACTCCACCAACATGGCCAGTGGCGATGACGCCGTTATCAGCATTACAATACCACTTCTATGTCTCCTTGAGAAAACACTTAGGGCGATGATGGAAGAGGAGGTCGCCCAGGAGGAGGAGGAAGAGTGGTCATTTTATCACTTTCAGGCCAGTCTGTTAGAAGTGGCTCAGAGGGAGGTTTTTTGCAAAAGTAGAGGCTAGGTACAAATGTGGCCAGCCAGGGACCACTACTGGAGGACGAGGATGAGGAGGTGGAGGAGG
Organism: Bufotes viridis; assembly: GCA_033119425.1. NCBI lineage: Eukaryota > Metazoa > Chordata > Amphibia > Anura > Bufonidae > Bufotes > Bufotes viridis. The sequence continues at coordinate 338,160,197 of CM065592.1, forward strand.
ATGAGAACGAAGCATGTTCACAGTGGGGTGGCACCCAACACAGCTCGGGCCAATCACTGGTGCGTGGCTGGGGGGAAACGGAGGATGATGGTGATACGCCTCCCACAGAGGACAGCATGTCCTTACCTCTGGGCAGCCTGGCACACATGAGCAACTACATGCTGCAGTGCCTGCGCAACGACAGCACAGTTGCCCACATTTTAACGTGTGCGGACTACTGGGTTGCCACACTGCTGGATCCCCGATACAAAGACAATGTGCCCACCTTACTTCCTGCACTGGAGCGTGATAGGAAGATGTGCGAGTACAAGCGCACGTTGGTAGACTTGCTACTGAGAGCATTCCCAAATGTCACAGGGGAACAAGTGGAAGCCCAAGGTGAAGGCAGAGGAGGAGCAGGAGGTCGCCAACGCAGCTTTGTCACGGCCAGCTCCTCTGAGGGCAGGGTTAGCATGGCAGAGATGTGGAAAAGTTTTGTCACCACGCCACAACTAACTGCACCACCTCCTGATACGGAACGTGTTAGCAGGAGGCAGCATTTCACTAACATGGTGGAACAGTAAGTGTGCATATTCCCTCCACGTACTGACTGATGGTTCGGCCCCATTCATCTTCTGGGTCTCCAAATTGTTCACGTGGCCAGAGCTAGCCTTTTATGCCTTAGAGATGCTGGCCTGCCCGGCGGCCAGTGTTTTGTCTGACAGTGTATTCAGCACCGCAGGCGGCGTCATTACTGACAAATGCAGCCGCCTGTCCAACGTGGACAAGCTGACGTTCATAAAAATGAACCAGGCATGGATCCCATAGGACCTGTCCATCTCTTGTGCAGAATAGACATTTATACCTACCTCCCCTTAACCATATATTCTTGTACTCCAGGGTACTTCTTTATTGAATCCTCTTTTTTTTCATTTTACCATTATTTTTCGGGGCAACCCAAAGTTGAATGAACCTCTCCTCCGTCTGGGTGTCATGGCCCTGAGTCTGTGAATGGGGTCTGTGGCACTCCAGGCAGACATGAATCCTTTTTGGCTGTGATGAGAACATCAACTCCCATAGCATTCCCACCTGATGCGACCCCAACCTCCTATTCCACAATCTCCTCTTCTAAGTTAATTTGTATTTATTTTATTTTATTTTAAGTCATTTCCCTATCCATTTGTTTGCAGGGGATTTACCTGCATTTTGATGCCTTTTGCAGCCCTCTAGACCTTTCCTGGACTATTCTACAGCCTTTTTAGTGCACAAAAGTTTGGGTCCCCATTGACTTCAATGGGGTTCGGGGTGAAGTTCGTGTCGAGTTCGGATCACGAACCCGAACATTTTCGGGAAGTTCGGCCAAGCTTTTTCAACCCTAACATCCAGGTGCTCAACTCTACCAGCGTCTAAAACACTAGTCTTAAAAAATCTGCCCCATACTGACTTTTTACACTTTAAAGGGATTCTGTCAACTCAGTATACACCATTTAAACTTTTAAATATGTCATGCTCCACAGATTACCTTGAATTGGCTTTGCTGTTCTATACTGTAATCCGTCCAGTAGTTTTGCTCAAAAACGATTTTTATCATTATGCTAATTAATCCTGAAGGTGCCCAGAGGGGTGTTTTCTTCCGATTTGTGTGCCCAGGGTTTGGGCACTGCAGGGGGCATTACTGGGCACACAAAGTAGAAGAAAACACCCCTCTGGGCACCTTCAGGATTAATTAGCATAATGATAAAAATCGTTTTTGAGCAAAACTACTTTACGGATTACAGTATAGAACAGCAAAGCCAATTCAAGGTAATCTGTGGAGCATGACTGATTTAAAAGTTTAAATGGTGTATACTGAGGTGACAGAATCCCTTTAAGAAGGTAAATCAATTTTGCCATAACTGGCTAAAATTTCTAGGAATGGATTTGGTAAAAAAAAACAGTTGGAAAGAAGCTGATCATGTAAAAACATAGGAGACTATTGGATATATATTTTTGTATTTGTATTTGGGGCATTTTACTCTTTTTGATGCTGCAAATTACATGCTTTTAGGTTTGGTTCAAATTTCATTTATTTGGTCTTTAGGTTTGATTTGGTTTGACCAGAATTAAAAGTGCTCCAATTGCAATAAAAGTTTTTTAAGACACTCTCTACTATGGACTGTATCTAGAGATAAGCAACGTTTTCAAAAATTGAATTTAGTAGTTTTGATGAATTAAAAAGAAAAATTTGCTTTGATCCAAATTAATTTATCACAAAGTGCGTTAAATCGGGTCTATCCTGGCCTGCAGTTAACCTTTAGGGAAAACCTATCCTGGTGTACATCACTGTGCAGTGAAAAAGCATGCATAGCTAGCGCTTTCTGGTAGCGAAAGAGTTACTGTGCGTCTGAATGATAGGCAAATGACATACAGTATATGGCCGTGCATACTCATCGTGCAGGCCACCAACAAAAAGATGCACGCCACTGCAGGTGTCCCAATGACCCTTTAGTGGAACAAAATAAGGACATGAAGGCAGCGCCAATAAAGTGGTCAAGAAAAAAAGGCTATTTTAATCCATGTTGTTGCAGTGCAAGCACAGGCATTTGAATCCCTTTTGCTAGATGTAGAATGACTGTGAATCACTATTAGGCTTAGTTCCCACTTCACTTATTGGCTCAGTAATTGTCAGCCCAAAGCAGATGCCAGTCAAACCCCCAGAACAGGTGCAGATCTATTCTCGACAAATAATCAGAGAGTAGGCTTGGCTCCGGAATTTGCATTACAATAAGTGATTGAAATAACTGACCAAATAACAGAAGAGGGAACACCATCTTACAAGCCAATGTTAGCATCAGCTCTAATTTATCGGTGTGGACTTAACCGTGCAATGGCCCAAAATTCAGGGAGTGTCCCATGACAGTGGGGAAGTTGTCAGCAGTAAGACTGTTAACATGACTGTTTAGCTTCCCATTCTTATAATCCATCAGAAGAACAGCCCATAAAAAGCGAATCCTGTAGTTTGAACATCAACCTTCACACAATGAATATTTAATCAGCATTTGATCAGTATAGTTCGGGTCCGTACCGAATTTTAGGATGTTCGGGACACAGACCAGAACATTTTCATAGGAGTTCTGTTTCGGGTCCGTTGTTCTGTGATTCTTCCCACTTTTTAAAAGGCTGCAGAGCAGCCAATCAGCAAGCGTTTTACATCTTTGCCCTAAGAAGCCATCACAGCCATGCCTACTAATGGCATGGCTGTGATTGGCTGAGTGCAGCATGTGACCCAGCCTCTTTATAAGTTGGAGTCACGAAGTGCCGCACATCACTCTGCTGCTGTTAGTATAGGGAAAGGTTGCTGCCGGAGCTCTCAGGGAGAGAAATCTGTTGAACCTGCTGTTGTGAAATATTAAAGCTACAGTAATTATTGAGGGAGGGTGCTACTGCAATCCTACCTTTTTGTACCCAGCCCTGAGCCCAGTGATACTGCAAAGTTTTTTTTTTTTAATCTATCTGTTACTGAGGTGGGGGTCGGCGGCCATTTTAGCAACTGCAGTGTCCTTGGAACTGTATGTGACCTGCATGTGTGCCAGCCTGCCAGGGACATTAGTCTTATCCTTTTTGGTAGCTCAGTGAAGGAAAAAATATTTATTTTCTGGCGGGTCAAGTCCCCTACATTACCTTTTGTATAATTTAGGGGTGACATAGTCCATTTCTGTAGTCTGGGGCAAAAATCTGTATTGTGGTGCTATAGAGCACTTGTGCATAGAGTTGAGCGAACCCGAACTGTAAAGTTCGGGTTCATACCGAACATTACGATGTTCGGCACCCGGAACCGAACCCGAACATTTATGTAAAAGTTCGGGTTCGGTGATTTCTAAGGCGCTTTTTGAAAAGCTGCAAAGCAGCCAATCGACAAGCGTCATACTACTTGCCCCAAGAGGCCATCACAGCCATGCCTACTATTGGCATGGCTGTGATTGGCCAAGTGCAACATGTGACCCAGCCTCTATTTAAGCTTAAGTCACGTAGCGCCACCCGTCACTCTGCTCTGATTACTGTACGGATAGGATGCAGCTGCTGTGAGGATGAGATTAGGCAGGGAAGACTCAGCACAACAACTTAATGAAGTGATAGATCTACAGCTGTGAATCATTCAACTTCTGGTGGTTCAGTGCTCACTGGTTTTTAAGCTGTCCAGAGCATTTTTCTGTCACTTTTTCCTTCAGTGATCGGCAGCCATTTTATGATCTTTTGGTGCACCAGCACATGTTTTGAGCTGTGAAAGGTAAGTTCAACATACATTTTTGGGTTCAATAGAAGGCTTTTTTTTTGCAATAACCTACATCAGGGGTTGTGCTTATTCGTCACACCTTTAAAAACAGGATAGAAATTGCTATATTTTATTGAGGGGTGAAATTCAATTACCAAAATACCAATCCCTTAAATCTGGGGTTTCAGCTGTGGCTGGCCAAGTGTAATACTGTCCGTAAAAGGATATTGTTTTTTTCTGGGGTTAATTCCAATCCCCAAATACAAATCCCCTAAATCAAGGGTTTCAGCTGTGGCTGGCCAATTATAATACTGTCCGTAAAAGGATATTTTTTCTGGGGTTAAATAAAATCCCTTAAATACCAATCCCCTAAATCTGGTGTTTCAGCAGTGGCTGGCAAAGTGTAATTGTGTCCGTAAAAGGATATATATTTTTTTCTGGGGTTAAATTCAATTCCCCAAATACTAATCCCCTAAATCTGGAGTTTCAGCTGTGGCTGGCCAAGTGTAATACTGTCCATAACAGGATAGATTTTTTTCTAGGGTTAAATAAAATCCTCCAAATAGCAATCCCCTAAATCTGGGGTTTCAGCTGTGGCTGGCAAAGTGTAAAAGTGTCCGTAAAAGGATATATTTTTTCTGGGGTTAAATTCAATCCCTGAAATAGAAATCCTAAACGTCTGTGCTTTCCGCGTTCCTCTCCAAGTGTAATTCTGTCCGGAATAGGGTATATTACACTCAGTGTCTAAATACAAAGCCCTAAAAAAAAATCCTCTATATTTGCGAACGCTGCTGTGCATCTGCAAGTGTATTTCTGTCCGTAAAAGGGGATATTTCACATATTTTATTGAGGGGTGACATTCAATTCCAAAAATACCAATCCCCTAAATCTGGGGTTTCAGCTGTGGCTGATAAAGTGTAATAGTGTCCGTAAAGGGATAGATTTTTTTCTGGGGTTAAATAAAATCCCCCAAATACCAATCCCCTAAATCTGGGGTTTCAGCTGTGGCTGATAAAGTGTAATAGTGTCCGTAAAAGGATATATTTTTTTCTGGGGTTAAATTCAATCCCCCAAATACCAATCCCCTAAATCTGGGGTTTCAGCTGTGGCTGGCCTAGTGTAATAGTGTCCGTAAAGGGATAGATTTTTTTCTGGGGTTAAATAAAATCCCCCAAATACCAATCCCCTAAATCTGGGGTTTCAGCTGTGGCTGATAAAGTGTAATACTGTAAGTAAAAGGATAGATTTTTTTTCTGGGGTTAAATAAAATCCCTGAAATAGAAATCCTAAACATCTGTGCTTTCCGCTGTTCCTATCCAAGTGTAATTCTGTCCGTAATAGGGTATGTTACACATCTCTAAATACAAGGCCTTAAAAATAAATGCTCTCTTTTTGTGCACGCTGCTGTGCATCTGCAAGTGAATTTCTGTCCGTAAAAGGGTATCTTACACTCAGGGTCTAAATACAAGGGCTGAAAGATAAATCCTCTATATTTGCACACGCTGCTGTGCATCTACAAGTGTATTTCTGTCCGTAAAAGGGTATATTACACTCAGCATCTAAATACAAGGCCTGAAAGCTAAATCCTCTATATTTGCACACGCTGCTGTGCATCTGAAAGTGTATTTCTGTCTGAAAGGGGTATATTACACTGAGCATCCAAATACAAGGCCTGAAAGCTAAATCCTCTATATTTGTGCATTCTGCTGCGCATCTGCAAGTTTATTTCTGTCCGTAAAAGGGTATATTACACTCAGGGTCTAAATACAAGGGCTAAAAGCTAAATCCTCTATATTTGCACACGCTGCTGTGCATCTGCAAGTGTTTTTCTGTCCATAAAAGGGTATATTCTACTCAGGGTATAAATAAAAGGGCTGAAAGATAAGTCCTCTATATTTGCACACGCTGCTGTGCATCTGCAAGTGTATTTCTGTCCGTAAAAGGGTATATTACACTCAACATCTAAATGCAAGGCCTGAAAGCTAAATCCTCTATATTTGTGCACTCTGCTGTGCATCTGCAAGTGTATTTCTGTCCGTCAAAGGGTATAGTTAGCCTACATGCCCCACAAAATCAACCCAAGAGCCATACATCCACAAGGCATCAAAACAAAACACTGACTCTTATGTAAAATTGAGCTACACCTTTATTCAGTATAATACAAAATTCATAAAAATTCTCTATACCAAGGTATTTACAGATCAAAAAACGGTGAGGTATATGATAGTGGAAAAAACCTACTGTGGGAGGTCCAGGTTCCTAAATATCAAAACAGGTCAATTTGATTTAAATTTAAAGTTAACTTGACCCAGATGTGTAGTCAATATTGGCCATAAGCATGGTGAAAAATATATCACATATAATTAGGGGGTTTCACCCATAAGAAACAATCAGGGATCAATCAATCCAAACCATGATTATAGCCAATACTCACATCATAGACACAGGCATCAACCATACAGAGCCCCAGTGCAAGGTGGCTATGGTATGCAATATAGATATTATTGGTGATCTAAAAACAAGATCTAGTGGAGTAGTACATAACCATATCAATGACACACTAGGCCCGGAACCCCCACAGTGCAGAACCTTGACACGTGTTTCGCTATGAAAAGCTTCGTCAGGAGGTAGTTTTAAAATACAATGAGCGGTATTTATACCCCTGTCTAGTGGATTCCAATTAGTTAATTCCAGTCACCTGGTCGGGGGAGTAACCCGGCGCATTCCCGGCATGTTAGCCTACCGCCTCCATCGCCGCTCAACGTCACCACGCGTAATAGCGCGACACGTAGTGACGTACAATGAGCGCGTCCGATCAGCGGCCAGGACAGCGCATGCGCAGGAATGCGCACGCCCCACCGATCATGTGACTCGTCACATGAGTGGTCATCTGATCAATTCACAGGTCCTAGAGAGTCTAATGAGTAGTTACAATACACGATTCTACAATAACTAACGCACAGCCATAATGCTGCACACATTACTACCGGCATAAATAAGGCTCGAGCAAAAAATACAACTAGAGGAGCAGGACAAGGGGAAGGAAGAGGAGTCAAAGTCCAATGGAAAGAAGGGGGGAAAGGGAAAAGACACCAATACAATAAACCATGATCATCTCTCTACACCCCATGACAGCGCTAATTCATAATAAATCATCATTGTAAAAAAAACCTAAAAAAAATTTTTTCATAAGAAAATTATTAGTCCCTATATTAATTATCCATCATGTGAAATGATAACTACCCTCCTTATCAACACATACAACAATACAAAACCAATAATACACGTGCTACGTAATGATTCTCTTATATAAAAGTCAATAATAAATGGATACAATAATAAATAAGCAAAATCAACATAATATCCGTGATTAAATGTGTATATATATATACATTTCATAATAAATTACAATGATTCCCTCATATAGGGGTGTAAACAAAAAATAAGGAAATACAATAATAGATATACAAAACCAACAATAATACCCGTAATTAAATCTGTGTACATGAAAAATTAAAATGTGCCACCATAAACATGCTAACATGATTGAATAAGTGATAAAAATAAGAATAATAAAGAATAAAAAATAAACGCAATCACCAAAGACCATGATTACTGCGCATCTGCAAGTTTATTTCTGTCCGTAAAAGGGTATATTCTACTCAGGGTCTAAATACAAGGGCTGAAAGATAAATCCTCTATATTTGCTCACGCTGCTGTGCATCTTCAAGTGTATTTCTGTCCTTAAAAGGGTATATTACACTCTGCATCTAAATACAAGTCCTGAAAGCTAAATCCTCTATATTTGCACAAAATGCTGTGCATCTGCAAGTGTATTTCTGTCCGTAAAAGGGTATATTACACTGATCATCCAAATACAAGACCTGAAGCTAAATCCTCTATATTTGTGCACTCTGCTGTGCATCTGCAAGTGTTTTTCTATCCGTAAAAAGGGAATATTACACTCAGCATCTAAATAAAAGCCTGAAAGCTAAATCTTCTATATTTGTGCAGTCTTTTTTTTTGCATCTGCAGGTGTATTTCTGTCCGTAAAAGGGTATATTCTACTCAGGGTCTAAATACAAGGGCTGAAAGCTAAATCCTCTAAATTTGCACACGCTGCTGTGCATCTTTAAGTGTATTTCTGTCCGTAAAAGGGTATATTACACTCAGCATCTAAATACAAGTCCTGAAAGCTAAATCCTCTATATTTGCACACTAGAGATGTCCCGAACTATTCACCGGCGAATGGTTCCCTGCGAACATAGCTTGCTGGACCTGCGGCAACGAAGAGAGAGGAGTCTGAAGAAGAGGAGTCAGAGGTGGCTTTGAGGAGGTGGAAGACCAACCACAGCAGGCATCCCAGGGGGGTTGTTGTCACCTTTCGGGGACCCTTGGTGTTGTACATGGCTGGGTGGAGGAAGAGACCTTCAATGACATCAGTGAGGACAAGGAACAGGACATGGCTAGCTTGGTATCCAACCTTGTGCAAATGGGGAGTTGCGGTTGTTCAAATGGACTGTTTGCGGTGCGTTAAACAGGGAGTTTGGTCTGTCAGAGTTTAGTCTGTCACTAGTGATGTCCCGAACTATTCGCTTGTTCGCATTCGCCGCGGCGAGCTAACATATGCGACGTTCGTGTTCGCCCCTATACTTTATCATTGAGCAAACTTTGACCCTGTACCTCACAGTCAGCAGACACATTCCAGCCAATCAGCAGACCCTCTCACCTCCTATCAAAAAGCAAGGACAGCATCCATCTTAGATTAATTCTGAAGCTGCAATGTTAGTAGTTGTAATCGCAATGTGATTAATATAACCTGTATTAATCCCATTGCGAATTCAATTTAGATCTGAGTTCCTAATGGTTTTATTGCTGTAACTGACAAATATAACTAATATAGCGCTATATTCTCAATCTTCGTTATATTCTAGCAATACAACCATTAGGAACCCAGCTCTAAGTTAAATTCGCAATGCGATTAATGCAGGTTATATTTATCGCATTGCGAATTCAACTTAGATCTGAGTTCCTAATGGTTGTATCGCTAGAATTATATAACGAAGATTGAGAATATAGCGCTATACTCTTAATCTTCATTATATTCTAGCAATACAATCATTAGGAACCCAGCTCAAAGTTGAATTCGCAAATAAGATGTCCCGAAATATTTGCCGGCGAACATAGCTTCTGCGCGTTCGCCGCGGCAGGCGAACATATGCAATGTTCGGTCCACCCCCTATTCATCATCATTGAGTAAACTTTGACCCTGTACCTCACAGTCAGCAGACACATTCCAGCCAATCAGCAGCATACCCTCCTTCCCAGACCCTCCCATCTCCTGGACAGCATCCATTTTAGATTCATTTGAAGGCTGCAGTCTAAGTGAGAGGAGGGACAGTGTAGCTGCTGCTGATTTAATAGGGAAATCGAAAGCTAGGCTAGTGTATTTTGTGTTCACTCCAGTCCTGAAAGACTCATCTGATCTCTGCTGTAAGGACAGCGTCCTGACAGCACCCCAAAAAACCCTTTTTAGTGCTAGTACATCACTAGTTTTTTTTTTTTTTTTCCTGTGTAATCTAATTGCAGTTGCCTGCCAGCATGTGTGTCAGGCTCACAGTGTATACTGTGCCCACTTGCCCAGTGCCACCACTCATATCTGGTGTCACAGTAGCTTGCATTTAAAAAAAAAAACTTTTTTGACTGTAATATAATAGCAGTCAGTTGCCTGCACGCGTGTGTGTTTCAGGCCCTGCAAGTGCACAGTGTCGCCAGTGCAACTCATATCTGGTGTCACATTAGATTACATTAAAAAAAACAACAACAATTTTGACTGTACTAGATTGAATAGCAGTTAGTTGTCTGCAAGCGTGTGTGTCAGGCCTACAGCGTCTACTCTGCCAACTTCTGCCATTGCACAGTGCCACTCATATCTGGTGTCACAGTAGCTTGCACGCATAGTACAACTAAACTAATCTAAAAAAAATGACAGGCAGAGGCAGACCACCCTGCAGGGGCAGTCGTGGTCGTGGTGCTGTGATTCCCAGTGTTCAGAGGCCACATACGCTGAACTCGAAAAGTTCTGAGGACATAGTTGACTGGCTAACACAGGACACCCAATCGTCTACAGCTTCCGCTCGGAACCTTGACGCACCATCCTCCTCCAGCTCAGCTTCGGGCACCTCTCAAGTTACCACTCTCCCGCCTGCCATCACCACCAACACTAGCACCACAGCTGCTTCACTTGATCTGTCAGAGGAGTTATTTGCACGTCAGTTGGAAGAAATGAGTGATGCGCAACCATTATTGCCAGAGGATGTAGATAACAGGGATATGTCTCCATCAGGCAGCATTACACACATGGACGTACGGTGTGATGATGATAATGTTGTATCCGCTGCTGCTTCCTTTGCTGAGTTGTCAGATACAAGTGAAGCAGTTGATGATGACGATGTGTCCGTGGATGTCACGTGGGTGCCTGCTCGAAGAGAAGAAGAACAGGGGGAAAGTTCAGATGGGGAGACAGAGAGGAGGAGGAGATGAGTTGGAAGCAGGGGGAGGTCGTCGCAAGGAGCTAGTGGCACAGTCAGACAGCATGTATCGGCACCCTAGGTCAGCCAGGCAGCACGCCAATCAACGCATGCTGTTGCCACCACCAGAATGCGTCATTGCAAAGCTCAGCATTGTGGCATTTTTTTTGTTTGTCTGCCTCTGATAACAGCGATGCCATTTGCAACCTGTGCCAAAAGAAACTGAGTCGTGGGAAGTCCAACACCCACCTAGGTACAACTGCTTTGCGAAGGCACATGATCTCACATCACAAACGCCTATGGGATCAACACATGAGTACAAGCAGCACACAAACTCAATACCACCATGCTCCTCCTGGTCCAGTATCTTCAGCCACGTCAACCACTGCTGTCCTCCCTGCCCCCTCTCAACCACCTGACACTCCGCCTATCACCTTCAGCAGTTCCTGCTCATCTTCCCACAGTCAGCTGTCTGTCAAGGACATGTTTGAGCGTAAGAAGCCAATGTCACAGAGTCACCCCCTTGCCCGGCGTCTGACAGCTGGCTTGTCAGAACTCTTAGCCTGCCAGCTTTTACCATACAAGCTGGTGGAGTCTGAGGCCTTCAAAAAATTTGTAGCTATTGGGACAATGCAGTGGAAGGTACCCGGCCGAAATTTCTTTTCACAAAAGGCAATCCCCAACCTGTACTCTATTGTGCAAAAGGAAGTCATGGCATGTCTGGCACACAGTGTTGGGGCAAGGGTCCATCTGACCACTGATACCTGGTCTGCAAGGCACGGTCAGGGCAGGTATATCACTTACACTGCGCATTGGGTAAACCTGCTGGCGGCTCCTCTTCTGCTGCTGCGTCTTGCTCCACATCATCAACTGCACCCCCCCAGCTCCCCAGGGGCTATTCCACATCCCGGATACGACAGTGTCACGCCGTCTTGGGGTTGACTTGCCTGAAAGCAGAGAGTCACATCGGATTAGCACTCCTGTCCACCCTGAACGCACAGGTGGATCAGTGGCTGACTCCGCACAAACTGGAGATCGGCAAAGTGGTGTGTGACAACGGAAGCAATTTGTTGGCGGCATTGAATTTGGGCAAGTTGACACATGTGCCGTGTATGGCAAATGTGTTGAATCTGATTGTACAACGCTTTGTGCATAAGTACCCAGGCTTACAGTACGTCCTCAAGCAGGCTAGGAAGGTGTGTGGCGCACATGGTGCACTTTTCAGATATCCAGCGCCGAAACAACATGCCAGTGAGGCGCTTGATTTGTGACACCCCAACACGTTGGAATTCAACACTCCTAATGTTTGACCGCCTACTCCAACAAGAAAAATACGTCAATGAGTATTTGTATGACCGGGGTGCTAGGACAGCCTCTGCGGAGCTGGGAATTTTTTTGCCACGTTACTGGACGCTCATGTGCAATGCCTTTAGGCTCATGCGTCCTTTTGAGGAGGTGACAAACCTAGTCAGTCGCACTGAAGGCACCATCAGCGACATCATCCCATTTGTTTTCTTCCTGGAGCGTGCCATGCGAAGAGTGCTGGATCAGGCCGTAGATGTGTGTGAAGAGGAAGAGTTGTGGTCACCATCACCACCAGAAACAGCCGTATCAGCATCGCTTGCTGGACCTGCGGCAACGCTGGAAGAGGAGTCTGAGGAGTCAGAGGAGGAATGTGGCTTTGAGGAGGAAGAAGACCAACCACAGCAGGCATCCCAGGGTGCTCGTTGTTGTCACCTATCTGGGACCCTTGGTGTTGTACGTGGCTGGGGGGAAGAACAGACCTTCAGTGAGATCAGTGAGGACGAGGAACGGGACATGAGTAGCTCGGCATCCAACCTTGTGCAAATTCAGTCTTTCATGCTGTCATGCCTGTTGAGGGACCCTCGTATAAAAAGGCTGATGGAGAATGACCTCTACTGGATGGCCACACTACTAGACCCCCGGTATAAGCAGAAAGTGCCTGAAATGTTACCGAATTCCCGAAAGTCGGAAAGGATGTAGCAGTTCCAAAATAAATTAAAAAGTATGCTTTACACAGCATATAACGGTGATGTCACAGCACGACGGGAATCTAACAGGGGAAGAGGTGAAAGTAATCCTCCTCCTACCATGACCACAACGCCAAGGACAAGACGCTTTACAGACATGTTGTTGATGGAGGACATGCGGAGCTTTTTAAGTCCTACGCATCGCCACAGCCCTTCAGGGTCCACCCTCAGAGAACGACTCGACCGACAGGTAGCAGACTACCTCGCCTTAACTGCAGATATCGACACTCTGAGGAGCGATGAACCCCTTGACTACTGGGTGTGCAGGCTTGACCTGTGGCCTGAGCTATCCCAATTTGCAATAGAACTTCTGGCCTGCCCCGCTTCAAGTGTCCTGTCAGAAAGGACCTTCAGTGCAGCAGGAGGTATTGTCACTGGGAAGAGAAGTCACCTAGGTCAAAAAAGTCTAGATTACCTCACCTTTATTAAGATGAATGAGGCATGGATCCAGAAGGGACTGACAGTGGGTGATACATTTGACTAAAAAAGGCCTGATGAGATGAGCTGCCTTGGACTAAAAATGGTCCACACGCTGCTGTATTTTATCTCTGCATGCCGGATGACTTGCATGACTTATCCGCCACCAACTAGGGTTCAAGCCGTAATGTTTTAGTGCACTTTTTGCCTGGAAAAGATAAATTTTTCTGGCAGCGGCTGCAACAGTACCTAATTTTTCTGGCATGTGTACATGTCTAATTTTTCTGTTGCACTGTTGCTGCAAAAACAAAACAAAAAAAAGGCACATACATGTGTCAATTTCCCCTTCGTGGTCGTTAACTTGTTGTGGTGAAGGGCCTTGCGTATCACAATGAAGTGACCACCTCTATGAGTGTGTTGGCAATGGCAATGTTGGCACACCCCAGATGATAAGGTCGTTGCTTCATTGTGAACAGACCAAAAGCGATCGGCTGGATAAATTTGCATAGAAAAAACATTAATTTTCTTTGTGATCAACTAAGGTGATCATCTAAGGTGATCATTAAAACCTACTATTCCAACAATGGGCCCACACTGCAACTGCAGGATCATTGTTTTCTGGGTCACTTAACTGTCACTGAACTACCTCAGCACGACTATAGACTTTGAAGAAATCCTATCGCCTGCAATCTCCCAAACATGCACACGAGCACAGTCATCACTATACCAAGATTGACGCATAGAGGAATAAAATTTATGTCATGAGTGTGTCAACTATTGACAACTCTTTGCGGTTGTCTAAAATCTATTCCATAAACGTCCCCTGACAGGGGACGTAACGGGTATTAAACTGATAGGAATAGTACTACTTAACACACCACTCATATCTGGTGGCACAGTACATTGCAAGGCGTACGCGCAGTGCCCCAAATTGGAAGTAAGAGAACTGACCAAGCATCTTTTTCCATCTCCCGGGTCCTAAAATCTATTCCATACACAGGCCCTTGATAGGCGATATAACAGGGATTAAACTGATAGGAATTGTACTACTTAAACAAACAACTCATATCTGGCGGCATAGTACATTGCAAGCCGTACGCGCAGTGCCCCAAATTGGAAGTAAGAGGACCGAAAAAACATCTTTTTCCATCTCCGGTTCCTAAAATCTATTCCATACATGTCCCCTTATAGGGGACGTAACAGGGATTAAACTGATAAGAATACTACTATTTAAAATACCACCAATATTGGGATTGCAAAGTACATTACATAGCGCACGCGCAGTGCCCCAAATTGGAAGTAAGAGGACCGACCAAGCATCTTTTTCCATCTCCCGATTCCTAAAATCTATTCCATACATGTCCCCTGATAGGGGACGTAACAGGGAATAAACTGATAGGAATAGTACTACTTAACATACCACTCATATTGGGATTGCACAGTACATTGCACGGCGCACGCACAGTACCCCAAATTGGAAGTAAGAGGACCGACCAAGCATCTTTTTCCATCTCCCGGTACCTAAAATCTATTCCATACACCACCCCTGATAGGGGACGTAACACGGATTAAAAAGATAGGAATATTACTACTTAAACACACCACTTATATCTGGTGGCACAGTACATTGCCTGACCTACATTGCCTGACCTACATTGACTGACCAAGCATCTTTTTCCATCTCCCGGTTCCTAAAATCTATTCCATACACCGGCCCCTGATAGGGGACAAAACAGAGATTAAACTGTTAAGAACAGATTTTTTTTAATTTAATTTAAGGGGACAGTCTCTGCGGAGCTGGGTATTTTTTGGCCGTGTTAATGAACGCTCATGCACAATGGCTGTAGGCTCATGCGTCCTTTTGCGGAGGTGACAAACTTGGTCAGTCAAACCCAAGGCAACATAATCAACCTCATCCCATATGTGTTTTTTTCTGGAGCGTGCCCTGCGAAGAGTGCCGGATCAGGCCGTAGATAAGCATGAAGAGGAAGAGTTGTGGTTACCATCACCACCAGAAGCAGCCTTGTCATCATCGATTGCTGGACCTGTGGCAACGAAGAGAGAGGAGTCTGAAGAAGAGGAGTCAGAGGTGGCTTTGAGGAGGTGGAAGACCAACCACAGCAAGCGTCCCAGGGGGCTTGTTGTCACCTTTCGGGGACCCTTGGTGTTGTACTTGGCTGGGTGGAGGAAGAGACCTTCAATGACATCAGTGAGGACAAGGAACAGGACATGGCTAGCTTGGTATCCAACCTTGTGCAAATGGGGAGTTGCGGTTGTTCAAATGGACTGTTTGCGGTGCGTTAAACAGGGAGTTTGGTCTGTCAGAGTTTAGTCTGTCACTAGTGATGTCCCGAACTATTCGCTTGTTCGCATTCGCCGTGGCGAGCTAACATATGCGACGTTCGCGTTCGCCCCTATACTTTATCATTGAGCAAACTTTGACCCTGTACCTCACAGTCAGCAGACACATTCCAGCCAATCAGCAGACCCTCCCTCCCAGACCCTCTCACCTCCTATCAAAAAGCAAGGACAGCATCTATCTTAGATTAATTCTGAAGCTGCAGTGTTAGTAGTTGTAATCGCAATGCGATTAATATAACCTGTATTAATCATATTGCGAATTTAACTTATAGCTGGGTTCCTAATGGTTGTATTGCTAGAATTATATAGTGAAGATTGAGAATATAGCGCTATATTCGTTATATTCGTCTATTCTAGCAATACAACCATTAGGAACTCAGATCTAAGTTGTAATCGCAATGCAATTAATACAGGTTATATTAATCGCATTGCGATTACAATTTAGATCTGAGTTCCTAATGGTTGTATTGCTAGAATATAACAAAGATTGATAATATAGCGCTATATTCTCAAGCTTTGTTATAGTCTATCAATACAACCATTAGGAACCCAGCTCTAAGTTGAATTCGCAATGCGATTAATGCAGGTTGTATTAATCGCATTGCGAATTCAACTTACCACACTCTGCGTCAACTACATAATTTTCCATGGGAGTTTTGCAATGGATCCCCCTCCGGCATGCCACAGTCCAGGTGTTAGTCCCCTTGAAACAACTTTTCCATCACTACTGTGGCCAGAAAGAGTTCCTGTGGGTTTTCAAATTCGCCTGTCTATTGAAGTCTATGGCGGTTCTCCCTGTTCGCCCGTTCGCGAACATTTGAATAAATTTGCGTTCTATTGAACACGCTGCTGTGCATCTAAAAGTGTATTTCTGTCCGTAAAAGGGTATATTCTACTCAGGGTATAAATAGAAGGGCTGAAAGGTAAATCCTCTATACTTGCACACGCTGCTGTGCATCTGCAAGTGTATTTCTGTCCGTAAAAGGGTATTTTACACTGAGCATCCAAATACAAGGCCTGAAAGCTAAATCCTCTATATTTGTGCATGCTGCTGTGCATCTGCAAGTGTATTTCTGTCCGTAAAAGGATACCTTTTAGCCAGGGCCTAAATACTAGGCCTAAAATTGATATTCCCTTAAATCTGTGATTTCTGCTGTGCCTGTATTAGTCTAATACGGTACATAAATAGCTAGATAGTGATAAGTGCCTGTAAAAAAAGTACTTAATTTGAACTCAATACATTGGGCCAAATTAGATTTTCCTTAGACCTCATGCAACGACCGTTGGTGTTTTGCGGTCCACAAACCGCGGATCTGCAAAACACAGAAGCTGCTCCACGTTCCATTCCGCAATTTGCAGAACGGAACGTGGCCCATTGTAGAAATGCCTATTCTTGTCCGCAAAACAGACATGGAAATGAGCAACGGATGCGGACACATTAAAGTGAATGGGTCCGCACCCGAGCCGCAAAATATGCGGCTTGGACGTGGACCACAACAACGGCTGTGTGCATGAGGCCTTATTGTGGTGAATGGTTACAATGAGGAAAACATCTAATAAGGGACGCGGACATGGTCGTGGTGGTGTTAGTGGACCCTCTGGTGCTGGGAGAGGACCTGGCCATTCTGCCACAGCTACACGTCCTAGTGAAACAACTACCTCAGGTCCCAGTAGCCGCCAGAATCTGCAGCGATATTTGGTCAGGCCTTATGCCATTCTAGGGATGGTAAGGCCTAAGAAAGTAAAGGTGCTAGTCGATTGGGTGGCGGACAGTGGATCCAGCACGTTCACATTATCTCCCACCCAGTCTTCTGCAGAAAGCGCACAGGTGGCGCCTGAAATCCATGCCCATCAGTCTGTCACATCACTCCCATGCATATTAGGGAACTTGTCTAAGCCTAAAGTCAGCAGTCTCTTATGCTGTTTAAAGACTCTGCTGAAAGGGTTTCCCAAGGGGTGGAAGACATAGAATGCACTGACGCACAACCACTTATGTTTCCTGATAATGACATGGGAATACCACCTCAGCAAGTCTCTGATGATGACGAAACACAGGTGCCAACAGCTGCGTCTTTCTGCAGTGTGCAGACCGAAAAGGAGGTCAGGGAGGAAGACTGGGTGGAAGTCGATGAAGGGGACAATGAGGTCCTAGACCCCACATGGAATGAAGGTCGTGCCACTGACTTTCAGAGTTCGGAGGAAGAGGCAGTGGTGAGACCGAGCTAACAGCGTAGCAAAAGAGGGAGCAGGGTGCAAAAGCAGAGCAGCTGTCGCCAAGACAGTTTGCCTGCTACTTGCCACCGCCACCAGGGACTGAGCACACCAAAGGCAGCTTCAAGGAGTTCCCTGGCATGGCACTTCTTCACACAATGTGCTGATGACAAGAGCCAAGTGGTTTGCATGCTGAGCCTAAAGCAAGGCATTAACATTCTGAACCTTTGAACAAGCTGCATGACCAGGTATCTACATGAGGGACACAGGCTGCAGTGGAGAAAGCACCTACGAAACCAAGAACGGGCTAAGGCCCCAACTGCTCCCTCTTCTGCTGCTGCCTCAGCCTCTTCCTCCGCCTCTGGAGGAATGTTGGCACCTGCCGCCCAGCAAACTGAGGATGTGCCACCAACACCACCACCTCTGTCACCAAGCATCTCCACCATGTCACATGGAAGCATTCAGCTCTCCCTCTCACAAACCTTGGAGAGAAAGCATAAATTCCCACCTAGCCACCCTCGATCCCTGGCCCTGAATGCCAGCATTTCTAAACTACTGGCCTTTGAAATTCTGTCATTCAGGCTGGTGGAGATGGACAGCTTCAAACAGCTCATGTCACTTGCAGTCCCACAGTACTTCATTCCCAGCCGCCACTACTTCTCCAGGAGAGCCGTGCCTTCCCTGCACAACCAAGTATCGTATAAAATCAAGTGTGCACTGCGCAACGCCATCTGTGGCAAGGTCCACCTAACCACAGATACGTGGACCAGTAAGCACAGTGAGGGATGATATATCTCTCTAACTGCACACTGGTTAAATGTTGTTGGGGCTTTAGCCCCAGGCGGAAATCAGTTTGGCGCATGTCCTTCCGCCGCCAACGATCGCAGGGCATCATTCTTTGCCTCCTGTTGCCTCCTCCTCCTACTTGGCTTCTTCCTCCTATTCTACTACCTCCTCATTCGGTCAGTGACAGACCTTCACCTCCAACTTCAGCACAGCCAGGGGCAAATGTCAGCAGGCCCCACACCGCGCAGGAGTTGTGGTGGGGTATTGAACAACAGACCGACGAGTGGTTGCTGCGGGTGAGCTTCAAGCCCGGCCTGGTGGTGTGCGATAATGGGCGAAGTCTTGTTGCAGATCTGGGACTAGCCATTTTGTCGCACATCCCTTGCCTGGCCCATGTGCTGAATTTGGTGGTGCAGAAATTCATTCACAACTACCCCGACCTGTCAGAGCTGCTGCATAAAGTGCGGGCCGTCTGTGCGCGCTTCCGGCATTCTCATTCTGCGGCTGCTCGCCTGTCTGCGCTACAATGTAACTTTGGCCTTCCCGCTCACTGCTTCATATGCGACGTGCTGACCAGGTGGAACTCCACCTTGCACATGCTGGAGAGACTGTGTGAGCAGCAGCAAGCCATAGTGGAGTTTCAGCTGTAGCACGCACAGGTGAGTTGTACTGCAGTACAGCACCTCTTCACCACCAATTACTGGGCTTCCATGCGAGACCTGTGTGCCCTATTGCGCTGTTCGATACTCCACCAACATGGCCAGTGGCGATGACGTCATTATAAGCGTTACAATACCACTTCTATGTTTCCTTGAAAAAACACAGGGCGATGATGGAAGAGGATGTTGCCCAGGAGGAGGAGGAGGAGGAAGAGGGGTCATTTATAACACTTTCAGGCCAGTCTTGTAGTAGTGGCTCAGAGGGAATTTTTTTGCAACAGCAGAGGCCAGGTACAAATTTGGCCAGCCAGGGCCCACTACAGGAGAAACGAGGAGGAGGAGGAGGAGGAGGAGGAGGAGGATGAGTATGAAGCATGTTCACAGCGGGGTGGCATCCAACGCAGCTCGGGCCCATCACTGGTGCGTGGCTGGGGAGATACGATACGCCTCCCACAGAGGACAGCTTGTCCTTACCTCTGGGCAGCCTGGCACACATGAGCGACTACATGCTGCAGTGCCTGCGCAATGACAGCAGAGCTGCCCACATTTTAATGTGTTCTGACTACTGGGTGGCCATCCTGCTGGATCCCCGGTACAAAGACAATGTGCCCAACTTAATTCCAGCACTGGAGCGTGATAGGAAGATGCGCGAGAACAAGCACACGCTGGTAGACGCGCTCCTGAGAGCATTCCCAACTGACAAGGGGGGAAAGTGGAAACACAAGGCGAAGGCAGAGGAGGAGCAAGAGGTTGCCAATGCAGGCGTGTCACGGCCAGCTCCTCTGAAGGCAAGGTTAGCATGGCTGAGATGTGGAAAAGTTTTGTCACCATGCCACAGCTAACTGCACCACTAGCTTATACAGAACATGTAAGCAGGAGGCAGCATTTCAACAACATGGTGGGACAGTACATGTGCACACGCCTTCACGTACTGACTGATGGTTTGGCCCCATTCAACTTATGGGTCTCCAAATTTTCGACATGGCCAGAGCTAGCTCTTTATGCCTTGGAGGTGCTGGCCTGCCCAGCGGCCAGTGTATTGTCTGAACGTGTATTTAGCACGGCAAGGGGCGTCATTACAGACAAACGCAGCCACCTGTCCACAGCCAACGTGGACAAGCTGACATTCATAAAAATGAACCAGGCATGGATCCCACTGGACCTGTCCATTCCTTGTGCAGAATAGACATTTATAACTGCCTCGCCCTCAACCATACATTCTTGTACTCCAGGGCACTTCTTTATTGAATCCTCTTTTTTTAATTGTACCATTATTTTGGGGGCAAACCCAAGTTGAATGAACCTCTCCTCTGTCTGGGTGCCAGGGGCCTATATTTCAGCTAATCGCCTGCTGCTTTGGTGCTTGACATCAACCTCTTTTTGCTGTCAAATGACCTCTCCTCTGTCTGGGTGTCAGGGGCCTACATAAATTATAATGGCCTGTTCCATTGCAGGTTGACCTGAGGCCTGTGTTGCTGTTACGGGACCACTCTCCTCTTTGTGGGTGCCATGTTCTCTAATTAGTGAATGAGGCCTGTGGCACTACTGGGTGAAATCAATACTATTTTGGCATGATTTTACCTCTCTTCCTTGTGGGTCCCGTTGGCCTAAATGTTTGAATAAGGCCTGTGGCCCTGCAGGCAGACATGATTCCTTCTTGGCTGTCATGACAACTTCAACTCCCATGTATGGTTGCCATGGCCCTGAGTCTGTGAATGAGGCTTGTGGCACTGCAGGCAGACATGAATCCTTTTTGGCTGTGATGAGAACTTCAACTTCCATAGTATCCCCATCTGAAACCACCCCAACCTTCTATTCCACCTCCTCCTCCAAGTTGCCAATTGATGTTTGTTAATTTTTATTTATTTTATTTTATTTTAAGTCATTTCCCTATCCACATTTGTTTTCAAGGGATTTACCTAAATTTTGATGCCTTTTGCAGCCCTCTAGAACTTTCCAGGGCTATTTTACAGCCTTTTTAGTGCCCAAAAGTTCGGGTCCCTATTGACTTCAATGGGGTTCGGGGTCAAGTTGGGGTTGAGTTCGGATCCCGAACCCGAACATTTTCGTGAAGTTCGGCCAAACTTCTCGATCCTGAACATCCAGGTGTCCGCTCAACTCTACTTGTGCATACAACGCACAAAAACATATTTTCAATTTCAGCAGTGAAATAGTGCATCTGCAGTTTAAAATACACTGCCCAAATACCTTTTTTTACATTTCTGCAGTGAAATAGTGCAGCAGTGTATTTTTGAGAAAAACGCGGTATTCCAGGTCCACAAAACAGTGGTGCATAAAGCTTACAAATACCTATTTTAAATCTCAGCACTGAAATAGTGCATTAGTGTGTTTTAGGGAAAGCTGTGTTCTTGATCCATAAAGCAGTTGTGCATACAGCGTACAAATACCTACATTTAACTTCTAGCCATTAAATAGTGAATTTGTGAATTTTGGGGGAAAAAGCCGTATTCTTGGTCCACAAAGAAGTTGTGCATACAAATACATATTTTAAATTTCTGCAGTGAAATATTGCATCAGTGTATTTGTGGGGGAAAAAAGCGGTATTTCAGGTCCACAAAGCAGTTGTGCATACAGCGTACAAATACCTATTTTAAATCTCAGCACTGAAATACTGCATTAGTGCAATTTAGGGGAAAAATGCTGTGTTCTTGGTTCACAAAGCAGTTTGTCTGTGAAGGTTCTCATTTATCCAGGTCATGGTGTATCTGTAAAGAATAAATCAAGCCAACTGTACTTGCTGCAGATTTCTTGAAAACGTTTCACTCGTTCTTCCAACGAGCTTTTTCAATTCTGAGTGACTTGTACAAGAATTCTCTGGGAATAAATATGTAACTGAATCAACATCTGGTAATTAGGTCATCATACACAGCATGGGGTTAAAGGTGTTGATTCCATAATCCTAATTAGAGTCAGTAGGTGATAGCGACCTCCCAGAAAACGGTGTCAAGACAGCATAGTAAGGTGTCAAGCTAAAGCAGCGTGCATACAGCGTAATTTACAGCCGTTAAATAGTGCATTTGTGGGGGCAGAGCTTGGCTGCAGATCGAGAAACACATTTCTGTGTGAGCTCTCCTTCTGGCTGCGGGCACACGAGCTTCAAAGCTGAACAGAGCCCAGAGATGGGTAAGATCAGGAGAGACAAGGCCAGAGACACTCCTGGCACACGCGGGATTCACCCCATCCACGGGGGGGTGGAGAAATTTCTGAGGAAAAGTGCTGGGCCAGCACAAGCTGAATCTAAGATGGTGCCGGAACGAGCTGCCTCAGAATATGAAGAGCACACCGATGCATCGGTCGATTCTGATAGAGGTAGGGAAAATGAAGCAGACTCCAGAAGCCCCAGTAACAACCTCCAAGTGTACAGAGACTTTATTACCCAGGCCCTAGGCGCTGCTTTAGCTCCGCTGAAACAGGACTTACAAGATATTAAATATGACCTGAAGCAGGTCTGGGAAAGAGTTGAGTCCCTAGAAGCAGGCTGGGAAGGGACTATTGCCTTCAACACTGCGGTCACTAACAGCTTTGACCACACTCAGGCCCATATCAATCAGCAATACAATCTGATCGAAGATCAGGACAATCGTGGGTGCAGAAACAATTTACGTATTAAAGGCGTCCCGGAGACCCTACCAACTGATGCCATCATGGCCTCTTTACTGGAATTATTCCACAAGCTACTAGGCCCGGATGACAAAGATGATTTTACAATGGACAGGGCTCATAGGGCGCTACATCCTCCTCCCAAGCCTCAAGAACCACCCAGGGATATAATATGTCTGCTGACCAGTTTCAGTGTAAAAGAAAAATTGCCTAAAGCTGCAAGGGAAAAGCATCCAGTACCATGTTTTGGATCTACAATAACCTTATTTCAGGACTTGTCACCTATGACACTACAAAAGCAACGAGCTCTGAAGCCTCTTTTGGAAATTTTGCAATGTAGAAACATCACTTATCGCTGCCTCCACCCATTCAGGTTGTTGGTAAATGCCCCGGGATGCAAAGTTGTGATTAGAGCTCCTGCAGACCTTATCCAGATTTAAAACATTTTGGAGATAGATCCACTGGACATCCAGGACTGTACCATCGTAAGAAATCTTACTGATCTCCCTGCTGTTCCAGTAATGGCAGCTTGAACCCCCGCATCGGCCTCCAGACCACAACGCCACAAGAGGAAACTCTCCAAGATGACACCAAAGAGGTTACCATTAGATAAGGAATGAGACTCTTTTCTCATGCCACTCACCATAATCAATCTTTTGTGGCTGGGCGCCAAGAAGATCCAGGAAGATCCTGAACTTAACCAGGTATTTGTTTCTATGTTGTTACATACATTTTAAAATGTTTGCTAGCGTTATTGGCAGTTATCTAGAAATCCCACTAGAACATAGGATTTATATGCTCCCCCCCTCCCCCCACTCCCTTAAACTCTCTCCCCTGTCTTTTTATCCCCCCACTACCCCCCCATCTTTGCCCCCTATTTTCTTGAAATGTATGTTGGTTAAATCGTACTAGCGTATAATAATTACTTAAATTGGCGTAACCTCTTCTTAACGGTCTGCCTTAATGAGATGTTGGACTCGGGATTCTTTACATATCGGGCATGTGTCTTATGCGTGCCCACTGTGTACAGGTTCTGAAGATTTTTGTGTCCAATTTGCCCTCTCTCTCTGTATTAATAGAGAAATCTATCTGCTCGTGTGCCCTGATAAGCCGTGTTCTTAGACCAATTCTCTCCCCCAGAGTGCCTCCTCTTTTAGTGGGACACTGTTTTCATTATGGATCACTCGATATTACTGTTCATTGGTGTTACATGTTTGGAAATGCCATTGGTTCTTTTCACTAATGTTATTCTCTCTGTCTTTGCATACTGCATACAGTGGATATAAAAAGTCTACACACCTGTGTTAAAAGGTCAGGTTTCTGTGCTATAAATAAATTAGACAAAGATAAATCATTTCAGAACTTTTTCCACCTTTAATGTGACCTATAAATTGTACCACTCAATTGAAAATCAAGCTGAAATCATTTAGGTGGAGGGAAGAAAACAAAAAAAATAAATAAAAAAATAATGTGGTTGCATAGGTGTGCTCACCCTCTTATAACTGGGGATGTAGCTGTGTTCAGAATTAAGCCATCACATTAAAAATCATGTTAAATAGGAGTCAGCATACACCAGCCATCATTTACAGTGCCTTTGATTAACCCCAAATAAAGTTCAGTTCTCCAGTTGGTCTTTCCTGAAATTTTCTTAGTCGCATCCCACAGCAAAAGCCATGGTCCACTGAGAGCTTCCAAAGCATCTCATTGTTGAAAGGTATCAGTCAGGAGAAGGGTACAAAAAAATTAGAAGGCATTAGATATACCATGGAACACAGTGAAGACAGTCATCATCAAATGGAGAAAATATGGCACAACAGTGACATTACCAAGAACTGGATGTCCCTCCAAAATTGATGAAAAGATGAGAAGAAAACTGGTCTGGGAGGCTACCAAGAGGCCTACAGCAACATTTAAGGAGCTGCAGGAATATCTGGCAAGTACTGGCTGTGTGGTACATGTGACAACAATCTCCCGTATTCTTCATATGTCTGGGCTATGGGGTAGAGTGGCAAGACGAAAGTCTTTTCTTACGAAGAGAAACATCTAAGCCAGGTTACATTTTGCAAAAACACATCAGAAGTCTCCCAAAAGCATGTTGGAAAAGGTGTTATGGTTTGATGAAACTAAGGTTGAACTTTTTGGCCATAATTCCAAAAGATATGTTTGGCACAAACACTGCACATCCCCAAAAGAACACCATACCCACAGTGAAGGATGGTGGTGGCAGCATCATGCTTTGGGGCTGTTTTTCTTCAGCGGAAACTGGGGCCTTAGTTAAGATAGAAGGAATTATGAACAGTTCCAAATACTAGTCAATATTGGCACAAAACCTTCAGGCTTCTGCTAGAAAGCTGAACATGAAGAGAAACTTCATCTTTCAGCATGACAGTGACCCAAAGCATACATCCAAATCAACAATGGAAAGGCTTCACCAGAAGAACATTAAAGTTTTGAAATGGCCCAGCTAGAGCCCAGACCTGAATCCGATTGAAAATCTGTGGGGTGATCTGAAGAGGGCTGTGCACAGGAGATGCCCTCACAATCTAACAGATTTGGAGTGTTTTTGCAAAGAAGAGTGGGCAAATCTTGCCAAGTCAAAATGTGTCATGCTGATAGACTCATACCCAAAAAGACTGAGTGCTGTAATAAAATTAAAAGGTGCTTCAACAAAGTATTAGTTTATCGGTGTGCACACTTATGCAACCTAGTTATTTTGTTTTTATATATTTTTTTCCCTCTACCTAAAAAATTTCAGTATGTTTTTTAATTGAGTTGTACAGTTCATAGTTCACATTAAAGGTGAAAAAAGTTCTGAAATTATTTATCTTTGTCTTATTTTTTTACAGCACAGAAACCTGACATTTTAATAGAGGTGTGTAGACTTTTTATATCCACTGTTTATCATCCCCCCCCCCCACTCCCTAACCTGCAGCAGACGTTTCGATATCCTCTCTTCATCAGCCTTGATAGCTGTATATTGGACCTCGGTGACTGCTTGACATGGCTAAAATAAAGATATGCTCCTTTAATGTCAGAGGGTTAAATTCACCTGCCAAGAGAAGTCAGATATTTCAATTTATGCTTAAAAAAACAAAATGTGAGCGTAATGGTGCTGCAAGAAACACATTTGAAAAAGGACCATGTGCCGTTGTTGAGCCATCTCACTTACAATAGATGGTACCACAGTACATGGCCCTCCTCGGCTTCTAAAGGGGTATCAATTGTCCCACATAAAAATTTCCCCTTGGCAGTAAGTTTTACATTAGTAGACCCGGAGGGTAGATTCCTTTTCATAAAGGGCAACATTGGGAATTGTACCTATACGTTTGGTAATCTGTACCCACCGAACTCGGCTCAAACCAAATGGATATGTACTACGTTAGACCTTCAAGCGGATTTTGCTGAAGGAAATGTAATACTGGGGGGTGACCTAAACCTCAAATTACACCCATCACTAGACTCCTCGTCGGGCACCTCTTCGACACCACGAATTGCCTTAAAACGGGAACATTTAGCTATTAGTTCTCTGGGATTGGTGGATGTCTGGAGGACTTTAAACCCTACGGGTAGGGACTACTCCCACTATTCGGTGGTGCATAGGTCATACCAATGCCTCGATTATTTATTTGTGCCCACTCAAAAGCTAACCTCTTGCCTAGGCGTTCTATTGGCACGTTATTACTGTCAGACGACTCTCCGGTATTTGTAGAAATGGGTCTTAGGTCTTTTCCTAAACCTATGTCGAATTGGAGGCTCAATGAAACATTGCTTGACTCACCGGGGCATGTTCTGAAGGCTGTGGAACGGCTTGAGGAATACTTTAAGCTCAATGTCACCCCGGACGTATCACATGGTATAGTCTGGGAAGCCCATAAAAGTGTGATAAGAGGTCATTTTATCAGTTTGGGCTCCTTTCTTAAAAAACAGAGGGAAGAACAAGTGTTATCCCTCACGAAACAGATACAATTGAAGTTGAGCGAACACCTGGATGTTCGGGTTCGAGAAGTTCAGCCGAACTTCACGAAAATGTTCGGGTTCGGGATCTGAATTCGACCCGAACTTGACCCCGAACCCCATTGAAGTCAATGGGGACCCGAACTTTTGGGCACTAAAAGGCTGTAAAATAGCCCAGGAAAGGGCTAGAAGGCTGCAAAAGGCATAAAAATGTAGGTAAATCCACTGCAAACAAATGTGGATAGGGAAATGACTTAAAAATAAAATTAAAATGAATAAAAATTAACCAATATCAATTTGCAACTTGGAGGAGGAGGTGGAATAGGAGGTTGGGGTGGCGTCAGGTGGGAATGCTATGGGAGCTGAAGTTCTCATCACAGCCAAAAAGGATTCATGTCTGTCAGCAGTGTCACAGGCCTCACTCACAGACTGTATGGCCAATGGCAACCATACATGGGAATTGAAGTTGTCATGACAGCCAAGAAGGAATCATGTCTGCCTGCAGGGCCACAGGCCTTATTCAAACATTCAGGCCCACGGGACCCACAAAGAGGAGAGTTAAAATCATGACAAGACAGTATTGATTTCATTCAACCTGCAATGAAACAGGCTATTATTATTTATGTAGGCACCTGACACCCAGACAGAGGAGAGGTAATTTGACAGAAAAAAGAGTTTAATGACTCCCACCAAGACAGCAAGCAAGTAAACGAAATATAGGCCCCTGACACCCACACAATGGGGCGATCATTTGACAGTAAAAAGAGTTTAATGTCTCCCACCAAGACAGAAAGCGTGTAAACGAAATATAGGCCCTGGACAAGCAGACAATGTAGAGGTAATTTAACAGTAAAAAGAGTTTAATATCGTTCACCAAGACAGCAAGCATTTAAACGAAATATAGGCCCCTGACAACCAGACACTATAGAGGTAAAAAGAGTTTAATATCTCCCACCAAGACAGCAAGCAATTAAAAAAAAATATAGACCCCTGACACCCACACAATGGGGCAGTCATTTGACAGTAAAAAGAGTTTAATGTCTCCCACCAAAACAACAAGTGTTAAAACGACATATAGGACCCTGACTTCCACACAATGGGGCAGTCATTAGGCCACTGGCACCCAGAGAGAGGAGAAAGGTCTCATGGCAGCAAAGAAAGAATCATGTTACCCACTATTGGAACAGGCCACTTTCAGTTATTTAGGCCCCAGCACCGAGACAGAAGAGAGAGATCCCATAGCAGCAAAACAGGCATCAAGTTACCCACCAATGGAAGAGGCCACTTTCAGTAATTTAAGCCCCAGCACCCAGACAGAGGAGAGAGGTCCCATAGCAGTAAAACAGGCATCATGTTACCCACCAATGGAACAAGCCCCTTTCAGTTATTTAGGCCCCAGCACCCAGACAGATAAGATAGGTCCCATAGCAGCAAAACAGACATCATGTTACCCACCAATGGAACAGGCCACTTTTAGTAATTTAGGCGACAGCACCCAGACAGAGAAGAGAGGTCCCATAGCAGAAAATCATGCTTCAGGTCACCAGCAAAAGCAGACGATTAGCAGAATTTTAGGCCCCTGACACCCAGACAGAGGAGAGGTCATTTGACAGCAAAAAGAGGTTAATGTCACACACCAAAGCAGCAGGCGATTAGCTTAAATGTAGGCCCCTGGCACCCAGAGAGAGCAGAGGTTCATTCAACTTGATGTTGCCCCAAAAATAATGGTACAATTAAAAAAAGAGGATTCAATAAAAAAGTACCCTGGAGTACAAGAATGTATGGTTAAGGGGAGGCAGTTATAAATGTCTATTCTGCACAAGGAATGGACAGGTCCAGTGGGATCCATGCCTGGTTCATTTTTATGAACGTCAGCTTGTCCTCGTTGGCTGTGGACAGGCGGCTGCGTTTGTCTGTAATGACACCCCCTGCCGTGCTAAATACACGTTCAGACAATACACTGGCCGCAGGGCAGGCGAGCACTTCCAAGGCATAAAGGGCAAGCTCTGGCCATGTGGACAATTTGGAGACCCATAAGTTGAATGGGGCCGAACCATCAGTCAGTACGTGGAGGCGTGTGCACATGTACTGTTCCACCATGTTGTTGAAATGCTGCCTCCTGCTAACACGGATCAGCTGGTGGTGCAGTTAGCTGTGGCGCGGTGACAAAACTTTTCCACATCTCGGCCATGCTAACCCTGCCTTCAGAGGAGCTGGCCGTGACACAGCTGCGTTGGCGACCTCTTTCTCCTCCTCCGCCTTCGCCTTGTGCTTCCAATTATCCCCCCATGTCAGTTGGGAATGCTCTCAGGAGCGAGTCTACAAGCGTGAGCTTGTACTCGCGCATTTTCCTATCACGCTCCAGTGCGGGAATTAAGGTGGGCACATTGTCTTTGTACCGGAGATCCAGCAGGGTGGCCACCCAGTAGTCAGCACACATTAAAATGTGGGCAACTCTGCTGTCATTGCACAGGCACTGCAGCATGTAGTCGCTCATGTGTGCCAGGCTGCCCATAGGTAAGGACAAGATGTCCTCTGTGGGAGGCGTATAGTCGTCATCCTCTGTTTCCCCCCAGCCACGCAGCAGTGATGGGCCTGAGCTGCATTGGGTGCCACCCCACTGTGAACATGCTTCATCCTCATCCTCCTCCACCTCCTCCTCATTCTTGTCCTCCTCGTCCTGCAGTAGTGGGCCCTGGCTGGCCAAATTTGGAACTGGCCTCTGCTGTTTCAAAAAACCTCTCTCTTAGCCACTTCCAAAAGACTGGCCTCAAAGTGTTAGAAATGACCCCTCTTCCACCTTCTACTCCTCCTGGGCCACATCCTCTTCCATCATCGCACTGTTTTCTGAAGGAGACATACAAGTGGTATTGTAACGCTGATAACGGCGTCATCGCCACTGGCCATGTTGGTGGAGTACTCTAAACAGTGCAACAGGGAACACAGGTCTCGCATGGAGGCCCAGTGATTGATGGTGAAGTGGTGCTGTTCCGCAGTGTGACTGACGCGTGCGTGCTGCAGCTGAAACTCCACTATGGTCTGCTGCTGCTCGCACAGTCTCTCCAGCATGTGCAAGGTGGAGTTCCACCTGGTGGGCACGTCGCATATGAAGTGGTGAGCGGGAAGGCCAAAGTTACGATGTACTGCAGACAGGCGAGCAGCGGCAGGATGAGAATGCCGGAAGCGTGCACAGATGGCCCGCACTTTATGCAGCAGCTTTGACATGTCGGGGTAGTTGTGAATGAATTTCTGCACCACCAAATTCAGCACATGCGCCAGGCAAAGGAGGTGCGTTAAACCGGCTAGTCCCAGAGCTGCAACGAGATTTCGCCCATTATCACACACCACCAGGCCGAGCTTGAGGCTCACCGGCAGCAACCACTCGTCGGTCTGTTCTATACCACGCCACAACTCCTCCGTGGTGTGGGGCCTGTCCCCCAAATGCATGAGTTTCAGAACGGCATGCTGACATTTATCCCAGTCTATGCTGAAGTTGGTGGTGAAGGTCTGTGGCTGACCGTATGAGCAGGTGGAAGAAGAGGAGGAGGAAGCCGAGTAGGAGGAGGAGGCAACAGGAGGCAAAGAATGATGCCCTGCAATCCTTGGCGGCGGAAGGACGTGCCCCAAACAGCTCTCCACCTTGGGCCCGGCCGCCACTACATTTACCCAGTGTTCAGTTAGGTAGATATAGCGTCCCTGGCCGTGCTTACTGGTCCACGTATCTGTTGTTAGGAGGACCTTGCCACAGATGGTGTTGCGCAGTGCACACTTGATTTTATCCGATACTTGGTTGTGCAGGGAAGGCACGACTCGTTTGGAGAAGTAGTAGCGGGTTAGCCACCGCCATCAGCTGTTTGAAGCTGTCCATGTCCACCAGCCTGAATGACAGCATTTCAAAGGCCAGTAGTTTAGAAATGTTGGAATTCAGGGCCAGGAATCGAGGGTAGCTAGGTGGGAATTTATGCTTTCTCTCCAAGGTTTGTGAGATGGAGAGCAGTACGTGTGCACACGCGCTGAGTCTCCCCTGCCTTATCTCGCCCTCACATCAGCTTCATCCTATCCCTACACTAATCAGAGAAGAGTGATAGGCGCCGTTACGTGACTCCAGCTTAAATAGAGGCTGGGTCACATGCTGCACTTGGCCAATCACAGCCATGCCAATAGTAGGAATGGCTGTGATGACCTCTTGGCTTTTTAGGGAAGGTGGTGAAGGTGTTACTCTAAGCGGATGAGGTGGGTGGTAAAGGAGGAGAAGTAAGCCGAGTCGGAGGAGGCAGAGGTGACAGGAGGCAAAGAGAAATGCCCTGCTATAATCTGGGGCAGAAGGATATTCGCAAAAATGCTATGTGCCTCAGGCCCAGCCGCCGCTGCATTTACCGAGTGTGCTGTTAAGAGAGATATAACGTCCCTGCCTGTGCTTACTGGTCCATGTATCGGTTGTTATGTGGATCTTGCCACAGATGGCGTTGTGCAGTGCACACCTGATTTTGTCCGCCACTTGGTTGTGCAGGGAAGGGATGGCTCGCCTGCAAAAGTAGTGGCGGCTGGGATCCAAGTACTATGGGCTCAGGTTTAGAACATTTATTTATTATTTTTCTGTATTTTATGTTATTTTAAGCCATTTTCCTATCCACATTTGTTTGCAGGGCATTTACCTACATTTTGCTGCCTTCTGCAGCCCTCTAGCCTCTTCCAGGGCTATTTTACTGCCTTTTTAGTGCCCAAAAGTTCTGGTCCCTATTGACTTTGGGGTTCGGGGTCATGATAGGGTTAAGTTCGGATTCCGAACACAAACTTTTTTGTGAAGTTCGGCCGAACCCGTCGAACCCGAACTTCCAGGTGTTCACTCAACTCTATTGTAGAACACAGTGCCTTGCAGTAACATGTATAGGGAGTCTGCTGTGGTAGTGAAATAATACTTTGAGTCAGTATGACATGCAAATACCAGGCGTTGCTCTTAGGATCACTGCACAATTCACTTTTTTGGGCAGTCACGGGGCCAAAACTGACCAAATAACTCAAGTATGAAATCAGCTTTATAGGTTAAAGTTAGCGCCAAGAAGAAGCACACTCTTTTTAGACCGTCCTCTGCTGATTCCATGTAGTTGTCTACAGAACCTGTTCTATTAAACTCTTATACAAGCACCCCCCCGATGCCAGCAGTAAGTTTGTGTTGACGTCACTGATTACTTTGCCCTTCCCAGAACAATAACCCCCAAAAGACGGATGCTGTCTGTTGAGCATCCGCCTTTACTCAGTCAGCAATCCATCAGTATTGCTAATAACAAAAAAAAACAGTGGATCCAAAACAGAGATGACACATGAATGGAATATTTGCATGTCTCCTGTGTTTTGTACTCAATCCTGCTTTTGGCTACCAAATCACATGCCAATTCTGATGGGACCATATAGGCTTTACAGCTGCTAAACAGACAGGATCCATTGTGTGTCTTATTTTTCCTTCCTTCTGACAGATCAGAAGAAGGGTCAAATAAATGATAATGTCAGCCAGGCTGAAAGGCAAAATAGTGGCCCCGTTATGAAGTGGGGAGGGTGGGAACAGCATGAGAAGACCGCATAGTGGCCCTATGACAGAGTCTGGAGGTGGCTGCAGCATCAGGAGGAAGCCACAGGGTGGCAGAATGAAAGTGTGAAGGTGGCAGAAGCATCAGGAGGATGCCAAAGGGTGGCACAATGACAGTGTGGAGTTGGAAGCAGCAGCATCAGGAGAACACAGAGTGGCAAGGAGACATAGTGTGGAGGTGGCAGCAGCATCGGGAGACCACAGAGTGGCAGAGTGACATAGTGTGGAGGTGAAAGCAGCATCAGGAGACCACAGAGTGGCAAGGTGACATAGTGTGGAGGTGGCGGCAGCATCAGGAGACCACAAAGTGGCAAGGTGCCATAGTGTGGAGGTGAAAGCAGCATCAGGAGACCACAGAGTGACCAGATGACAGAGTGGGAAGGTGGGTGGCAATACCTGTATCAGCTGAAGATGGTAGGTGAAAGAAGGAGAACTTGGCATCAGATGTGTGACATCAGGCGGGTAGCAGTATCAGAATAGTAGCTGAGCCAGGCAGCAAGAAGAAACCGGTCTCTTTTGTCAAAGTGTTGGTATGGCACCATGGATGGTCTAGTCTGATGATCAGGCATTCATGGGTGGAAATCTTGGCTGATCCACGCCTGATTCATCTTGACAAAGGTCAGTCTCTCAACATTGTGAGTGGACAAGCGAGTTCTTCTTGGGTTAACTATGGCCCCCGCCGCACTAAACACCCACTCTGATGCCACACTACTGGCCGGGCAGGACAGCTTTTCCAGGGCAAACTCTGCTAATTAAGGCCACAAATTCAGTTTGGCTACCCAGTAGTCCAGCGGATCTTCAATGTGGGGTGGCAGGGTACTATCCAAGTATGCCACCACCTGCTAATCCAGGTCCTGCTCCAGTTCTAGCTGCTGCTGCTGCTGGTGAGTAGTTTCTTCACTAGGCGGGTGAAGAAAGCTGCTCATCAGCGACTCTAGACTCAAGTTGCTACTGATGGAGATGGAACTGCTCCTACCGTCCCCCCCACCCTGCCACAGCAGCCATTGCAGAGAAACGTGAGCACAGAGGGCCCCCCCCCGGTCAGACCTGCGAGAGGATGGACGATGGCGCAGCGGCCAACTGACTACATAGGATGTCTCTATAGTAGTTCAGTTTGTCCTCCCTGTCAGTGAGTGTAAAAAGGCCCCCATTTGGGACTGGTAGCGAGAGTCCAACAAGGTGGAGAGTCAGAAGTCATCCCTCTGCCGAATTGTGACAATTCAGCTGTCACTACGCAAGGAAGTGAGCATGCATCGGGCCATTTGTGCAAGTGAAACGGAGGGACTCCCTTCCTTCATCTCCACTGCATACTGAAACGATGTGTCTGGGTCCTCTGCCTCGTCTTCTTCATTGCCCTGTAGCTCCTCTGGCTGCTCCTGCTCCTCCTCTCCTGTCACCTGTGTATAAAAAACACCAATTTCGCTACAGATTGCTTGTGATCCAATGTCCTCCTCCTCCTCCAGTTTAGTCCCGACATGTGGCCGAAAGATCTAGATGCCACGTCCCCAGTTTCCTGACCAGCCAGATTTACCTGCATCTGTTCCAGGACATGAAGCAGTGGAATGATGTTGTGCATTCCATAGCCCTGGCGACTGACAAATAATGTGGCCTCCTCAAAGGGCCTGAGCAAACAGCAGGTGTCACCCATGAGCTGCCACTAGCTGACATCAAAGTGGTACAGAGGAGTACTCCTGTCCGCTTGGATCATCAAGAAATCGTTCATGGCCTTTCTCTGTTCGTATAGTCGTTCCTACATATGGAAGGTGTCATTCCAACGGGTGGAAAAGTCGGATATCAACCAATGTTGGTGATTGTTGTTATGCCGCTGCAGGGTATGCTTTGGGGTGTACTAGCGGCTGAAGTTCATGCAAAGTTTTCTGGCCATTTTTAGGATACCTTTCAGATGGGTGGAAGATTTCAGGAACCGCTTGACAACCAGATTGAACACGTGTGCCATGCAGGGGACATGGCCCAGCCTTCCCTTACACAGCACCAACACCATGTTCTTCCCGTTGTCAGGCACCATGGTTCTGATTTTTAGTTGTTGTGGAGAAAGCCAGAATTCGATTTCTTGATGAACGACACGGAGCAGTTCATCCCCTGCGTGACTCCGTTCGCCCAGGCAAACGAGGTACAGAACAGCGTGACACCGCCGTGCCCTGCACATGTAGTATGCTGAAGGAGCACTGTGAATTGTCCTTGCAGTGGAGCCTGAGGACACGGTGGAGAATGAGAAGGCCGAGGTTGACATTGTTGCAGTACCAACGGCGTGACAATATGGAGGCGGAAGCAGCGTCACCTGGCCAAGTTGCTGGTGTGGCTGTGCAGGAACCATGTATTGTCCCTGACTATAGTTACAGCTCTACACTTCGGCACTGCTATGCACTTTGGCAGACACCAACAGGCTCAAGGACTGGCCCACCTTCTGTTCTACATGTGTGTGCATGGCTGGTACTGCCTTTTTGACCAAAAAATAACTGCTTGGGGAACTCAGCTCGGCACAAGTCATCAGTTTTCTGAAAGGTGCAGAGTCCACCACTTGGAAAGGGATGGACTGCAGCACCAGCAACTTCGACAGGAGCACATTTTTATCTTCTGCGCCGTTGGATGAGTGCACGCATACTGTTGTCTCTTGGCAATCACTTCTGTGATTGATTGCTGATGGAATGACTGATGAGGAGTAGGAGGAGCAGGAGCATCAAGACCAGCAGATGATGGGAAGGACAGACAACTCACTTCGGCTGAGGTGGTGGAGCCTGAAACCGAGTGTGTGCCACTGGGTGATGCAGTGGTTGCTGCGGCAGGCTGGACCACCACATCGGAGCAACAGTTCTCCCAGGTCACTTTATGGTGATTCTGCATATGTTGACACAGGGCCGTGGTGCCAACATTGGCACCCTGGCCATTCTTCACCTTCTGCCCACTTTCTCCGGTGGCTTAAAAAAACTGCCACATCGCAGAGTAGGTGATTTTACCCCCAACACTACGCACTGACTGACTGCTACCACTGCCGCTTCCGTGAACCTGTTCACTGCTACTTTTTGGGCAGGTAGGCTCATGCAAAGTGGGTGGTCTACCCCGAGCACGTTTGGCTACTGTCCTCCCACTTCTGGCACCCTGCGGACTCCCGGCCACTCTAGAAACTTGCTGGCTCTGCCACCACCTCACGTGCAAGCTGCAAGGCTCTTCTCCAGATGATGATGAAGCCCCTAATTCACTCAGCTCCCAAGTGCAATCAGGTACATCATCATCATCGAGTACAATCTGCAAATCACTGATGTCCTCCTCAACGGTCTCTGGGTCAGGAGCCTCACCGCTCACACCAGCTCCGACGCCACTCTCCTCATCACTATTTGACCACCTAGCGGAGGAAGCGGCGGATGTCTCCTCTCCATCTTGGCTGGCCATTAGCTGCTGACTGTCCTCTAGTAGCTCATCCTTGCTCTATAGTGGGGCTGAGCCCACAGCATATAATGCTTATCTAGCTGAGGGAACAGAGCAGGACAGATGAAGGTTGAGGACAGGTGAGGGCACAGGGCCTGCTTACGGGACATGCCAACTAAGGGTTGTGTCTTACAAACCCACCAACTCTTGGCTGGGGGTGTAAGATGTCACTTGGGACGAAGTGGATGACCGAGTCAACCATTGAAGAACCACTGGGTTGCTGGTCAAGACACGACCGCTAGATGACACCGGGAGCTCAGGCCTCTCGCTGTTACTCCTGCTGCCACGCCCACTTACTCTGCTGTGACCTGTGCCTGCGCCAGAAACATTTAGGCCTTTCCCACTCCCCTGTGCAGGGCCTGGCACTTCTCTGTCTGACATACTGTTAGATCAAATAAATAAATAAATAAAAAGCAAATTAAAACACCCCAAAAAAGTCTGTAATTTTCCTACTTCACCACACAATGGCAAATACTTTTTTTGTGCCACTAATACATGCAAAAAAGGGCTTTAGAACATATAACTGCATCGCTGAACGGCAAATATATTTTTCTGTTGCCACTAATACATGACAAAAAGGGATTTAGAACATATAACTGCACCGCTGAATGGCAAATAGGCCCTTATTCTGTCCACTTATACACGACACAAAAGGCTTTAGAACATATAACTGCACCGCTGAACGGCAAATAGGCCCTTATTTTTTTCCACTTATACACTCCACAAAAGGGCTTTAGAACATATAACTGCACCGCTGAACGGCAAATATATTCTTCTTTTGCACTAATACATGACAAAAAGGGTTTTTGAACATATACAGTTGTGTTCAAAATTATTCAACCCCCACTGAAATTGAGTGTTTTGGCCAGTTTGACATTGATTTTGATCATTTCAGTCATCTTGTTTACAATTAAATCAAAGAGGCACTTGTAAGTCAGACAAATATAACATAACATTTATAATCAGATAACCACAAATGTCTTTTCTGTGCTCACATCATTATCATTTTTATTCAACCCCCAAGTGACATTCAATCTTAGTACTTAGTACAACATCCTTTTCCAGTTATAACAGCTTTTAAACGTGAAGCATAGCTTGACACAAGTGTCTTGCAGCGGTCTACGGGTATCTTCGCTCATTCTTCATGGGCAAAAGCCTCCAGTTCAGT
This sequence comes from Bufotes viridis, assembly GCA_033119425.1. Classification (NCBI taxonomy): domain Eukaryota; kingdom Metazoa; phylum Chordata; class Amphibia; order Anura; family Bufonidae; genus Bufotes; species Bufotes viridis. Next base: position 338,197,214 of record CM065592.1, read on the forward strand.
CACATTCTTAGGCTTGTGCGCTGCAACTGCTTTCTTTAAGTCCCACCAGAGGTTCTCAATCGGATTTAAGTCTGGTGACTGCGATGGCCACTTCAAAATGTTCCAGCCTTTAATCTGCAACCATGCTCTAGTGGACTTGGAGGTATGCTTGGGATCATTGTCCTGTTGAAAGGTCCAACGTCTCCCAAGCCTCAGGTTTGTGACGGACTGCATCACATTTTCATCCAATATCTCCTGGTACTGAAGAGAATTCATGGTACCTTGCACACGCTGAAGCTTCCCTGTACCTGTAGAAGCAAAACAGCCCCAAAGCATGATTCACCCTCCGCCATGCTTCACAGTAAGCAAGGTGTTCTTTTCTTCATAGGCCTTGTTCTTCCTCCTCCAAACATCCATGGGCCCAAACAGTTCTAATTTTGTTTCATCAGTCCACAGAACACTATCTCAAAACTTTTGTGGTTTGTCCACATGACTTTTGGCATACTGCAGTCGACTCTTCTTATTCTTTGGAGACAGCAAGGGGGTGCACCTGGGAGTTCTGGCATGGAGGCCTTCATTACGCAGTGTGCGCCTTATTGTCTGAGCTGAAACTTCAGTACCCACATCTGACAAATCTTTTTTCAGTTATTCAGCAGTCACACAGGGACTTTTCTCCACTTTGCGCTTCAGGTAGCGCACAGCAGTCAAAGTCAGCATCTTCTTTCTGCCACGACCAGGTAGCGTTTCAACAGTGCCCTTTGCCTTGAATTTGCGAATGATGCTTCCTATGGTGTCTCTTGGTATGTTTAACATCTTTGCAATCTTCTTATAGCCATTGCCCTTCCTGTGAAGAGAAATCACCTCTTCTCTTGTCTTCCTGGACCATTCTCTTGACTTCACCATGTTTGTAAACACACCAGTAAATGTCTAGAAGGAGCTGAGTATGACAGTCATTTTAAATCTGCATAATTGGTGCTTATTATGCTTGATTGCTGCTCCTTGACATCCACAGGTGTTTTCAATACCTGATCGAAAACACTTGAATGTACCTCTGTTTTTAAGAGTGGTCGTCTTTAAGGTGTTGAATAATTGTGTCAATGAAGAAATCACAAAAAAAACATTTAATACTGTATTACAAAAACAATTGATGTCATTTTAGTTGCATTTGGTTCTTTAAAAAGTCCTTGTAAGATTTCATTCTGAACACAATTACAAATGTACACTAAATTCCCTAAAACCCTTTACAGCATTGGGGTTGAATAATTTTGAACACAACTGTAACTGAACGGCAAATAGGACCTTATTTTTTTCCACTTATACACAACACAAAAGGATTTAGAATATATAACTGTACCGCTGAACGGCAAATATATTTTTCTTCTTTCCACTTATACACTCCGCAAAAGGCTTTAAAATATATAACTGCATGGTTGAACGGAAAATATGTTTTTCTTTTTTCCACTTATACACGACACAAAGGCTTTAGAAGATATAACTGCACCGCTAAACGGCAAATATATTTTTCTTTTGCCACTAATACACAACAAAAAGAGCTTTAGAACATATACAGTAACTGCACTGCTGAACGGCAAATACATTTTTTTTTTTTCCACTAATACACGCCAAAAAGGGCTGTAATTTTCGCACTTCATCACACAATGGCTAATAAGCTCTTTCTTCCCCCACCAATACAAGCCAAAAAATTATTTAGAACATATAACTGCACCGCAAAAGGGCAAATAAGACATAGAAATATTTCCTTGTAATAAACCCTGTTAATGGCTGTATCAAACAGCACTTGCACCCCAATAAAAAAGAATGGTTTGCTGGAATTACAGAGCTGTATATTGGCAATTTGGATCCCCAGTCAGTGCAGCAATGTGTAATAGGATTGTTCCTATTACCCAGGCTGTAACTCCCCTACTGAACCCTGTTCTGCATAAATGCTGTGGAATGGTTCATCCCTACCCTTTTCCTACACTTTAAATAATCTTTCCCTGAACTTGTAAATCATTTTTTTTAGCACAATGAAGTCTCACCCTGCACAAAGTACACTGGAAAGTGGCAGAATCCAAGATGGCTGAAGCTATTTATAGGGCTGTGACATGGCTATCACATGGCTGGCTGGCTGCTGATTGGCTGCATGCATGGAATTATGGGTGATCCAGCATTCCCAGAGTTCCTTGCTCCATGTCCGCACACGTGCAGCAGCCATTTTAGAAAAAAATGCAATTCGTTACCACGAAGCGTGAAGAAATTCGGATTCAGTGCAAATTGAATTTTTCCTGAAATTCAGATCTAATTCCACTTCGTCATCTTCGATTCGTTCATCTATAGTCATCTGCATAGTCATCATCATCGCCTTCTAGCTTCTCATGCTCCTCTTGCTCCTCTCCTGTCGCTAGGGCAGATAAACCACCTATTTCTATATAAAATTTCTGCGAGTTTATGTCCAGTGCTGAGGTAGCCGTGAGATGGAGGCGCCATGTTTTCTTTCCTCTTGCCAGTCAGATTTATCAGCATCTGCTCCATAGTCCTTTCGACTAAAAAATAATGTGGCCTCCTCAAAGGGCCTGTTGTCTCAAAGAGCTGCCACTGTCTAACTTCAAAGTTACACCAGGGAGTAGTCCTGTCCATCTGCATCATCAAGAAATTGATTACGGGTGTCCTCTGCTCATACAGTTAGTCTAACATATGGAAGGTGGAGTTCCAACATGTGGGAATGTCACATATAAGTCAATGTAGGTGGACACCATTCTGCCTGTGCAGCTCTAAGATGATGTCTTTTGCATGGTAGCCGTGGTTGAAGTGCATGTACAGTTTCCTTGAAAATTTCAAAACGTCTTGCAGTTGGGTGGAAGACTTCAGGAACCGGGTGACAACCAAATTGAAGGTGTGTGCCATGAAGGTATGGGTCAGCCATTTCTAATGCAGCGCAGGCAGAATGTTCTTCCCGTTAAAGGTGACCATAGTTCCTATCTCCAGTCCGCAAGGAGACAGCCATGATTTGATTTCTTGGTTGATGATGCGGAGTACTTCCTTCCCTGTGTGACTCCATTCACCAGGTACAGAACCTCGTGACAACACAATGCTTTGCATAGGTGGTATGCTGGAGGACCACTCTAAACTGTGCCTACAGTGGAAGCTGAGGATAAGGTGGAGGATGAGGAGGCAGGGGAGGACATTGGCACAGAAATCCCATGATTATAACACAGAATTACCATTACCTGGTCAAATTGTTATTCCAACCCAGACACACCAGCATTTTCCCAGTGGGCTGTAAAGGACATATATTGTCCTTGGCCATAGTTATAGCTCCACACGTCAGAGCTGGCATAAACTGTACCAGATGCCGACAGGCTCAAGGACTGGCCCATCTTCTACTCAACAAGAGTAGAAATGACGGCTTGGGACTCTCCAACTTGGGTGGGAACAAGCCATCACTTCTCTAAAATGTTCAGAGTCCACGATATGGAAAGGAAGGACTGTATTATCAGCAACTTGGCAGGATTTACATTTAGCTTCACTGCCGTTGGATGAGTGAACACATACTGTTGTTTCTGCAATAGCCTCAGTGATTGATGGCGAACCACGTGACGAGGAGTAGGAGGAAGAGCAATTCAGGAGCAATAGATGAAGGTAAGGAATGACAGCTTCCATCTGCTTAAGTTGAGGAGCCCCTGACTGCTGGAGAAGGTGTGTGGGCCGCTGGCAGATACTGCGGTTGCTGCATCAGGCTGTACCACTACATTAGTGCCACGGTTTTCCCAGGCCACTTTATGGTGATGCTCCATGTTTTGATGCAGGCCCAATATTAGCACCCTGACCTTGCTTCACCTTCTGCCCACATATCCTGCAAACCACTACGCAAATGTCCTCCAGCAACTTTATAAAAAAATTCTACACTGCCGAATTTGGAATTTTACCCCCACCACTGCCTGCTGCTGCCTTTATAAACCCATGCACTGCTAGTTGTTTTCTGACAGTTAGGCTCCTGAGTAGCCGATGATCTACCCCGAGTGCGTTTGGCTCCAGATCTCCCACTGATTCCACCCTGCTAGCTCATCGGCATGCTGCCACCCTCACCCAATGATGAGGATGATGCTCCCTCTTCACCCGGCTTCTATGTGCGATTGGCTACATCATCATTCACTAATGTCTGTTTGTCACTTATGTCACCCTCACCAGTCTCATGGCTACATCTCTGACTGCTCGCAACAGCTGCTCCCGTCTGACTGTCATCATCGCTAGTTGCATACCTAAGGGAGGACGCAGCAGACCTCTCTTCCAAGTCTGTGCTGGCCTGTATTTGCTGACTGTCCTCACTAAGCTCACCCATGCTAAAAAGCGGAACAGAGCCTGCAGCATGTATAACTTCCTGAGCAAAAGGTTATTTTCTTGATTCCGAAAATCGGCAATGTAATATGCGCGTATTGTGCCCGCATTATAGATGTGGGTCATTTTTGCTAAATATTTCAAGCTGCTAGAAGTTCCCTGAGACTGGAGAAAATGGTTGGCACGGCAGAACATTACAATAGCTTTATATGCAGACAGAGTGCTCCAATATATTTGCGAATATCTCCTACTAACTAACTGTTATTACATATATAAGCTTACTAACTATCTAAAGTAATGACACAGCACAGCACAGAGCACAGCAATGACACTGCTGTCTCTCTCAGAACTGCAAAAAACTGCAGAAAATGGCTGCTGGGGAGGTTCTTATATAGGTTGCTATTGGTTGCTAGGGATTTTGCTAAGCTCAAACAAAGACATTGCAGCTAGTGATGGACAATAATCGGCCGGGACGGTTCGCGAACATGCGTTCGCGATAATAAAATGTTCGCAAACCGCTCGTTCGCGGCGGGCCCCATTGATTTTAATGGAAGGCGAATCTGAAAAACCTTCAGGTCATATTTGCAGCCACAAAATACTTACTAGAAGTGCACAACATGGACAGTGACATACCAGAGGGGGATCGTTGGCAAAAATTCCCCCAAAAAATATGCATTTTAATCAGGGGCCATTTTTATGCGTCTTAAAGGGAAACTCTCAAAAATGTGCCCTGCTGGAGCATAGAAAAAAATCTATTTTAGGCCACGGGAGTACAGGCCCCAAAAATTAGGCATTCACTTGACAGAAAAGAACTTGTGATTATGTGGCTGAAGGAACATTAGGCGGTCACTGGATAAAATTTTTACTGTAGGCCAGTACAGGCCCCAAAAATTAGGCATTCAGCTGACAGAAAAGAATCGTTAATTTCTAACGATAATTTGTTTTCCCTTAGTCCTAACAGCAGCACAGATGGGGTTAACTACCCCCCGTGGACTGGCAGGACCGGCGGAATGTTTAATGAGCCCAAGACTAATAACTCAATTTAACAATTAAGTATCTCCTTAAAAGGAGGAAGTCAACTCCCAGCCCACTGTGCTTATAGTAAGAAAAAAACTAGATTTACTAGGGTGGGAAATTTGTGTGCTGCTGTTAGGACTAAGGAAAAACAAATTATCGTTAGAAATTAACGATTCCCTTACGTCCTACCAGCAGCACAGATGTGGAGATAGCAAGAATAAACCCCTAGGGAGGGCCTCCCTGCCTGGCAGAACTAAGAAAAGTCTGCCCAAAGGCCGAAAACTCAGCTAGACTGGCATCTAGTCTATAATGGGAGATGAATGTCGATTCAGAGCTCCAGGAGGCAGCTTTGCAAATCATGTTGAGAGGCAGAAGACTCCTCTCAGCAAAAGGAGTAGCCACAACTCTAGTAGAGTGGGCCTTCACGAATCCCGGAGGGTCCAGAGATTGTGGAAACAAAGGATTCCGTAAAAGCCTCCTCAATCCATCGACTGATGGAAGGTTTGGATGCCTTACAGCCTTTAAACTTACCGGCAACAGGATTAGCAGATTCTCATCTTTCCTGAACTCCTTGATCTATCCACATAGATCTGGAGACATCTCGAGACGTCCAGAGGATGTCTAGTAGGTTCCTAGGAGGAGGTGGTAGATGTCGACAGAACCGGGAGGAATATCACCTGGTTGATGTTCTGGAAGGAAGGAACTTTAGGCCTACAATACGGGAGGAATCTAGGAAGGTCCTGGTCATGTAAGAAAATGTTATAGGGCTTATGCTGAGAGAGCTTGAAGCTCAGAGACCCTCTTGGCCAAAGTCACTGCAAGGAGAAACACAAACTTTCAAGTGACGAACTTGATGTCCACCTCCTCTATCGGTTCAAAGAGGGGAGATGCTAACCCCCTGAGAACTACTGATAAATCCCATTGAAAAAAAGGGGTCTCAGTACTCTAGGCTTTAATCTTTCAGCTCCTTCAAGGAACCATTTGATCAGCGGGTCCTGAGAAAAAAGCCTGTTAAGGCAAGCTGAGATGGATGAAACTTGAACCTTCAGAGTAGAAGGGCAAGGCCTCTATCAAGGCCGTCTTGCAGGAACTGAAGGATAGCGGAGAGGGGCGGATCTGCAGACGCCACCTCAGTTGAGGTACAACAGGATGAGAATATCCTCATAATACAAGAGTAGGCTCTCTTGGTAGAGTCCGCTCTAGAATGAGACAGCGTTCTCAGGACCGACTCTGAAAGCCCTTCTATTTTGGGAAGGGACTGATCAACCTCCAGGCTGTCAGGTTGAATCTGTGCAGATCTGAGCAGATTGATTTTCATCAATACCCTCGGTATCATGGAAAAGGGAGAGAAGATGTAAGCCAGCCTGAACCTCCAGGATATTGACAGAGCGTCTAACGTCAGGGGGTTGTCCTTCCTGTAAAGGGAGCAGAACCTCTCCACCTTGGCATTGAACCTTGTTGCCATGAGATCCACCTCTGGCATACCAACTTGAGGACTATCTGCTGAATATCTCTGGATGTAAAGACCACTCCACCGATGGAAGACCGCGGTTCAGCCGCTATCATATTGAGGGAGCTTTGGATGTGGATCGCAGATAAGTGGGAAAGGTACAACTCTGCCTAATCCAGAATCACCCCGATCTCTGACAGGAGGGGAAGTGATCTCGTGCCTCCCTGCTTGTTGATGTAAAGTACCGCAGTCACATTGTCTGACCGGACTTTCACCGCTTTGCCCCGGATCTGAGGGGCTAAGTGAAGGAGGGCTAGCCGGATCGCTTGAATCTCGCGGAGATTGGATGAAGTAAGCCACTCCTGAGGAAACCAGGTCCCGTGAACTGGAGTGTCGTCTAGGTGAGCGTCCCAGCCTACTTGGGACGCATTCGTAGTCAATATAACCCAGATTGGCTGGGTCATAGACTTCCCGTCTAAAAGATGGCACCACCATATGAATGAATACCGAGTTTGCCAAGTCAGGGAGCACAGGGAGTTTAGCCCAGCAGGGCTGCCATTCCATTAGGAGAGGACTTCCGACTGTAGATGGCAGAGGTTCCATAGAGCCCAAGGAACTGCTTTCGCAGATGCTGACATGACCCCCAACATCTTCATGAGAGTCCGGATTGGAACTCGCCGGGGAAAGGAACTTGCCGTGTTCTGAACCCGGAATCTTCTTTCTGGAGTCAACTGGAGCGACATCCCAGTGGAGTCGATTATGAAGCCTAGATATCTTACTGAAGTCGACAGGCTCACGTTCGACTTCTACCAGCTGATGATCGAACCTAGGTGGAACAGAAAAGAGATTGTTACCTGAAGAAGTTGGGTTAGGACCGCTAGAGCAGAGGCTTTCAAAGCCAGTCGTCCAGATAAGGAATGATGGTCAGACCTTGAAGCCTCAAAGCTGCCACCACAGAACCACCACCTTGGTAAAAGTGTGAGAAGAAATGCCAAAGGGAAGAGCAACAAACAGAAGATGCCTGACGACATCGGACACCTGGACTGTGATCCTGATATACTTCCTGGAACCAGGATGGATCGGGATGTGCAGATATGCATTCTTGAGGTCCAAGGTTGCCATCACGTCTCCAGGATTGACGACGTGAACTACTGACCTGATGGTTTCTATACGAAACTTCACCTTCCTTATAAATCGATTGAAATATCTCAGATTGATAATCATCCGATCTCCTGAAGCCTTGGGAATCAGAAAAACTGGTGAATAGATCCCTAGGCCCCGTTCTCCTGCCGGAACCTCCTCCAGAGCCCCTTTGCAAATGTAGTCCTGAATGTAGGCCTCTAGAATCGCCTCGTTGGCAGCTTGTAGAAGGTTGATCTTGAGAAACCTGTCCAGAGGAATAGAGGTGAGGTTGACTAAATAACTGTCGGAAATTATATTCAGGACCCAAGGATCCGAGATCTCTCGGATCCATTGTTCTCAGAAGTGGGAGAGACGACTCCCGACGGGTACATGAAACTTAGGAATGGGGAAGCCTATTGGCAGGAAAGCAGGAGTAACGGGAATCAACCAAGAGCCTCGAAGAGGCCCGTAGTCAGGAGGTGGATTTTCCATCTTTGGCTCCTCCACGCCAAAATGGAATATGGGCCGCCGATCCCAGGGCCATGCTAAATATAGGCCCCTGACATTATTTGATAGTATTGTTACAGGGTGCCAAAGGCAAACTTGGTCTCCCATGAGCCACAGACGTGCTGCTTAGCTTCATGAGCAAGGATCTGTGTTTGGCCTCGTTCCCAGGACTTGCTTTGTTAGTAGGGAAGCTCCCTCGCTAGCTTCAACTGGAACTGTGTGGTATCGCACAAGAAGTCCGTAGCCAGGTTGATGGTCTTGAAAGCAGCCAGTATGTCGTCCTGGAAAAACCCTCTGGTTCACATCAACTTGAATTTGATCCAGGCGAGACCGGAGGAAGGTAGAGACTTCAAAAGGCACTATGGCTGTGGAAGCAGCTGCCGTAACACCCCGTCTTAGTGTGCACTCTGCAAGGGGGTCCTGCAGCTAGACCCATCATCTGCAGGAACCAGAGTGCGCTTGGACAACTTGGCAATAGCCATGTCCACCTTGGGAATGGATTCCCATGAATCCACCAAGGGTTAAGCCATCGGGAACATGGATTTAAACTTCTTTGTTAGAACCGGACCTTTTTCAGGTTTTTTCCACTCTATATCATGACAGAGAGGAGGGTCTCATCCGCTATGAAGACACGAGGTGCCCGAGTAGCGGGAACGGGAGGCTCCCCACAGTCAACATCATGGTCCCCCGACCTGATGGACTTAAACAAGTTCTGTGTCTTTCCAGGGGAGAAAACACGTCAGCTCCTCCTCATCCGAGGAGGAAGAAACTAAGGAGACCAAGAAGGTCTGTCTACCGGGACAGAGGTCTCCATAGGGGCCTGGGCAGGAATAGGAAGCCTTTCCATCCAGCAGGCCTATGACTTCTTTAATAGAGCCATTGATACATATCCTGCAACGTAGGTTCACTAGAGGTCAGAACCCTCTAATGGCAGCTGTAAGTGTAGGTTAAGTCAACAGACCCAGGGATTCCAAACCGGTCTCCCAAGCTGGTATTAGGCCAGCCTTAAGCTGTATAGCTTCTGCGATCTCACGAGTGCAGGTATGATCAGCTTACAATAAGGCTACTTTCACACAACGACACTGCAACATTTGTAGCGCGACATTGATGTCACATTAATGTCGCGCGACAATTTTTATAATGGGAGTCTATGGTGGTGTCGCACATGCAACATGCAACATGTTGCGACTGCGACACAACAGTTGCAAAAAATCCATCCCGGATGGATTTTTGCCGACTGTCGTGTCGCAGTCGCAGCATGTCGCATGTCGCACTGCGACACCATAGACTCCCATTATAAAAATTGTCGCGCGACAATAGTGCGACATTTTGTCGCGCGACAATTGTCGTCGTCTGAACATACCCTAACCGTTGACTGCTGCAATGGTAGCAGGATAGATGCTTCCTCTTGGAATCCACTTTCCTGCCTTCCGAATCCCACGGAGAAGACAACACTGCGGGAAAAAAAAGGGACAAATAAAAAATTTGTAAACCACCCATCTACGCAAGAAAGGTAGAAAAACAGACCGGAGGCAGCTGAGGAAAAAAACACCACAAGTGGAACAACACCAATTTTAGGACTCCGGGAGCTAGCTGAAAAAGCATATGTAGCCAGAGACCGAACTGGAGCACACAGCCTCCCAAAATAGGGGAAGGGGAGGGATAGCCAATCCACCCTTCCCCCAGTAAATCCTCCACAGGAAGAAGCATAAAAACGCGGAAAAATCGTATCTGCGATAAAAGAATCGTGCCCGTGAAAAAACTCACGGCCAGATTACCCGGAGGTGACGCAAAAGGAGAGTCCCCGCGTCACATCTGGAAGATGGCGGCGCACAGGGACCGAGAATCCTGGACCAAGGACGCCGCCAAAATACCCCAGCCAGGCGCAACTGCGCGGGGCCGGCAGCAAATAAGCTGCCGGCCAAACTGACAAGGTACCTAGGAAAGGGGCAACGCTGTTACCCAAACGAAAAAAAGGCTCCCTGCACTTTCCATAAGAAAGGGGGGAACAAACCGCCTAGTCCACCTGTCCAGGAGGACAGAAAAAAACACAGTGGGCTGGGGGTTGACTTCCTCCTTTTAAGGAGATACTTAATTGTTAAATTGAGTTATTAGTCTTGGGCTCATTAAACATTCCGCCAGTCCTGCCAGTCCATGGGGGGTAACCATCGGTGCTACTGGTAGGACGTAAGGGAACTTGTGATTATGTGGCTGCAGGTAGATTAGGTGGCCACTGGATAAAAATGTTAAAGGATAACTGTCACATTTATACCCTAATTTCAGTTTTCATATATGTAGTTACTAATATGATAATATACGTGAATCAATAACTATTAGACTTACTTACCCCTTATTTAATAATATTCAGCCCTTAGCAACCAGTCTGCATAAAACTGCAATTTCACTATTCTGTTAAGATGGCCGCCCTCAGCCCTGAGGCTAATCCATAGGACACCTGCAGTGAAGTTAGTGAAGACTAGCTCTGTATAGGGAGGTCTTGCAGTGAAGTTCCCAGGTCTGGCTGAAGCCTGTAGTCTTTCTACAAGCTCTCCTCTTATCAGATAAGGCTTTCATTTATACACTGAGCAGCCACATTGTCCTGCACTGCTAAGGGAGTGTCTGCCAAGCACAGGCATGTGGAGAAGTTCACACACACAGCCCAGCACTGTTATCTCCTGTCAGGAAGAACCTGTCTTTTTATACATTCCCTTACAATGTTGACTCACTATCAGTTCCCAGTGCACGCAGGTGCTCCGTCCTCATCTGGTAGACAGAAGGAGCATAGCAACCTGATTTTATCTCAGGTAACAATAGCCAATACTGGGGACTTTTAGGTGGCTTTTAGGGGTTATTTTATTTATTAAATAATCAGAAATTAAAACAGGGCCAACAAGGTGATATTAATCACCAAAATCCAATAGTAAAAAAAAAAAAAAAATTGACAGTTATACTGACAGAAAAGGCCTTTTATGCGGCTGTATAAGGACCATTCTTTGTTCTGGGTGGTGGCTGATATGTGTGGGCTGGCATGAGGAAATTCACTTACATGTGGTCGTCTCAGGTGTTGAATTCCACCGAGATCCATGTCTCACATAGAAATGTGAGGTAGTCCATACTGTTGTGAGCTAGGTGATTGCGCTTATCGGTCACAATCCCCCCGGCTGCACTAATCGTCTTTTCGGACAGGACACTAAAGAAGGGGCAAGCCAAGAGTTCCATAGCAAATTGTGCCAGATCTGGCCATCGTTCAAGCCTGCAAACCAAGTAGTCCAGGGGTTCCTCGCTTCTCAGAGTGTCCACATCAGCCGTTAACCCGATGTAGTCGGACACCTGTTGGTCTAGGCGTTCCCTAAGGCTGGATCCGGAGGGCGGCTGTATACAATATGGGTTGGATACAAGAATGATCTCATAGCCGAAGTGACCAGCACATCTTCAAACTGCCCTCTTCTTGCAGGCGCGGTAGGATTGGTACCCGCACCTGTTTCGCTGTGGGTGGAAATTCCTCTGCCAGCGCCCTCAACAGCAGAATGCAGAATCTCTCTCAGCAAGGTCTGGAAATGCTGCATTCTGCCAGCCTTCTGTGATGCTGGTAACGTGTCCACCATTTTGTGGGGGTCTAAGTACGTTGCCACCCAGTACTTGACCTTGCCCTTTATGCTTTTTATACGGGGGTCCCTCTTCAAACACTGGAGCATGAAGGCCCCCATTTGCACTAAATTGGAAGCGGTGGAGAGCCCTGGCTCCTGCTCATCGTCCAGGAGAATGTCGTCCTCGGTCTTCTCCTCCCAGCCATGGACAACACCAGGGATCCCCGAAATGTTTAAAGTCTTACTCAAAGCTTGCTCTTCTTGCTCCTCCTCCTCCGACCCAGCCACCATCCTCCTCTGACTCCTTTTCAGACTTCTGCTGACTTGTCTCAGATGGAGTAACCCCCCTGGGAATTCATTCAGCATTGCGACTTCCTCATCTTCCAGCTCCTGCTCCTCGACGGCTTGATCAATGACACAACGCAATGCACGCTCTGTAAAGAAGGCATAGGGCACGATGGCGCCCTGGCTGCAACTAACCAGTTTGGTGATCTCGCGCATGAGCAGCCACTGGCGCGGTGAAAAGAAACCAAGCTCCCCAGATCCTATCCTGCTGCAGAGTTCGTACAGGTAGTCATTAACGCGACATTGCTGCTGGAGCAGCCTATCAAGCATATACAAGGTGGAATTCCAGCGCATCAGCCTGTCACAAATCAGACGTCTGACGGGCAAGTGGTGTCGCTGCTGAACATCAGCAAGGCGAACCATGGCCGTGTAAGATATTCTAAAATGGTCTGAGATTTTCCTGGCCTGCCGCAAGACGTCTTGGACCCCTTGGTATTTGGCAATGAATCACTGTATGACTAAGTTCTGGAGGTGTGCCATGCACAGCACGTGTGTCATTTTGCCCTGTTTCAGCGCACTCAGCAGATTGGCACCGCTGTCGCACACCACTTTACCAGCTTTCAAATTGAGCAGGATTAGCCACTGATCGGCTTGTGACCGCAGAGCTGAAAGCAGTGCAGGACTGGTGTGACTCTTGGCTTCCAGGCAAAACAGCCGCAGCACAGCATGGCAATGTCTCACCTGGCATGTCAAATAGGTTCTGGGGAGCTTGGGGGCACAGCAGAAGAGGCGGTAACAGTGGAAAAGGAGGAGTCAGCTGAGGAGGAGATGGAGGAGAAGAAGAGGCAGGCCTGCATGCAATCCGTGACGGTAACACCAAATCCACACGGGAGACACGGGTTACATGCTTGACGGCTGTCAGAAGGTTCACCCAGTGGGCAGTAAAAGTTATGTACCTTCCCTACCTGTGTTTGCAAGACCACATGTCTGTGGTCAGATGTATCTTTGCACCGACAATATGGGCTAGAGACAGGGCTGGCGCCACTGTTAGGCGAACTAGGCGTTCGCCTAGGGCGCCGACCTGCTGGGGGCGCCATAATGGGCTCCCCCTGTCTGGGGCTGCAGCGCTGGGCGAGCGGCTCTTGAGCCACCCCCAGCGCCATTACATGGGGGCCAAGAGGTGGAGGTCCGTCCTTCTTAAATATGGCAGAGCAGGTACCTGCTTACCCTGATGGAAGGTGCCTGCTCTGCCAGTAAATTACAGGAGGAAAGGAGGCGGGCGGCAAGGGAGGCTGTTCTAGCAGCTCCCCACTCTTCCCTTGCGCGCCCTCAGTGATGCCGGGAGCCGGAATATGATGTCATTCCGGCCCCAGCATACTAAACGGCGCGCTGGAGGACTGAGGAGCTGCATAACACTGGACCCCAGGGAGGTGAGTGTTTATGTGTTTGACTGAGCGAGTGTATGTCTGTGTGTGTCTGTCAGTGAGTGAGTGTATGTCTGTGTGTGTCTGTCAGAGAGTGAGTGTATGTCTGTCTGTCAGTAAATGTCTGTGTGTCTGTCATTGAGTGAGTGTGTGTATGTCAGTGAGTGCATGTCTGTAAGTGAGTGCGTGTCTGTCAGTGTGTGTCTGTCAGTGTGTGCGTGTCTGTCTGTCAGTGTGTGCGTGTCTGTCTGTCAGTGTGTGCGTGTCTGTCAGTGAGTGCATGTTTGTCTGTCTGTGAGTGCGTGTCTGTCTGTCAGTGAGTGTTTGTCTGTCAGTGTTTGAGTTTCTGTCAGTGTGTGTCTGTCTCTGTCAGTGTGTGCATGTCTGTCTGTCAGTGTGTGCGTGTCTGTCTGTCTGTCAGTGTGTGCGTGTCTGTCTGTCTGTCAGTGTGTATGTGCCTGTCTGTCAGTGTGTGTGTGCCTGTCTGTGTGTGTGTGCCTGTCTGTCAGTGTGTGCGTTTCTGTCAGTGAGTGTGTGTCTGTCAGTGTGTGCGTGTCTGTCAATGTGTGTGTGTCTGTCAGTGAGTGCGTGTCTGTCAGTGTGTGCGTGTCTGTCAGTGAGTGCATGTCTGTCTGTCTGTCAGTGTGCATGTGCCTGTCTGTCAGTGTGTGTGTGCCTGTCTGTGTGTGTGTGCCTGTCTGTCAGTGTGTGCGTTTCTGTCAGTGAGTGTGTGTCTGTCAGTGTGTGCGTGTCTGTCAATGTGTGTGTGTCTGTCAGTGAGTGCGTGTCTGTCAGTGTGTGCGTGTCTGTCAGTGAGCGCATGTCTGTCAGTGAGTGCGTGTCTGTCAGTGAGTGCATGTCTGTAGGTCTGTCAGTGTGTATGTGCCTGTCTGTCAGTGTGTGTGTGCCTGTCTGTGTGTGTGTGCCTGTCTGTAAGTGTGTGTGTGCCTGTCTGTCAGTGTGTGCATTTCTGTCAGCGAGTGCGTGTCTGTCAGTGTGTGCGTGTCTGTCAGTGAGTGCGTGTCTGTCAGTGTGTGCGTGTCTGTCAGTGAGCGCATGTCTGTCAGTGAGTGCGTGTCTGTCAGTGTGTGTGTGTGTGTCTGTCAGCGAGAGACAAGGGGGGGGGGGGGCGGCAAAAATCCTAGCACTGGCCCTGGCTAGAGATATATTCACTTGCCGCTGAACGTGGCCATATAGTTCTGGGATGCCCTTCTGGGAGAAATATTTCCTTCCGGGGACATTCCATTGTGGTGTGCCAATGGCCACAAATTTTCTAAAGCCCTCCGAGTCCACCAGTTTATATGGCAGTAGTTGGCGGGCCAGCAGTTCCGACAAGCCAGCGGTCAGCCATTGGGCAAGAGGGTTATCCGGCGTCATCAACTTTTTACGCTCCAACATTTGGGCCACGGAAGCCTGCCTTCTGCCAGATGAATGTGACGACGAGACTGTGGAAGGTGGAGTGGAGGACAAATGGGAGGAGAAAGGAGAAGGAGAAGAGGCAGGACGTAGAGCTCTGGGAGTGTGGCTTTGTGGGTTCTGACGGTGTTGCTCCCACTGGGCTCGGTGATGGGAGGCCAGGTGCCTTCTTAAGGCGGTTTCGCCTAGGTGAGTGTTGGGCTTACCGTGACTTATGAGTTAACAGTATTGATGGGAGCGAATATTCGAATCGCGAATTATAATAGTGAATATCGCCTATTCAAGAATTCGCGAATATTTAGAATATAGTGATATATATTCATAATTTTCGAATAATCTAGACTTCTATTTTCATCTGAAACCATGATCCCACTTTGCTTCTTGCTTTTCTTGGGCCAATGAGAAGGCTGCAATATCTTTGTCTGAGCTTAGCAACATCCCTAGCAACCAATAGGAAAGTTGCCTACCCCTTTAGTATATAAGAACCTTCCCAGTAGCTATTGGATGCAGTATTTTGCAGATCTGAGAGAGACACCAGTACTGTGCTCTCTGCTTTCCTGTTTCCTGTAGATAGTTAGTTAGTTAGCTTATATAACATACAGTATATAATACAGATAGTTAGTGGGAGATAGTCAGTGTAGGTTAGATAGTGATATAGTGTAGCTACATACAGTAGCACTACATAGTGCTGTATGAATGTATGTATGTATGTATGTTACAAACATACATACATATATAGTGCTGTGATGTCACAAGTTCACAACAATACTTAGTGCACCAATCACTAATATGTAGTCAGTTGCACGTATTGCGCAAAAATATTTGCATCATTAGTGCACTCTATCTACATATAAAGCTATTGTAATGTCTTGCCGTACCAACCATTTTCTCCAGTCTCAGGAAACTTCTAGCAGCTTGAAAAATGTAGCTATAGTGACCCACGCCTATATTGCGGGCGCATTACACGCATATAACATTGCCGATTTTCGCAATCAAGGCCATATTATGACGAATATTCTACCAAATATTCGCAAAATATCACAAATTTGAATATTGCCCCTGCTGCTCATCACTAGTTGCCAGCACAGACGGCAGACGACAACTCTATTGTCAGCAGCTGACACGTTAAAAAAGCCCACAATGCAGAGCCATGTGCCGGCATCCTGGGAGAGCCAGAAGTGACCGTGCATGGTGGATGGCTCGCTAAAGATACATTTGCAGTCTGCTTTTTGCCTCCTGTGCCCTGCGAGCTCTACCTGCTTCTCCTTCCTCTCTGCTGCTCCGTCTTTCCCTCTGAGCTCCCCTCCTCTTACTCTCTTGTGGGCACCCACGTGACGTCCATCGACACGTCATCATCTTCACCTTCACCACCACTGACATTTGAGATCTCTCAGTAGGCAGCAACAGGACCTCCCTCCTTGGGCTGATCTGGGTACTGTTGTCAGACTGCTGGGTGGCAGCCGTTGCTACCTCCTCTTCCTCATCCGATGTCAAGAATGGCTGTGCATTGGTAAGGTCTGGGAATGGATGAGAAAATAATTTCTCTGACTAGAGTGGAGGGGCTATGGTGGTGGTAGTGGTGTGTTTGGGTGTGCACACAGCAGAGAGTGAGAAGGGTGCAGGTACAGAGGATGAGGAGGGTGCATAAGCGGAAGGCTGAGTGAGCCACTCAACCAACTCTGGTGCGTCCTTTGAAGTGATCATACTCACCTTCTCCAACTTCCCACTTAAGCTTCGGCCTGGTGCACCTGCCTGCCCCCTACCACCCCTGCTGAACTACCTGCTTCTTCCTGTGCCTGTCATTTTCAAAATCACCCTGTGCCCAAATCCCTAAAATTTGTGGAAGCGGGTATATTGCAGGCCTCAATCAATATTTGGTGGAAACAGGTATATCGAACACCCTAATCGGTATTTTGTGAAAGCAGGTATATAGCAGGCCTCAATCAATATTTGGTGGAAACAGGTATATCGAACACCCTAATCGGTATTTTGTGAAAGCAGTTATATAGCAGGCCTCAATCAATATTTGGTGGAAACAAGTATGTCAAACCCCTCAATCAGTATTTTGTGGAGGCAGATATATCAAACCCCTTAATCAGTATTTTGTGGACTCAGGTATATCGCAGGCCTCAATCCATATTTGGTGGAAAAAGGAACATCAAACCCCTTAATCAGTATTTTGTGGAAGCAGGTATATTGCAGCCCTCAATCAGTAATGGTGTCCCTAACAGCCTTTCCCTGCTCTACAAAGCAACCTACCTCTACACTGGCAAAGCACAGAATGTAAAATGGCTGCCAGATCGTGTTCTTTTATAGGGTGTGGGTGTGTCCATGTGCTGAAACGTCTCAATTGGCTGTCCTGTCCCACCTAATAGATGGGTGAGTCATGGGTCAAAGTTCGATGCAATGCAAAAGAATACGGGCGAACCGCAAGTCCATCTCTAATTGCAGCCTTCTCATTGGCCCACAAGCAAGAATTAGGGAGGGATCATGGGTTCAGATGAAAAAAAATGTAGAATAGTCGCAAATACAAATATATAGCACTATATTCTAAATCTTCTCGAATTCTCAAAGTAGCAATATTCAGGATGAAAATTTGCGATTCGAATATTCACGCCCAACATTAGTGTCGGCTACAGCAAGATTTTTGCCACTGCTCTTTCCTTTTGAGTACCAAGGCAACTGTCTGGTGGCCATAGTGTACAGTAATTGTATCAGTAATGAAACAAATGATGCATGAATGGTGCAGCAAATAGATTAGAAAAACGTGTCTATATTACAACGCCTGTTGACAATGAGTCTGATGCACCGTACATCTATGTATAACTGAACAGAGTAATTATTAATGGAGCAGCAAATTAACTAGGTACATGATACTATATATTAGACTGACTGTTGAGACTAAGGTGGTTATTTACACTGTTGTGGTGTATATCTATTGCAGATTCGGTCGCACGGCATGTTGTGGCAGAATCTGTGACTTCTTCCCTGCTCACACCAGGTTTAACAAAGGGGGCTTAACATGGGCGGGGAAGGGGACGGGCTGGTGTTTGGCATAGAAAATGGTCTAAATGTAAGACAGCAAGGAAGCTGTCTTACATTTTGAATCGTCGATGGCCCAGCAGATGAATTATATATACGTACTTATATTACACCACCTGTTGACAATGAGTCTCATGCAAGTATAACTGAACAGATTAATTATTAATGGCACAGCAGATTAACTAGGTAAATGCACATATATATTAGACCGGCTGTTGAGACTAAGTCTGATACACAGTCCATCCATTTATAACAGAACAGATTAAGAATGAATGGCACAGCAGTGGAACAAGTGGAACAAGCACAGGGTGATTACACAGAGTCTGCCCCTGGCCTGTCCCTGAAGTCTCCCTTTGATCTTCCTACAGTGTCTAAAAACTCTCCCTACGATCTCCCTACAATATCCCTGCAATGTTCCTATCCAAAATTGTACAATTAAAGCTTTTTTTAACTCTCTCCCTAGCACTTGGCACATCTGTCCCTATCCTCAGTTCACTGTAAAGTGTGGAGTGCGGGCGGAATTAAGCTTTTTATAGGGCTGTGACTAGTGTTGAGCGAACAGTTCAAAAATCGTTCGGGTCCGTACCGAATTTTGGGGTGTCCGTGACACGGACCCGAACACGGACATTTTCAAAAAAGTTCGGGTTCGGGTCCGGTGTTCGTCGATTTCTACCCGCTTTCTGAAGGGTTGCATAGCAGCCATTCAGCTAGCGTTTTACTTCTTGCCCTAAGAGCCCATCACAGCCATGCCTACTAATGGCATGGCTGTGATTGGCCAAGTGCAGCATGTGACCCAGCCTCTATTTAAGCTGGAGTCACGTAGCGCCGCACGTCACACTGCTCTGACTAGTGTAGGGAGAGGATGCAGCTTCTGTGAGGGCGAGATAGGCAGGGATAAAGAAGTGATTGAATGATCTACCTTTCTACACCTGTGCATCAGAACAACTCAGCTGAGCTGTTCACTGAAAGTCACTATTTTGTTGAGACTGGCCAGAGCGATTTTTACTGGCACATGTAACTGGGCTGACCGGCGGTGGCCATTTTGGGACTTGTGGTGCGTCAGCACAAGCTGCCACAGAGTCTAAAGCAAAGCTCCAAAGAAGTGAAAAATCTACACCTGTGAATCAGAACAACAGCGATTCAGCTGCTCAGTCAAAGTCTATTTTTTTTCTGGCTGGGCAGACTGTTTTCTGGCACATGTTACTGGGCTGATAGGCGGCGGCCATTTTGGGACTTGTGGTGCTACAGCAAAAGCTGCCACAACGTCCATTAATCTCATGTAATAGTCGATTTTTTCATAGATATACTACATCAGGGGTCTGGCTGTGCTTGTGTCACCCATACTAACTGCAAAGATATTTAATATATCAGTGGTGAAACTGAAAGTAACCCACTTGGATAGCAAATCCCATGAATGTGCTGTTCCAGCTAGGCTAGCCAGTGCCACTACTTTGTCCAATACTGTCAGCCAGAAATATATTTTTTTTTATGTGCCAGAAATATAAATTAGAAAAAGCTTTCACCGTAATAATAAAATTATTCTGGTGTTAGACCAGAAGAAGCACTCCTGTTGTAATTAATACTGTAAAAAGGCTTAGGCAATATTTCTCCCAGTGTGGGAAATTTATCTAGCAAAACTAGCATTTTAAAAATTCCGGTGTTCTGAAATACCAGCAGTCCTCTTGTAATTAATACCGCCAAAAGGCATTATATCGTCCAGTGTTGTAATTTTGGTGAAAAAAGGCCAATTTAATCAATCTGGTGTTTGTTAGACCAGAAACACTAGGCCTCACGTTTTACTCCTGTAAAAGGAATTATATCTCCCCGTGTGGGAATCTATGTACCAAAACTAGCATTTTAAAAATTCAGATGTCCAATTTGCAGCAGTTTTCTTGTAATTAATACCGACAAAAGGCATTATTGTCCAGTGTTGTAATTTTGGTGAAAAAAAGGCCAATTTAATCAATCTGGTGTTTGTTAGACCAGAAACACTAGGCCTCACGTTTTTACTCCTGTAAAAAGGAATTATATCTCCCCATGTGGGATTCTATGTACCAAAACTAGCATTTTAAAAATTCAGATGTCCAATTTGCAGCAGTTTTCTTGTAAATAATACCGCCAAAAGGCATTATTGTCCAGTGTTGTAATTTTGGTGAAAAAAAGGCCAATTTAATCAATCTGGTGTTTGTTAGACCAGAAACAGTAGGCCTCACGTTTTTACTCCTGTAAAAAGGAATTATATCTCCCCGTGTGGGAACTATGTACCAAAACTAGCATTTTAAAAATTCAGATGTCCAATTTGCAGCAGTTTTCTTGTAAATAATACCGCCAAAAGGCATTATATCGTCCAGTGTTGTAATTTTGGTGAAAAAAATGCCAATTTAATCAATCTGGTGTTTGTTAGACCAGAAACACTAGGCCTCACGTTTTTACTCCTGTAAAAAGGAATTATATCTCCCCGTGTGGGATCTATGTACCAAAACTAGCATTTTAAAAATTCTGGTGTCCAATTTGCAGCAGTTTTCTTGTAATTAATACCGGAAAAAGGAATTATATATTCCAGTGTGGGAATTTATGTACACAAACTAGCATTATAAAAATTCTGATGTCCAATTAGCAGCAGTGTTCTTGTAATTAATACCGCCAAAAGGCATTATTGTCCAGTGTTGTAATTTTGGTGAAAAAAAGGCCAATTTAATCAATCTGGTGTTTGTTAGACCAGAAACAGTAGGCCTCACGTTTTTACTCCTGTAAAAAGGAATTATATCTCCCCGTGTGGGATTCTATGTACCAAAACTAGCATTTTAAAAATTCAGATGTCCAATTTGCAGCAGTTTTCTTGTAAATAATACCGCCAAAAGGCATTATTGTCCAGTGTTGTAATTTTGGTGAAAAAAGGCCAATTTAATCAATCTGGTGTTTGTTAGACCAGAAACAGTAGGCCTCACGTTTTCACTCCTGTAAAAGGAATTATATCTCCCCGTGTGGGAACTATGTACCAAAACTAGCATTTTAAAAATTCTGATGTCCAATTTGCAGCAGTTTTCTTGTAATTAATACCGAAAAAGGAATTATATCTTCCAGTGTGGGAATTTATGTACACAAACTAGCATTATAAAAATTCTGGTGTCCAATTAGCAGCAGTGTTCTTGTAATTAATACCGCCAAAAGGCATTATATCGTCCAGTGTTGTAATTTTGGTGAAAAAAATGCCAATTTAATCAATCTGGTGTTTGTTAGACCAGAAACACTAGGCCTCACGTTTTCACTCCTGTAAAAGGAATTATATCTCCCGTGTGGAATCTATGTACCAAAACTAGCATTTTAAAAATTCTGGTGTCCAATTTGCAGCAGTTTTCTTGTAATTAATACCGGAAAAAGGAATTATATATTCCAGTGTGGGAATTTATGTACACAAACTAGCATTATAAAAATTCTGGTGTCCAATTAGCAGCAGTGTTCTTGTAATTAATACCGCCAAAAGGCATTATTGTCCAGTGTTGTAATTTTGGTGAAAAAAAGGCCAATTTAGTCAATCTGGTGTTTGTTAGACCAGAAACGGTAGGCCTCACGTTTTTACTCCTGTAAAAAGGAATTATATCTCCCCGTGTGGGAATCTATGTACCAAAACTAGCATTTTAAAAATTCTGGTGTCCAATTTGCAGCAGTTTTCTTGTAATTAATACCGGAAAAGGAATTATATCTTCCAGTGTGGGAATTTATGTACACAAACTAGCATTATAAAAATTCTGGTGTCCAATTAGCAGCAGTGTTCTTGTAATTAATACCGCCAAAAGGCATTATTGTCCAGTGTTGTAATTTTGGTGAAAAAATGCCAATTTAATCAATCTGGTGTTTGTTAGACCAGAAACAGTAGGCCTCACGTTTTTACTCCTGTAAAAGGAATTATATCTCCCGTGTGGGAATCTATGTACCAAAACTAGCATTTTAAAAATTCTGGTGTCCAATTTGCTGCAGTTTTCTTGTAATTAATACCGGAAAAAGGAATTATATCTTCCAGTGTGGGAATTTATGTACACAAACTAGCATTATAAAAATTCTGGTGTCCAATTAGCAGCAGTGTTCTTGTAATTAATACCGCCAAAAGGCATTATTGTCCAGTGTCTTAATTTTGGTGAAAAAAAGGCCAATTTAATCAATCTGGTGTTTGTTAGACCAGAAACAGTAGGCCTCACGTTTTTACTCCTGTAAAAAGGAATTATATCTCCCCGTGTGGGAACTATGTACCAAAACTAGCATATTAAAAATTCTGGTGTCCAATTTGCAGCAGTTTTCATGTAATTAATACTGGAAAAAGGAATTATATCTTCCAGTGTGGGAATTTATGTACACAAACTAGCATTATAAAAATTCTGGTGTCTAATTAGCAGCAGTGTTCTTGTAATTAATACCGCCAAAAGGCATTATTGTCCAGTGTTGTAATTTTGGTGAAAAAAAGGCCAATTTAATCAATCTGGTGTTTGTTAGACCAGAAACAGTAGGCCTCACGTTTTCACTCCTGTAAAAGGAATAATATCTCCCGTGTGGGAATCTATGTACCAAAACTAGCATTTTAAAAATTCTGGTGTCCAATTTGCAGCAGTTTTCTTGTAATTAATACCGAAAAAGGAATTATATATTCCAGTGTGGGAATTTATGTACACAAACTAGCATTATAAAAATTCTGGTGTCCAATTAGCAGCAGTGTTCTTGTAATTAATACCGCAAAAAGGCATTATTGTCCAGTGTTGTAATTTTGGTGAAAAAAGGCCAATTTAATCAATCTGGTGTTTGTTAGACCAGAAACAGTAGGCCTCACGTTTTTACTCCTGTAAAAGGAATTATATCTCCCGTGTGGGAATCTATGTACCAAAACTAGCATATTAAAAATTCTGGTGTCCAATTTGCAGCAGTCTTCTTGTAATTAATACCGGAAAAGGAATTATATCTTCCAGTGTGGGAATTTTGGGGCTAAAAATAATATATTTTATTGTGGTGCGAGTTGAATCGCAACAATGAGGAAACATTCTATTAAGGGACGAGGACGCGGTCGTGGTGGTGTCCGTGGAGCCTCTGTTGCTGGCAGAGGACGTGGCCGTTCGGCCTCAGGCGCACAAAGTAGTGAACCAACTCCCTCAAGTAGCCGGCAGAATTTACAGCGATATTTGGTGGGGCCCAATGCCGTTATGAGGATGGTAAGGCCTGAGCAGGTACAGGCATTAGTCGATTGGGTGGCCGACAGTGCTTCCAGCACGTTCACCACATTGTCTTCCGCCCAGTCTTCTGCGGAAAGCGCACAGGTGGCACCTGAAAACCAAGCCCATCAGTCTGTCACATCACCCCCATGCATATCAGGGAAACTGGCTGAGCCTCAAGTTATGCAGCAGTCTCTTATTCTGTTTGAAGACTCTGCTCCCACGGTTTTCCAGGGCGTCCACCTAGCCCTTCCCCAGCAGTGGAAGACATTCCATGCACTGACGCACAACCACTTATGTATCCAGATGATGAGGACATGGGAATACCACCACAGCAGAGTGACCGAGTCTCTGATGATGACGAAACACTGGTGCCCACTGCCGCGTCTTATTGCAGTGTGCAGACTGAACAGGAGGAGGTCAGGGAGGAAGACTGGTTGGAAAACGATGCAGAGGACGATGAGGTCTTAGACCCCACATGGACTGAAGGTCGTGCCGCTGACTTAAATAGCTCAGAGGAAGAGGCAGTGGTGAGACCGAGACAACAGCGAAGCCAAAGAGGGAGCAGGGGGCAAAAGCAGAACAGCCGCCGTCCAGAGAGTTCGCCTGCTATTGGCCAGCGCCAACAGGGACCCAGCACCCCAAAGGCATCTTCAAGGAGTTCCCTGGCATGGCACTTCTTCAAACAATGTGCTGAGGACAAGACCAGAGTGGTTTGCACGCTGTGCCATCAGACCCTGAGGCGAGGCATTAACGTTCTTAACCTGAGCACCACCTGCATGATCAGGCATCTACATGCAAAGCATGAACTGCAGTGGAGTACACACCTTAAAAACAAGGAACCCGCTCAGGCTCCCCCTGCTCCCTCTACCGCAGCTGCCTCGGCTTCCGCCTCGAGAGGAATGTTGCCACCTGCCGAGCAGCAAACAGAGGATGTGCCACCGACACCACCACCACCACCGCCACCTAGCGTCTCCACTATTTCACACAGCAGCGTTCAGCTCTCCATCTCTCAAACCTTTGAGAGGAAGCGCAAATTCCCACCTAGTCACCCTCGAGCCCTTGGCCTGAATGCCAGCATTTCTAAACTACTGGCCCTTGAAATGCTGTCATTCCGGCTGGTGGACACAGACAGCTGCAAACAGCTGATGGCCATGGCTGTCCCCCAGGATGTGGTTCCCAGCCGCCACTACTTCTTCAAGACAGCCGTGCCTTCCCTGCACATGCAAGTGTCCGATAAAATCAAGTGTGCACTGCGCAACGCCATCTGTGGCAAGGTCCACCTAACCACAGATACGTGGACCAGTAAGCACGGCCAGGACGCTATATCTCCCTAACTGCACACTGGGTAAATGTAGTGGCGGCTGGGCCCCAGGCGGAGAGTTCCTTGGCGCACGTCCTTCCGCCGCCAAGGATCACAGGGCATCATTCTTTGCCTCCTGTAGCCTCCTCCTCCTACTCGGCTTCCTCCTCCTCCTCCTCTGCTTCCACCAGCTCATCCAGTCAGCCACACACCTTCACCACCAACTTCAGCACAGCCCGGGGTAAACGTCAGCAGGCCATTCTGAAACTCATATGTTTGGGGGACAGGCCCCACACCGCACAGGAGTTGTGGCGGGGTATTGAACAACAGACCGACCAGTGGTTGCTGCCGGTGGGCCTCAAGCCCGGCCTGGTGGTGTGCGATAATGGGCGAAATCTCATGGCAGCTCTGGGACTAGCCGGTTTGACGCACATCCCTTGCCTGGCGCATGTGCTGAATTTGGTGGTGCAGAAGATCATTCACAACTACCCCGACATGTCAGAGCTGCTGCATAAAGTGAGGGCCACCTGTGCGCGCTTCCGGCGTTCACATCCTGCCGCTGCTCGCCTGTCAGCGCTACAGCGGAACTTCGGCCTTCCCGCTCATCGCCTAATATGCGACGTGCCCACCCGGTGGAACTCCACCTTGCACATGCTGGAGAGACTGTGCGAGCAGCAGCAGGCCATAGTGGAGTTTCAGCTGCAGCACGCACGGGTCAGTCGCACTGCGGAACAGCACCACTTCACCACCAATGATTGGGCCTCCATGCGAGACCTGTGTGCCCTGTTGCGCTGTTTAGAGTACGCCACCAACATGGCCAGTGGCGATGCCACTGTTATCAGCGTGACGATACCAATTCTATGTCTCCTAGAGAAAACGCTTAGGGCGATGATGGAAGAGGAGGTGGGCCAGGGCCATGAGGAGGAGGAGGAGGAGGTCGTTTTTAGCACTTTCAGGCCAGTCTGTTAGAAGTGGCTCAGAGGGAGGTTTTTTGCAACAGCAGAGGGCAGGTACAAATGTGGCCAGCCAGGGACCACTACTGGAGGACGAGGAGGATGAGAAGGAGGTGGAGGAGGATGAGGATGAAGCAGGTTCACAGCGGGATGGCACCCAGCACAGCGCAGGCACATCCCTGGTGCGTGGCTGGGGGGATACAGAGGATGATGACGATACGCCTCCCACAGAGGACAGCTTGTCCTTACCTCTGGGGAGCCTGGCACACATGAGCGATTACATGCTGCAGTGCCTGCGCAATGACAGCAGAGTTGCCCACATTTTAACGTGTGCTGACTACTGGGTGGCCACCCTGCTGGATCCACGGTACAAAGACAATGTGCCCACTTTACTTCCTGCACTGGAGCGTGATAGGAAGATGCGCGAGTACAAGCGCACACTGAGGGCATTCCCAACTGTCACAGGGGAACAGGTGGAAGGCCAAGGCAGAGGAGGAGCTAGAGGTCACCCACGCAGCAGTGTCACGGCCAGCTCCTCTGAGGGCAGGGTTAGCATGGCAGAAATGTGGAAAAGTTTTGTCTCCACGCCACAGTTAACTGCCCCACCATCTGATACGGAACGTGTTAGCAGGAGGCAACATTTCACTAACATGGTTGAACAGTACGTCTGCACACAACTCCACGTACTGACGGATGGTTCGGCCCCATTCAACTTCTGGGTTTCCAAATTGTCCACGTGGCCAGAATTAGCATGTTATGCCTTGGAGGTGCTGTCCTGCCCGGCGGCCAGCGTTTTATCTGAACGTGTATTCAGCACGGCAGGGGGCATCATTACTGACAAACGCAGCCGCCTGTCCGCAGCCAACGTGGACAAGCTGACGTTTATAAAAATGAACCAGGCATGGATCCCACAAGACCTCACCCTCCCTTGTGCAGAGTAGTCCTTAATAACTGCCTTAAACCATGTTGTCTTGTACTCCTGGCCACTTCTTCATTGAAAAATCAATTTTTGAAACTAAGTAGGATCTTGGGGTGCAACCCAGAGTTGAATGAACCTTCCCTCTGTCTGGGTGCCGGGGCCAAAGTACATGAAAGTGTCCTTCTCCTGTGCTGGGTGATATGAATGTTATACTTGTGCTGTCTGACATGTCTCCTTTGTGTGAGTGCAGGGGGCCAAAGTCACTGAAAGCGGCCTTCTCCTGTGGTGGGTCATCGAAGTGCCTGATTCTCTGCTGTGGGACCTCTCTCCTCTTTCTGGGTGCAGGGGTCAAAGAAACAAAAGGTGGCCTACTCCTGTGGTGGTTGACATGATGCCTGATTCTCTGCTGTGGGACCTCTCTCCTCCCTGTGGCTGCAGGGGTCAAAGTCTCTAAAAGTGCCCTTCTCCTGTGGTGGTTGATGTAAAACTGATGCTTGTGCTATCTGACCTGTCTCCTCTGTGTCGGTGCTAAGGCCTAAGTCACTGAAAGCGGCCTTCTCCTGTGCTGGCTGATATAAATGCCTGAATCTCTGCTGTGGGACCTCTCTCTCTTTCTGGGTGCAGGGGTCAAAGAAACAAAAGGTGGCCTACTCCTGTGGTGGTTGATGTAAAACTGATGCTTGTGCTATCTGACCTGTCTCCTCTGTGTCGGTGCTAAGGCCTAAGTCACTAAAAGCGGCCTTCTCCTGTGCTGGCTGATATAAATGCCTGAATCTCTGCTGTGGGACCTCTCTCTCTTTCTGGGTGCAGGGGTCAAAGTCTCTAAAAGTGCCCTTCTCCTGTGGTGGTTGATGTGAAACTGATGCTTGTGCTATCTGACCTGTCTCCTCTGTGTCGGTGCTAAGGCCTAAGTCACTGAAAGCGGCCTTCTCCTGTGCTGGCTGATATAAATGCCTGAATCTCTGCTGTGGGACCTCTCTCCTCCGTCTGGGTGCAGGGGTCAAAGTCTCTCAAAGTCGCCTTCTCTTGTGCTGGGTGATGTGAAACTGATGCTTGTGCCATCTGACATGGTTGCCGGGGTCCCATTAAATGGTGGCCTACTCCTGTGCTGGCTGATATAAATGCCTGAATCTCTGCTGTGGGACCTCTCTCCTCTTTCTGGGTGCAGGGGTCAAAGTCTTTAAAAGTGCCCTTCTCCTGTGGTGGTTGATGTGAAACTGATGCTTGTGCTATCTGACCTGTCTCCTCTGTGTCGGTGCTAAGGCCTAAGTCACTGAAAGCGGCCTTCTCCTGTGCTGGCTGATATAAATGCCTGAATCTCTGCTGTGGGACCTCTCTCCTCCGTCTGGGTGCAGGGGTCAAAGTCTCTCAAAGTCGCCTTCTCTTGTGCTGGGTGATGTAAAACTGATGCTTGTACCATCTGACATGGGTGCAGGGGTCAAATTAACTAAATGGTGGCCTACTCCTGTGGTGGGTGATATGAGGCCTTAATATGTGCTGTAAAAAAACCTCTCTCCTCCGTCTGGGTGCAGGGGTCAAAGTCTCTCAAAGTGGCCTTCTCTTGTGCTGAGTGATGTGAAACTGATGTTTGTGCCATCTGACATGGTTGCCGGGGTCCCATTAAATGATGGCCTACTCCTGTGGTGGGTGATCTAAATGCCTGATTCTCTGCTGTGAAACCTCTCTCCTCCAACTGGGTGCAGGGGTCAAAGTCTCTCAAAGTGGCCTTCTCTTGTGCTGGGTGATGTGAAACTGATGTTTGTGCCATCTGACATGGTTGCGGGGTCCCATTAATTGATGGCCTACTCCTGTGGTGGGTGATCTAAATGCCTGATTCTCTGCTGTGAAAACCTCTCTCCTCTGTCTGGGTGCTGGTCCGAAATAAATGAGAGTGGTCTTCTCCGGTGGTGGTTGATATGACGCATGATTCCTTGCTGTGGGACCTCTATCCTCTGTCTGGGTGCTGGTACAAAATAAATGAGAGTGGCCTTCTCCGGTGGTGGTTGATATGACGCATGATTCCTTGCTGTGGGACCTGTATCCTCTGTCTGGGTGCTGGTCCAAAATAAATGAGAGTGGCCTTCTCCGGTGGGGGTTGATATGACGCATGATTCCTTGCTGTGGGACCTGTATCCTCTGTCTGGGTGCTGGTCCAAAATAAATGAGAGTGGCCTTCTCCGTTGGTGGTTGATATGACGCATGATTCCTTGATGTGGGACCTCTCTCCTCTGTCTGGGTGCTGGTCCAAAATACATGAGAGTGGCCTTCTCCGGTGGTGGTTGATATGACGCATGATTCCTTGCTGTGGGACCTCTCTCCTCTGTCTGGGTGCTGGTCCAAAATAAATTAGAGTGGCCTTCTCCAGTGGGGGTTGATATGACGCATGATTCCTTGCTGTGGGACCTGTATCCTCTGTCTGGGTGCTGGTTCGAAATAAATGAGAGTGGCCTTCTCCAGTGGTGGATGATATGATGCATGATTCCTTGCTGTGGGACCTCTCTCCAATTGATATTGGTTAATTTTTATTTATTTTATTTTATTTTAATTAATTTCCCTATCTACATTTGTTTGCAGGGGATTTACCTACATTTTGCTGCCTTTTGCAGCCCTCTAGCCCTTTCCGGGAGTCTTTTACAGCCTTTTTAGTGCCCAAAATTTCGGGTCCCCATTGACTTCTATGGGGTTCGGGTTCGGGATGAAGTTCGGGTTGAGTTCGGATCACGAACCCGGACATTTTCCGGAAGTTCGGACGAACCTCTCGAACCCGAACATCCAGGTGTTCGCTCATCTCTAGCTGTGACATCACAGGGGATGGCTATCTGCTAATTGGCTGGCTGCATGGCGTTATGGATCATATCGCCTTCCCATGCTTTTTACTTTCACTTTATAAAATGTATAGCTGCCATTTGGGAAAAAAAAACTATGTGCTACAATGAAGTGAGAGGAACTTTGGATTCTTTGTGAATCATAGTTTTCCTGACATTTGGATCAAATTCAATTAGGTTCACTTTGATTCCCTCAACACTAACTGTGTCCAACCCCTTTCGGGCTGTTTAACTCCAAGACAGCATGACTAACATTAACGTGACAATGGTATATACACTGTATGCTTATGCAAATTGAATGGCAGTGGGTGGTAACAATCAGTCTGTCAAAAAAAAAAAAAATTTGATTTTTATGCTTTATAAAAAAAAAAGCAGTCCAAAAATTACCCCTTTTCAGGGGAAGATGCCTATGGGTTTCTATAAAAGCCATGAAAAATGTATACTTTTTTTCTAAAAGCAGTTTCAAGTTTGTTAAACAGTGCAACGTAGGGGTCCCAGGAGTAGCAGTACAGCATGAAACCTAATGCACAAGGCAGGAGATGTGAATCCGTGTAAAGCAAGTAGTAGCGGTGGCAGCAACACAGTATGATACATTTCATTTTGAAAATGTGCTGTTTATTTCAGATAAGCCCATTCATTTAAAAAGTTCAGCAACATCAGTAAGCACTGACACAAACAAGGTACATAAACAATCTCAACACTTGCTTCAACAATTATTTAGAAGCTAAGAACCATTTAATAAAAACACATTGGGTGCGTTTCATATACGGTACCACAATATGTTGTTGTACAAAGTAATATTCCCTGGCATTACTGACCCAGTGCTTCCCAGTCATCCAACAAACTCTACTTTTTGATCCCTCTCAACACATTAAGCATGACTACTCAGTCTGTCATTGGCTGAGATGGGTCACTGCTGATTGTAGAGGTCACATTTCCTGTGTTGAGAGGGCTCAGATAGTAGTAGAGACTGGCAGGGCCCTGGAAACATTCAAATGGGAGTGGGAAAAATTCAGCTATGAGTCAACACTATTAGATCAGACATACTTTTCGGTAGGGTTCATCACTCTGATTAAATACCTTTCATTAATCTGTATGTTAAACATCTGCAGAGACAAAGGTTTTTATTAATTTAGAATGAGTAAATTCAAGCCCTTGGAGCACTGCTTTTGTAACATCCCTATACTTTGAACATGCCCCCTCCCCTCGATTGAATGGGTTAGAAATCAAACATGGTGAGGGCAGAAGCAGCATTGCATCTGTGAAACTTAGCTCTGGCTTAGACTTTGCCTTTACACTAAGAAACAGATCTTGAACTAGATATGGGTAGAGATGAGTGAAATGAAGTTGACGAACTGGAATTCGATCCGAATTTTAGGAAAAATTCGATTTGCACCGAAGTTGAATTTCCTCACGCTTCGTGATAACGATTCACATTTTTCCTAAAATGGCTGCTGCACGTGCGAGGACATGGAGAAGGAAAAGCTGGGAAGGCAGGGTCACCCATAATGCCATGCATGCAGCCAATCAGCAGAAATCCAGCCCTGTGATGTCACAACCTTATAAATAGCGGCAGCCATCTTAGATTCTGCCATTTACCAGCGTACTTGGTGTAGGGATAGACGTGTCTGCAGGCGCTAGGGACAGTGATAAGAAAGACTGGCTTGTGGTAAAAAAATATTTATAAGTGCAGGGAAAGGATAGGGAGGAATCGTTCCACAGCATTTATGTAGAACAGGGTTCAGTAGGGGAGGTTACAAACTGGGTAATAGGAACAATCCTATTACACCTTGGGGCACTGACTGGGGATCCAAATTGCCATTATACAGCTCTGTCATTCCAGCAAACCGTTCTTGTTATCGGGGTGCAAGTGCTGTTTGATACATCCAATAACATGGTTTATTACAAGAAAATATTTCTATAGTATGTCTTATTTGCCCATGTACGGTGCAGTGATATTTTCTAAAGCCCAGTTTGCCGTGTATTAGTGGCGCAATAAAAATATATTTGCCGTTCTGCGTTGCACTTATCTGTTGAAAAGCCTTTTCTGTTGTGTAAAAGTGGAAAATAATTAGGGCCTATTTGCCGTTCAGCGCTGCACTTATCTGTTGAAAACCCTTTTATGTTGTGTAAAAGTAGAAAAAAATTAGGGCCACACTGTCATTGTGCCACTCTGTGGCCTCGTCATGCTGCTTTCATCTCCACACTCTGTCACCTTGCCACTCTGTGGTCTCCTCATGCTGCTGCCACCTCCACACTATGTCACCTTGTCACTTTGTGGTCTCCTGATGCTGCCGCCACCTCCACACTCTGTCATTGTTCCACTCTGTGGCCTCCTGATGCTGCAGATGCCACCTAAACACCGTCATTGTGCTACTCTGTGGCCTCCTCATGCTGCTTCCACCTCACCACTATGTAATAGGGCCACTCTGTGGACCTCTCATACTGTTCCCACCCTCCCCACTTCATGACGGGGCCACTATTTTGCCTTTCGGCCTGGCTGACATCATCATTTATTTGACCCTTCTTCTGATCTGTCTGAAGGAATGAAAAATGAGACGCACAAGGATCCTGTCTGTGTAGCAGCTGTAAGGCCTGTATGGTCCCATCAGAATTGGCTTGTGATTTGGTAGCCAAAAGCAGGAGTGAGTACAAAACATAGAAGACATGCAAATATTCCATTGATGTGTCATCTCTGTTTTGGATTCAATCTTTTTTTTTTAGCATTAACAATACTGATAAATTACTGACCAAATGCTGACCGAGTAAAGGCAGACGCTCAACAGACAGGATCTGTTTTTTTGGGGTTATTGTTCTGACGGATCAGTGGAAGGGCAAAACAATCAGTGGCAGCAACACAAACTTACTGCTGACACCCTCTCCACTCTGTCGGGGGGCTCTACTTGAATAAGCGCTTAATAGAACAGGTTCTGTAGACCTCTATGTGGAATCAGCTGATGACGGTGTAAAAGGAGTGTGCTTCCTCTTGACTCTAACATTGACCTGTAAGGCAGAGTTCACACTTGAGTTACTTGGTCAGTTTTGGCCCCATGACTGCCCAAATAAGTGAAGTGTGCAGTGATTCTAAGAGCGACGCATGTGATCTGCATGTCATATGGAATCACAGTATTATTTCACTACCAGAGCAGACTCCCTAGGCATGTTCTACACCACTATAAAGGCTCTCTGAAGCCATGAAATAGCTGTTTTATAATGTGATTCTCCAGAAATAAATTCAGACCGAACCAAATTTTTCACAAACAATTCAACCAAATGGGTGAATCGAATTTTTGAATAATTCACTCATCTCTAGATATGGGGAATATTATGTATGGGTATCATAAAAGAAGTGAAATTCCTGCTAGAGATATGTCATAATATTATATACACTACTTACAGTCTACCAAGTACAGCATTACTTGCATCAGGCCCTTTTACCATACACATAAGATTTTAATTCCAATCAACTTTTATTATAGGTTACATGAGAGAGAAAAAAATTAACAAGTCTCTCTTGGGATTTGAGCTTGAGATTCTCTATATGGAAGGCAGAACACTTACCTCCAAAATACAGTTCTACCATGTTGAGGGTAGTGATTGTCTATGCTTAGAAAGCTAATACATACAGGCCTATATTGTGCATATTGAAACCAGTAATATGCATTAGCTTTTTAAACACACAAAACCATTATTCTCTTCATGGTAGGGCTATATTCTATAGGTAAGTTGTGACGAATCTCGCACCACGCGGCTCCGTTTGACGTCAACTACGTCGAGCTCACGAGATACGGTTTAGTCACTGGTTTCCAAGACGTGACGTTACGCACTCCCTAGGAGCACATAAGGCCAGCTTGGAACAGTTTACACAGACACCATCTGTCCATGCTGCCTCTGGTGTAACTCCACACTCGCTTACAAGCCGAGAGGGCTTTTTCACTGCTCCAATGAAACAGCACCCTTTCAGCTTGGTAGACTGCCACCAGTTTTTCGTTTGATATAAACCTAGTCCGCTAACGGGATTATATAGGGTGAGAAACCAACCCGCAGTAGTATATAGCTATACCAAAACACAGACGTGATCAAGATACAAGGACAGCGCAAGTTTAAATTATATATTTAATTGTCTTAAACAATATATGATATACACAGAGAAAATATACAGTGGTCGGATGTGCAAGTACAGGTGGCATGATACAACAGAGTTAAACAGAGAAAGAGTCAGTTACCAGGTGGATGAGTAGTCCTTTGGGTTATGATGAGTTCTGGGTTGCTGTAATGCTTGGCTGTAGTGACATGGGAGCAGTGATGTCAGTAGTTTGTCCACGGTCTCTCCAAACACATTACTCAATGTGACCCGCTTCAGAGAAAGACACTGGCTTCTGGCCTGCATGGGCCTTTTCACCTGTACTCAGCCACTCCCCTCCATGCCTCTGGGAGGAGTCCACTCCTCCTTCCTGGTCCTGGTAGCCAAAGACCCACAAAACCCATTATGGTCCATATCTCCAAACCAGAACGTCACAGGGAGATGGTTCTGGGACCAACTCATCCACCTGGGTTCCGGCTACATGTGGAGACCAAACATGGTGCTGTTATTGGGTTCCTGCTGGGAGATCTCTGTATCTCCCCTTCCTGGCATCCTACCCCAAAACTACAACCAGGGGCATGTCCGCATCGGTCCCAGGGTCGCAGATATGAAACCGGTGTATGCCTGTCATGGACAGGCAATTCATAATTCCTTATGAACCCTCAATTCCATGATGTCTGATGGATTTGAGTGATCTGGGTAATTAGCTGAGACCCCTTACAGGGGAGTTTTCCTGTAGGATAAGTTAGCCTCCATGCTGGCTGAGTAGAATGTGAACTGTAAACACCTGGTCGCGCTTTCAAGCAACTCCCAACCCGACCCCCCTGTGGAGTTTGAGTTCCTCTGTCCACTCCTGGAGCAAATGGCTGGTATTATGGATAGAATTAGATCATAATTCCACATTCCTCACATACGTGTTCTGCCTTCCACAAAGTGGATCTCAGGTTCAAAATCCAAAAGACATTTGTTCATTCTTTTGTCCTTCATTAAACCCAATATAAGATTTCATAGGAATTAAAATCTTATATATATGACAAAATGGGCGGATGCAAGTAATGCTATACTTGCTAGGCTGTAAGTGGTGTATAGTACACATCTCTGGGATGAATTTTACTTTTTTTCTGATACTCATACATAATACTTCACATATCTAGTTTGCAATCTGTTTGTCAGTGTAAGGCCTTATTCACACAGTGTTTGGTCAGTGATTTTCATCAGTGATTGGGTAGATCCTGCACTAAGATAAGGTATAATGGAAGTATTTGCAACTGTTCTGAGTTTTTGACCTACTTAGTTTTGGCTCACAATCACTGGTGAAAATAACTGACCACACACTGATGTATGAATAAGGCCTAATAGCAAGGTATGAGCCAGAGCTGAGTATCATAGGTATGAGAAGCATGTTTGCCTTTGCTGCTTTTGCCCTCACCATGCTTGATGTTTAGCCATGTCAATGAAAGGGAGGGGGGAGTGCAGAGCACAGGGGTGTTACAAAAAGCAGTGATCCAAGTGCTCAGTCCAGCCTCCTTGGTACTCTAATTTGCTCGTTTGTATATGAATAAAAAGCAGATATCTACACAGCTGATTAACATACAAACAAAAGAAATGCATTGTTTTAATTAGCATGATAAACCCTACCAGGAAGTATGCCTGATGCTTGATTTAATAGAGTTGATCATGCTGACAATGGCTATTTAAGTTAGTGTCCAATACTGATATGGATATAGAAAAGGGGGCTCATCTTATTACATCAATCAAACATCATTTGATAGCCACAAGCATCACTAGATTTACCTTAGATTAACAATACTCCTTGACCCAGACCTCATAATTTGCTGCATCGAAGACTCATTCTCTATAGGTAAATATAATTCTTGTTGCAGCTTAGATATTTACAGTGACCATTTAAACTCTTTGATGAGTATTTGCAAAACATGTTATAGTACCTGACAATTACGGTCATTTTACTTTTGATAAAATTAAGAGAATTAATTGTGTTTAAAAGTATTACTCATTGTAACTAACTGACTAGACTTGAGGGAGAATTTTGAAACCATCTAATAAAAGAAAAACTGTCTGTGTTGCCCACATCAACTAATCACTGTACAGCTTTCACTTATAATGCTCTTGAAAAAAATGAAAGTTTTGAGGGTATTGGTCTTTTGGTTTTTATTATCTGCCTCTGACTTTTCTTATTAGCATAACATGCACCCAAGAACAGCTGTTATTTTGCTTATCTTTAGGGTGTCATCCACATTTAATAGAAGATTTAGTGAAGAAGCAACAAAAAAAATTGGCTTAATAATGCTGTAAACACAGACTGTGCATTGCTTTTCATCCTGTTATACTGGGGGCTGTATTTGTGTGTATATATATTGTATGGGTAATGATAGACGTGCATTGGAGGTACTCTTTCACTAAAATAATTAGGTAGATTATTTGCAAAATAGAGTATTGAGATATAAAAAATTATTGAGAATGGGAAAGCCAAATTGATGTTTTATTAACACTTTTATTTGACAAGTAAGTTTTTTTTTTTTTTGTGATTTTGAGAATATATATATATTGTGATAATCAAAACAGGCTCCAAAGCATTAAAATGCTATGTCTTGGTACAAGTGTGACAGCTAAGTGATGATTACAGGAATAAAATTGTCTCCCAGCAAGCAAGTACTGTAAATAATGAAGTAATTCATGTCAATGTAATAGACTGTGCTGCAATTGTAAGTGATGTACGTTTTCTCTTAATATAATGCTATGGTATTATGTTATTGTGCATATTTTCATGTGCACAAAAGAAGAGCAGAAACATCTAGCTAAAGATGGAACCAACATTTACTTGTGAAAAAAAAAAAAAAAGCCAAAGTCCTTTCTATGCCAATGATGATTTAATGACCACTGTCTACCTTGTTCTACAACCAATTACTTATTTATTGCCGGGGATTGACAGTCTATGTAATCAATGACATCTTGTGTTCTCCAGAGCTAATATAAACAGTAGAGAACATCCAGATCTCCTCTAGTAACTCAGAATTTTATAACCCTAGTTAAAGAACCCGGCTTTGTACGGGTATATTTAATCCATTTCATTTAATGTTTGTGTGTGTCTTTAAAAGATATCAACAGTATACACTATAAGGGTACTTTCACACTTGCGTTTTTCTTTTTTGGCATTGAGTTCCGTCAAAGGGACTCAATACCAGAAAAGAACTGATCAGTTATATCCTAATGCGTTCTTAATGGAGAGAAATCTGTTCAGGATGCATCAGGATGTCTTTAGTTCTGTCACTGAACGGCATTTTGGACGGAGATAATACTGCAGCATGCTGCGGTAGTATCTTTGTCCAAAATGCCGGATCAGTTGCCGGAATGCCGGATCCGGCATTAATTTCCATAGGAATGTATTAGTGCCGGATCCAACATTAAGAAATACCTGAAGGATGGATCTGTCCTTCCAGTATGCACATGCGCAGACCCTTAAAACTTTTAAAAAAAAAAATACAAGACGGAGAGACGAATCCGTTCCTGCAATGCATTTGTGAGACGGAACCACATCCGGAGGAGTCTCCAAATGCTTTCAGTTTACATCCAGCAATGGAACTGCTTGCCGGATCACTATGCCACAAGTGTGAAAGTAGCCTAACAGTGACATCCACAGCCCCCTACCACTTAACACTGCCCCCCCCCCCCCACAGTGCCCTGTCTCCTTAAAATGGGACCTCCAGAGCAGCCCACCCTCTTAACTTTGACATTTACAGCAGCCTGACCTTTAACAGTGAGTTCCACAGCACCCCACCCCCTTGACAGTGACCTTCACAGGGGTCCGCCCCTTTAACTGTGACCTCTACAGTACCCGCCCCTTAATACTGACCATAGGTTACAATCCGCTTAACTGACCTCCACCATTCCCGTCCCCCTTAACAGAGACCTCCACAGTGACTGCCCATTTAACAGTGACTGCCACAGTACCCTGCTTACTTAGAGTGACCTCCACTGTACCTTGCCTCTTTAACAGTGACCTCCACAGAGCCCCGTTCCCTTAAAATGTGACTGCCACAACAACCCACCTGCTTAACAGTGACCTCTACAGCACCCGCCCTTTAACACTGACCTCCATAGCGGACCGTCCCCTTAACTGTGACCTCCACTGTTCCCTGTCCCCTTAACAGAGACCTCCACAGCAACTGCCCCTTTAACAGTGACTGCCACAGTACCCTGCTCCCATAACAGTGACTTCCACAACGGCTGCTCCTTTATTAGTAACCTCCCAAGTACCCCATCTCCGGCGCAGGGCCTCGAAGGACACAGGGATGTCCTTTTGAACAGCTCACTCTCAGACAGCAGCACTGTGCTGTCTGAGCATGAGCTACAGGGAGAAAGTCACCCTCCCTCCCACCCCTGCAGCTGACAGAAGTTGATTTTTACCTTCATTTTTTCAATCCCCGTCGGCTGTGGAGCGGTAGGTGCATGGCCTAACTGTGTCGGGGGTGTGGCTTAAATAAGGTATCATGAAAAGATCTGAACCTGTTTTAAGTCCATCTTTTGAGGGTGGCCTGAATTGCCACCCTACCTGCCCCCTTAACTGTGACCTCCACAGCACTGCTCTCCCTTAATAGTGTCATCCACAGCGCCCTTCCCATTTATAGCTGACCTACAATGGCTGTGTTGTTATGGAAACCTGGTGTAAAATTGTGTGTATGTGGAGACTAAGGACCTGCAAGCTTCTATTAGCTGATAAGGGTCCTGTGACCGTGTGTATGGCAGTTAGGATATGAAGAGAAAGACCTGCAGGGTTCTATTGGCTAATGTAGGTCATGTGATGTGTCATATTTGCATTTTTTGGGAATATCTCAGGAACAGTATGTCCTAGAGAGCTGAGACCCAGTCTAAAACCTCCCCAGACACCTTATGTACCTGTGTGCCAAATTTCGGGATTGTAAATACGACAGGGCAGATTCCTTTAGTAGACATACACACACACACACACACACATACACACATACAATCAGCTTTATATATTAGATTACATTTTGAAAATGTGCCGCCTATTACAGATAAGCCCATTCATTTCAACGTTTCTGCTACAGCAGTCAAGCACTGACTCAGACAAGGTGTATAAGCAATCTAAACACATGCTTCAACAATACTTAGAGACTAAGAACTATGCAGCAGAATTTCCTTTGAAAATGTGCCAAACAACTGGTGGTAATGCGTTGTACCACATTTATCAACTGTTTTACACACTTCTCTAACTTTCAGATGCCTTGGCTGGAATCAAGGAATCATGCGTCATATCAACCACCAACGGAGAAGGCCACTCTCATTTATTTCGGCCCAGCACCCAGACAGAGGATACAGGTCCCACAGCAAGGAATCATGCGTCATATCAACCACCAACGGAGAAGGCCACTCTCATTTATTTTGGACCAGCACACAGACAGAGGAGAGAGGTCCCCCATCAAGGAATCATGCATCATATCAAACCACCACCGGAGAAGGCCACTCTCATTTATTTTGGACCAGCACCCAGACAGAGGAGAGAGGTCCCACATCAAGGAATCATGCGTCATATCAACCACCACCGGAGAAGGCCACTCTCATGTATTTTGGACCAGCACCCAGACAGAGGAGAGAGGTCACACAGCAAGGAATCATGCGTCATATCAACCACCACCGAAGAAGGCCACTCATGTATTTTGGACCAGCACCCAGACAGAGGAGAGAGGTCCCACATCAAGGAATCATGCGTCATATCAACCACCAACGGAGAAGGCCACTCTAATTTATTTCGGCCCAGCACCCAGACAGAGGAG